>JAJEJO010000327.1:134246-188763 GCA_020662805.1 Glaucomys volans
TTCAGCCATAAGGAAGAATAAAATTATGGCATTTGTAGGTAAATGGATGAAGTTGGAGACTGTTATGCTAAGTGAGATCAGCCAATCCCCAAAATCCAAAGGCCGAATGGTCTCTCTGATAAGTGAATGATGATGAATTATGTGGGGGGGGGGAAGGGTGGCTAGAATGGAGGAAGGATATATAGCATAGAGGGAAGGGAGAGGTGGGGTCGGGATGAGGCGGTAAGAATAATAACAGAATGTGTGACAGACATCATTGCCCTGTGTACATGTATGAATGCACAGATGGTGTGACTCTACTTTGTGTACAACCAGAGAAACAATAGCTGTACTCCATTTGTGTTCAATGAATCAATAAGTAAATAAAAAAAAGGAAAACAATCAACAAAATGAAAAGATAACCTACAGAATGGGGAAATCTTTATGAACCATATATTACATATGGGTTAATATCTGGGATATATAAGAAACTCATACAGCTCAACGGCAAAACAAATGAAAAAAAAAACTGATTAAAATGCAGAAAGGCCCCTGAATATACATTTTTACAAAAAAGGTATGCAGATGGCTAGTAGGTGTACAAAGAGATATTCATATCACTAATCATCAAGAAAATGCAAGTCAAAACCATAATGAGCTATAACCTCATACCTGTTAGGATGCCATTATCAGAAATTTGTCAAAAGAAACAAATGTTGAGATTGTAAGTATAGCTACTATGGAACACTGAATAGAACTAAAACATGATCCAGCAATTTCTCTTCTGGGCATATAGAAAAAATAGTAACATCATTATTTCAAAGAGATATTTTCACTGCCAGATTTATTGCAGTATTATTCACAATAGCCAGGATATGAATACAACCTAAATACCCATTGACAAATAGATGGATAAAGAAACTATTGTACATGTATGTACACAAAGAGTACTATTCAGCCTTAAAAAGCATGAAATTCTGCCATTTGCAATAATTTGGATGAACTTAGAGGATGCCATTTTGCTAAGAGAAACCAGGCACAAAAAGACAAATACTATACTTACATGTGGAATCTGTTTAAAAAAAAAAAAAAAAACAAGTCAAACTTCTAGTTACAGAGAATAAAGTGTTGATTACCAGAGGCTGTGGAGTGAGAGGAATGGAGAAATATCCATCAAAGATGCAACCTATTATTATGGTACAACCTATTATAGTGACTGTAGTTAATAATGCATATTTGCAAATGATTGAGAGAGTAGATCTCACATGTCCTCAACACACACACACATACAATTGAACAAAACGAGAAACTCAGAAACCAATTCAGTTCAGTTAACCACTACTAGAGAACATCAAAATCAAATTTCTGACAACAAAAGATTAAAAATCTTTTTGAAAGCAACCAGAGAAATATAATTTATTATGTTTAGGAAACAACAATTCAAATGACTGCAGGTTTTTCAACAGGGACCATGAAAGACAGAAGACAGTGGAACAGCCTCTTTAGAGTTCTGAAAGACAAGAACTGCTAACTCACAATTCTATATTCAGTGAAAACACACTTCAGAAATGAAGATGAAATAAAGAAATTTCAGAAAAACTTAGAATTGTCATTAGCACACCTGGACTAAAACCAAAGCTAACAAAAGTTCTTTGGCCTACATGAAGGTGATATCAGAAGAAAACTTGGAACTTCAAGAATGAAGAAAGAGCAACAGAAATGGTAAATATTCAAGTAATTATAGCCAATTGTTTTTCTTAAGATCTTTCAAAAATAGCTATTGAAAGGAAAAATTATAGCATTGCTTGTGGGGAGGTTTTAATGTTTTTATATGTAATAAAAGTGACATTTAAAACAGGCTGGAAAGTGTGAAGGGCTGTATGTGATTATATGTTATACTTGACATGGTAAAATATTAACACTATTGACTAATAAGAGTTAGGCATTATATTGTAATCCTTAAGGCAGTGACTATAAAAATACTAAGAGAATTATCCAAAATACTATTAAATAATTTAAAATGGGATGCTAAAAACATATTATCAAAAATGGCAGGAAAGTAAGGGAGGATGACAGAAAACAAACAATAAAATGGTGGACCTGATTCCAAACATGTTAATAATTACTTTGTATATTAATGGTTTAGACATCAATTAAAAGAGATGTTTTGATTAGGAAAAAAAATGAATCTATAGATAAAGAAACCCACTTATAAGTATATTGATAAAGATAGACTAAAAGGATAGAAAAAGATACTCTGCAGAACTAACTGAAAAAAAACTGGAGTGGCTACATTAAAGTCAAAGTAGATTTCAAAACAATCAATATTGACAGGGATGAAGGTGTACATTTACATATAGAGAAGTGAGCAATTTGTGATGGAAACATGAAAAATACTACATAAGTATACAACTAACAATAGCTGGTTTTAGAAAACTTCACAGTTATACTTGGCAACTTCAGGACTCCTCTCACAATAATCAACAAACCAAGGTAGACAAAAAGGATATAAGATTTGGGCAAGGATAGGATCTAGTTGACTTAATTGACATTTATAAAACATGCCACATTTATAATTGACATTTATAAAGCATTCCTCAGCAGCAGAGTATATATTCTTTTCAAAGGAAAATAGAATATTCAGAAAAATAGACCTTCTTTTAGACCCTAAGCAAATCTTTAAAAATTTAAATAATTGAAATTATTCAAAGTATATTTTCTGACCATAACAAAATTATACCAGAATCAATAACTGAAAGATATCCAAAAACCACCAAATATTTGGAAACTTAAAAACACACTTTTTAAGAACTCACAAATAAAGAGGGAAGTCTCAAGGAAAATTATAAAATATTTTCTAATGAATGCAAAATTAAAATCCATCATATGAAATTTTGTGGAAAGGAATGAAGGTAGTGCGAAGATGGAAATTTAAAGCATTAAAAACTTATGTAGAAAGGAGGAAGACCTCAAATAAATAATACAAGCTTTTACCTTAAGAAACTAAAGAAAGAACAGCAAATTAAAACCAAAGCAAGCAATATGAAGGAAATGGTAAAGGTAAAAGCAGAAACCAGTGAAATAAAACAATAAATATGATCAGTGTATTGAAGTCTAATTACTTGAAAACATTAATGAAATTTCTAAAATTCTAGATGGACTCACAAAGAAAAAGAGAAAGGATGCAATGACTAACATCAGGAGTGAAAGAGGCATACCAATATAAGCCCTCCATTTAAATCATAATATGAGAATACTTTGAATAATTCTGATCATAAAATTGACAGTATGGATGAACTGGACCCATTTCTGGAAAGGTAAATCCTTATAAAACTTAGGAAGAAATATATAATATACCTATTCAGGAGATTAAATTAGTATTTTAAAACCTTTCAATAAAGAAAATTTCAGGCCTATGTGGTTTCACTGTTGACTGCAACAAACTATTAAAAAAGAAATAATGGTTCCTTCTAGAAAATAGGGTAAAAGAGGACATTTCTCAGCTCTCTTTATGAGGTCAGAACTAGCCTGATACAAAATTAGACAAAATATTAAAAGGAAACTATCTGCCAGAACCACTTATGGGTATAGACACTAGAATCCTCAGTAAAACATTAGCAAATGAAATTCTATATGCATACAGCAGCTTAAAGTAGACTGTAGGCCTAAGTGTAAAATATAAAATGTAAAAGTGATGTATTTTAGTATTTGAAAATCAATTAATGTATTTCATTTTATTAAAATGCTGAAAAATAAAAATCACAGAATCATATCAAAAGATACATACAAAAGCATTTGAGAGAATTCAACACTCATTCCTGTTAAAAACTTTCCACAAAGTAGGTATTAGTATAGAACTTTCTTAAAGGCCATCTACAGAAGTTTGCAACAGGATTTCTCAACATTGATATATTGACATTTGGACAGACAATTCTTCATCATAGATTGGAAAACTCATCCTTTCTCCATACTGATCTATAGACTCAATACAATCTGGAAGTTTCAGAAGGGTTTTTGTAGACAAGTTGATTCTAAAATTTTTATGAAAATTCACATTTACATGAGAAGATGTCAGTTCTCTCTATACTGATCTGTAGACTCAATGCAACCTCAACATTTTAGAAGGCTTTTTGTGGACAAACTAAAAATACAATAAATTGTAAAATTTATATGCCTAGGCAAAGTAACTTAAATAGGCAAAATAGTTTTGCAAAGGAGGAGTTTTGCAAAGCTGGAGACTCAAACTATCTTATCTCAGGATTTACTATCAAGATATAGCAGTCATAGTATTATTAGTGTAAGCTTACTCATGTAGGTCTTTGGAGCAGACTAGAGTTTAGAAATAGACCCACACAAAAATGCTTGATTTGTTTTTGACAAAGATGCAAAGATAATTCACTGATGGATTCAATAAACTTTTTAAACTGAAACATTTGGATACCTGTGTGCAGAAAAAGAAAAAAAAGAATATAGAACCACAACTCACCCTATATGCATACAACATCTTAAAACACACTATAGGCCTAAATGTAAAATATAAACGTTTAAAACTCTTAAATAAAGTTAACATCTTTGTTGTGTTCATTTACACAGATTTTAGGTATAACAAAAGAGCAATCCAGAAAATGAAAAAATGGTAAAGTGAATACATCAAAGTCCAAAAATGTTATCACCCACAAGACAATGTTAAGAGATCAAAGGAAAGCCACAGACTAGGAGAAAATATTTGTAGTATCTGGACTATTCACAGTGTTATAAAAAGTGACAGTGCCCAGTGGCTCAGGAGGCTGAGGCAGGAGGATTGAAAGTTCAAAGCTTAGCAAAGCGCTAAGCAACTCAGTGAGACCCTGTCTAAATAAATACAAAATAGGGCTGGGGATGTGGCTCAGTGGTCAAGTGCCCCTAAGTTCAATCCCTGGTACCCACCCCCCCAAAAAAGTGACAGTGTGAGAGAATCACTACCCCAATTTAAAAATGCAGAAAGAGATGAACAGGCAGTTCACCAAAAAAGATACACAGATGGTATGTCAAAATGAAATAATGCTCAACATCATCAGTTATTAGGGAAACACAAATTAAAATTCCAGAAAGATACCACTCTATACCCATTATCGAGTTCTGGGGGATTAGGAGAAGTTAGAACTTTATACATTGCTGGTTGGAGTGCAAAATACTAAAACCACTTAGGAAAAGGTTGTGAATTTCTTAGAAAGTTAAATATACCTTTATTTCCCAGAATCCCACTCTTTTACTCAAGAGAAATGAAACTTCTATTTATACAAAATTGTTATATAGCTGTTTTATTCATAGTAGTCAAAAATAGAAAGAACCCAACTATCCTTCAAGTGATAAAGGATAAATTGTTTTTTACCCATACAAAGGAAAATCTCAGTAATAAATAGGAACAGGTATTTCTACCCACAATAACATAGGAATGTCAAATTAATTATGCCAAGTGAAAGAATCAGAACTCTAAAAGATCAGATACTATATGATTCCATTTCTATGGCATTCTTGAAAAGGTGAGATTATAATTTCAGAAAGTAGATCATAAATTACTAGGTGTTAAAAGTTGGGGGGTTAACTACATAGCATCAGCATGGTAGAACCATTATGGATTTTATGGATTCAGTTACATCGCTCTGTGCCTTTTCCAAATTAAAAAAAATCATAATTTCCTCAAATTGAGAGGATCCCACTTTTTCATCATAATCCATAAATTCCAGTTGCCTGTTACTTTAGGAAGCTGGATAGTTCAATGCAGAGTACAACCACCATAAGCCCTAAGGACCATTCCCTTACTATCCCCTTTGTATTCTTCTTGACTAAATGTCACTCCTACTTTTGATCTGCTTTGGAAATGAGTCATAACCTGAGTTCTTTATTCTTTTACTTTAGCAAATACCTAAAGTTTGATACTTTGTATATACTTTCTTGGCTTTTTATTTTTATCTGTTTTACAAATTTCTTTTTTCCCCCTAATTCTTTACCTTACTTTCTTTGCCCTATCCATTTCTCTTAATCAGTAACTCATCCAGGTGGCACTTAGGATGCAAAGATTAATAAGGCATGACTTTACATGAAATTCAGTCTTGAAGGCAAGAGGAGGACACACTAACAAATACTGTTAGGTAACGTGTCATAATGTCATAAAAGAAGTATTGCTCAGTGTGAAGTATTAACAAGCAGTGAGTAATCTCAATAATCATATTGAAGAAAATAATGCTCAAGTATAATGAAACATGATGTCATTTCCTATTAATTAATCTGCTAATTATACTTATATTGGCTTGCTGACTCACATTCAGTTTAGATTTTTGCATTGATCCTGAACATTTTTTCCGGTTATACTTGCGTACCACTAATCTTTTCTTTATTTCCTAAAGTTATAACACTCTGTCCTCATTGGTCTCTTTATTTTTTGTACTGTACCTGATATATTCCACCCTAGTATATTTCTGCATGGCTGCTCTTGTGTAAGGGACACTCCTCTCCCAGTTTCTAAACTTGGTGGACTCCCTCATCTATATGAGAACTACTCAGTGAGGCCTAACCCTACCACCATGTTTTAAAATTTGCATCATTTCCTTTTCTCTCCCACATCCCCCCAGCAATCCTGACCTCTTTTTCTCAGTGTTATCTTTTTTTTGTCTTCTAACATATTATGTGATTACTTAGTAGGATTATTTATTGTCCTTCTTTTTGTAAGCCTCACCAGGGCTAAGAACTTTGTCCCTTTGGCTCATTGATCTATATCCCAGAACTTTAGTAGTGTCTGAGAAATGATGGGCACTCAGGGAAAATTTGTTGGAAAATTGAATGTGTGATGCAGGAATGATAATCTTTATTTTTTCTTATATCTCTTAAATTTAAGACTTAAAAAGAGTTAGAACTTTGTGACTTGGATTTTTAGAATTTCTCTAATCAAGCTGAACTATTATGATACCTAAGCATTGCTCAGAAACTCTGGCTTGAACCTCAAAGCTTTTCCTGATATGAATGATAAATAGTTACCTCCCCATGAGGCCATCTTTTGAAGTGTGGTATAAACACTGTTAGAAACAATGGGTAAAGATAAACCTGTCCATTTGGCTTTTTAGTTTTCCTTCTTTATTTTTGAAGGCTTTCCAACTTTTGATTCTTGATTTGCACACAAAATGAGAGTTGAATTGTTTCTGTAATACCATATGAACACAAGTCATCCAATAAAAACCCACATACTCATGCCAAAACATGATGCTAGAGATAATGGCTCTGAGGTTGCCAGAATTTGGCTTTTAGACAATGGTCAAGGCCACTCTGAGAAACAGTCTTTTAAGTTATGTACTTGGAAATTTAGGGAAGTTTCCGCAGATTTTATATCTCAGAAAATCATAATATTCAAGTAAATGCTGAAACATACAGGACTATATGTACCTTGTAAATTTAATTCAGTCTTAAATTGCCCAGAGAATAAAATTAACATTTATATTAATGTTTTCTGGTAACTTTACATTTCAGAAGTAAATTTGTAGCTATGCATATTCTAAAAATAGAAAGCCCTAGTTTCTAAAGCAATTATAGTGAAAAAAGTTAATACCTGAAAAAATTTAAGTATCACTCAAATTTCCATACTTTTCACACATCCTTTTCAATCCAAATTATATTCCTGTATTTTATTTTCTCTTTAAGTTTGTAACCCTCATGATTTCTTATTTTTCTATTATCTTTTTGTTATGTTCTGTACCTTAAATTTTATTGTTAGTACTATATAAATTATTTGACTTTTGTTTGCATTCCTGTTAATGATGTTTTATATTTTTTTAAAAAAAGGGGAAAGAAAGTGATAAGAAGTTAAAATATAGAGTGGTAAGAGGTGGAAATAAAAACTTCCATAAAGCCCAGATATAATTGCCACTGGCAACTTTGTGTATGTTTTATATTTTTTCTTTGTTATGATTTATATTTTAATCCTAGTATATTGCAGATACCTTTTTATGGCTCTATCATATTCATTTTGTCTTTAATACTCTAAAATTTGAAGTTATATGTAACATAAAATTCACTATTTTAACCATTTAAAAATATACAGATCAAGGGGACTGGGATTGTGGCTCAGTGGTAGAGCACTTGCCTAGCATGTGTGAGGCACTGGGTTTGATTCTCAGCACCACATATAAATAAATAAAGGTCCATCCACAATTTTAAAAATATTAAAAAATAAATAAAAATACACAGATCCATTTTTTGTATAACAGTAGAGTTATACAACTTTCACTGATATCTAATTCCAGAACATTTTTCTCAGCCCTAAAAGAAACTCCTATCAGTCATGTTGTCATTTCTGTTTCTTCACCTTCACCTATCCCCTGACTTATTCTGGACATTTCATGTACATGGAACCACAAAATAAATGACCTTTTGTGTTTGTCTTCTTTCACTTAGCATATTGTTTTCAAGGTTCATTGTTGTTGTTACCGTGTCTCACTACTTCACTCCTTTTATTGACTGAAGGATATTCTACTGTATGACATACTACATCTTCGTGCCCATTCATCAGTTAATAGAAATTTGAATTGATTTTACAGTTTTGCTTTTATAAATAATGCTGCTATAAACATTCATGTGCCAGCTTTTTTCTATTTGATTTTTGACAGGTACATAATATTCATTGTATGAGTGAACCATAATTAATTTCCTATTGACTTACCCTCAAATTTTTCTTTTCCTAAACATACTGTTAAATACCACTGAAATTTATTTTTACTGAGTACCATAATTTAAAAAGTTATTTCTTAATGTTGATGATAATAGTTAATGAATTAGAATTGTAATTATTGGAATCAAAAGGTGTATACATTTTGAACTTAATATATATTACTAAATTGTCTACCAGAAAGTCTGTACCGACAATAATGTATGTGATTATTCTTTTCCCCATATCCCACTTTTAATTTTTTTGGGGGGGGCAGTATCTTTTTGATGTTCCACTAATGTGTTTATATATATGTACATATTTATATATATGTATATATGTTATATATAGTTATTTTAATTTATAACAATATTTGCAAATGGAATTAAATATAGTTTCATGTTTATTCTTTTTTTAAAAAAATTCCTATTCATCACCTTTGGCTATTTGTTTTGTGGAGTGAATCCTTTTTTTTAAAAAATTTTTTTAGATGTTGATAGACCTTTACTTTTTTTCTTTTATTTCTATCTGGTACTGAGAATAGAACCCAGTGCCTCACACATGCTAGGCAAATGCTCTACCACTGAGCCAAAACCCCAGTCCTGAGTCTTTTTAATTACTCTGGAATAAGAGAAAATTACCTGTTTATATCACACAGAGCTAGTTTTTATATAGCCTGTTCTTATCAATTATGAACTTTTTTTTGCCCTTCATAGTTAGTCTGTTTACATAATTACTGTTGGTAGTTTATTACTTCAAATTATGCTTATTTTTCACTTGAGAGTTTATTATTTGTTTTAAAACATTTGAAACATTTTTCTTAGTGTTATATTGTTTTATGTAATGTTTTGTAAATATTTTTTTTAGTTGTCAGTGGGCCTTTATTTTACTTGTATGTGGTGCTGAGAATCAAATCCAGTGCCTTACATGTGCTTAGCAAGTGCTCTACCACTGTGCCACAACCCCAGCCCTTATGTAATTTTGAATATCTAAAATTCTAAAACAGAACCCCTGTGTACATGGGCAACTACCTTTGAGTCGTGTGATTGCCATTGCACTCCCAGTTACTGTGTTTGCTGTGGGTATTTCTAGGTGAAAAGTAGGAACAGTGTCTCAGGTATTTGAGTTTGTATCTATTAGATGATAGATACAAAATGGCCTTTATATTTTAAAATCAGACCAGAAGTTTCAAGTCATTTCATCCTCCCAATTTAAATATTTACTTATTTATAGAAGAAATTCATTAATGGTTTTTAACTTAATTAGCCTGGGGAAGATTTCAGATGTAAGTTACAAGAACTTAACTTTCAAAACCCCTTCAAACCAAATGATTCAGAATGTAGATTTGGCCTCAGGGGTAATACCACATAGAAGAAAATATTATTGGAAAGACAAATTCTGTATATAAATTTGTCTACTTTTTAAAATGCCTTTTTAAAGTATATGACAGAGAGTTAAAGAAATTGTGGATTCTACCAGATAATCCAATTTCTTGGCTTTAACATGAGTTTTCTTAGAGAAAATAATGGGACATTTCCACTTTACCTTGTGTGTGTGTGCATGTGTGTTTTTAATAAGCACAGACCATTTTCCAGTGCTTATAATTATCAAGTCATACTTTTTTTAGTCATATTTATTTTAGTTGAAAGTTCTTTCTTGTAAATTCTTTTACATCAATCCGGCAACAGCTTAGTTTACTTTAATGCTCTAATATTGCTCATTTAAAGGAATACACGTTTCTCACTTTATAGAACAAGGAAGAGATTGCACCATTTAGGGGACTGTGTTCATTTTTATACGCTATAATCTCAGTTCCTTCTTTTTTTGGATGATTTTCTAATTTCAAGTTGTTCCCTTCAAAATCCTTTATAAATTTGTGTCTTGTCATCTATTTTCCTTAAAGGACAACAAAATCACTGCAAGATAGCTCTAATGCCAAGTTCTCATTCTAATGTATGATTTGTTCTTTGTAATATATGCCATGTTTAAGAGTTGATGGTAGTATATTAAAATTTTAAATGCCTATTATTTGTATGCATATAAACTGTATTTTTACTCTAAATTTTTACAAAGCTCAATTGTTTCTTAATGACCCTTGTTCAAATACATTTGATATAATCTAGAATTATTCTTTTATTGCTCTCATTATCCATAAATTAAAAGAGTTTAATTTTATGGGATATTAATTTCTATCCATTAATAGCTGTCACTATTTAAATTAGTGCTATTTTTCATGTGATTTAATATCATTTCATTAAAAGTTTTTATATTTCTTTTTTAGCATTATTATGTCTTTTAAAGCTCAAAATATTTGTGTAATTTAGGTAATGTTTTTAAAATTGTTAAATTAATGAACAGATAGTTTTATTCCTAATATATCCACCATGTAACTACAAATGGCATTTTAAAGCAACCTTTAAAAGTTAGAAAATTTCCGTATAATACTACATTTTAATTTCAGAACCTGCTAAAGATGAAAAATGGCCACATAGAAAAGATGACATTGGGGCTGGAGTTGTAACTCAGTGGTAGAGCGCTTGCCTAGTACGTGTGAGGCACTGGGTTTGAACCTCAGCACCACATCAAATAAATAAATAAATAAATAAATAAAATAAAGTATTGTGTCCATCCACAACTAAAAATATTTTTAAAAAGAAGATGCTGTTTTATTATTAGCTGAAGTACAGTACATATAACAATTGTAAAATACCTTTTCACTGAATAATTTTCTCATATATACTGCTTTGAAGATTCAAAATTTCAGATAAAAACTTGCATCAATATTATTAGTAAGAGAATAAAATATGTTCTATTTAATATTGTCCATTAAAGAGAAACTTTTGAAAAGCCTTAATTATTATCTGATAATTTATAATGAGTTTTTTACATGCCCTGCAAATGGCAGTTTACAGATTCATTGAGAAGTTCTTTCAATAATCCATCTTAGCACATTTAAAACCAGAACTGTTTACCTGCAACTTTATTAGAAAAATGTATATGTACATACATAAAGAGATGGCACATTTAGAAATGGAGATACCTCCCTGCATCTTTACTAGAAAAACGCAAATATATACACACAGAGAGAAAGAGAGATTTATATAAGCAGAAACAAAAAGTTTACTTCAGCATAATTGTTAACAATTACTGAATTATATCAATCATCATAATGTGGTTCAATCATCAAAGAAATAGAAATGAATATAAAGCTAAAGTTAGAATAGTGCTAACATGAAAAATATGGAAGAATGATCATATTTATGAATTAGAGTCACATTTGCCTTATCACCAAGGCAAATTCATTTGCTTAAAGCCTACTTAGTAATCTTTTCTGTAATGAGCACTAATTTTGACATTTATAAGAAGATTATGAAGTTGTATTAATTTTCTTTTCTTTGAAAGGTGCATACTTTATACTTTTTGAATCAGGAAATGCTATATCTTCAGTGTGATTAATCATTCTTTTGTATATTTATATCTCAGTGAATGTTTCTTTTGACTGAAATTTCAGAACTAATATAACTATATACAGTATGATCATAATAGTGTATGTGAATGAATCTCACTCTTGAACAAAATACTTTTTTAAAAATATATTTTTAGTTGTACAGGGACACAATGCCCTTATTTTTATGTGGTACTGAGAAACCAACCCAGTGCCTCACATGTGCTAGGCAAGCGCTCTACCACTGAGTTACAACTCTAGCCCCTGAAGAAAAAATTTTTTGAAACTGGTTTTCTAAGCTACTTAATGTTAAAGTACTTTTAACATTATATATCTTATAACATTATATATTTTATAGCAAAATGTTCTATTTCAGTTGCAAATGAGAACCCTTTCTACAGACAAGGAAGCGTTGGGCCATGTTGAAATAATGTCAACTTTGTCATTCACTTATTATTTGGGGCAAGGAAAGCAGCAGCCATGCTAAGGGTTTAAATTTTATATGAAAAATATTTACCCCAGATATAATACGTGTCACACTGCCTCATTTCCCCCTCTTATTTCTGGAGCTGAGAATTCACAATCAACGAGGAAAACAAGCTCACTGATTCTCTTCCTTCTGTCAGGTCCTGCCTATAGTCAGAGGAGTAGATCAGCATGAGGCTACAGGAGAAAGGATGCATTGGATCTTGGCAGGTCTCTCTGGGCCTCTTTTTTCCTGTCTATAAAATGAGAAAGTTGATGAAATTTGACTACAGATAATTTGGAATTTAGTGTATTGTTTGATCTGGATGATTCTGATTGCTTTTAATTGCTATAGAATGAGGCATTAAATTATGATCAAAGCAATTATACACCACAAATAAGTGGAAATTTTTTAATTAGTAGAAAAATTTTTCATGGTTTTTCATAGCTAAGATGAAAATAATACATATAACTGGGGCATGAAGGCTAGCATAATATCAGCTTTAAGAAAATGTCTATGAATTGATTTTTATAGTAGATTCAATAGTTGTTTACCACTTTGTATGAGGGACTGAGCTATGGCATAAATCTGGTCCTGTAATAGTTATTTGATATACTTTTTGAAGTAAAATCCTTTAAATAATATTTTCATGAAAATTGTTATTGCTTTGCTCAATTTTTGGATCTATAAATCACAAATAATATAGAACCGTGTTTCATGGTAGAGCTAATAATTATGGCTTAAACATTAAGAACTGGTGTTATTTTCAAGGAAAATCATTCTGTTTTGATTTGTACTTCTATGTTGAGAAATTCTTATTTTAGTTTTTTGTAGTTGTAGCAAGAACATTGTGTTCTAATATGGCCTTCAAGTAGGGTACTGAGTTATAGATACTTTTAGATATGTATTTCCAAATTTAATATTTGTTAAAATGTTAGAAATGGATGTAAGAGAATAAGGACTGAATGGTAGAGATATAGATGTGGCAGACTGTGTAGATCTTTCATGTTTCTATCCATATTATGCACTGTGTTTGTTTTTTTCAGAGTATCTTAAGTATTTGGAGAAGTGTGGGACCATGTTCTATTGGAGATTTCAGTGTTTGCTCTTGAGACCAAGACATATCATTTCTTGGGAATATGATTCCAGAAATTTGGCTTTGGAATTTTACCATATACTTAATTATACTAGCATTTTTCAAACAACACAGAAAAAATTTATAATGGAGGTTGTTAAAAAAAAGTAAGTGGAGTTTGTAGTCAATAAAGAATTATTTTCCATAGAGTAGGAACATCAATGTTGGTTAAACTGAATAGCATTTTACCTGATATCAAAGTGCTACCCTCATATCATAAAGGAAAAGGACACAAACCTTAACATTCAGTGGGCAAAAAAGGAGAACTGTTCTTTCAAAATGCATTTGTTTCTAACATAATAAATTAATGGCAAAACTTTATTTTTAAGGTTAAAAACTTTCTGAGCCAGATAGTCCAAAAGCGAGTAATTTTTCCTAACCAATCTTATTATAAATTTTGAGGTACAAAGTGAATAAATTCATCAAGCTCTTGCCCATTTTGAAGTCTGCTGTCATCATCAGCTTGTCACTTTTGCAAAAGTATAATGGAGGTGGTAGTAAACAGGGAACAGTTTCTGCTCACTTGCTGCTAAGACCAGGAGATACCCTAGCTTCTACAAAAGAACCAGCTGCCGCTGTCCAGCTTGATATACTTATTAAGTGTAGCTCACATTTATCCTAACTGAATTCATTTTATTTGTTGGGTAAAATTAGTGTTTACTGCTTCGAGATTATGTATAGTTATCTTATTTGAACTATTCAGTTTAGAATTATAAACTTAATGCCAGGTTTCTTAAATATTGCTGTGTTGTTGCTGTTAATTTTTTTAAAAGAGATTTCTCAAAGTTCAATATCTGGCTCATCTCCAAAACCTCTTCAAGATACTCTCTGCTGGAGATATCTCCCGCCCCTGAGCTGCACAGGAATATGGAATCAACTTACTGGGGAGGGCTATATCAGTTAAGTGATCTTTTATAGTAGAGTGCATGGATTTTGCAAAAGCTTTCACTTAGTTTTTGTTTTTTTAAACCCAGAGAGCACATGCTCATGCTAATTTTTAAATTAAAATCTCTCTCTAAACCCACACAGTGTAAATATCTATTATTATTCCTTTCACATATGACCCTGTATTTTTCTATTAGGTTCCCTGATTTTAACCACAATTTTTTTTATTTATGCATATCAGTATTCTTCATATTTTGTTATAACTTAACCACATGAAGTTAATTTCCTCAATTTTGTAAGTGCTGTATAATAGTATTTAATTTCATGCAAACTGGGGGCTCAGGGAAGTTGTGTGAATTTTCTCATCACTCACTAAAACATAGATGGGACTATCAACAACAACTGCTTTATCATTCTGGAACCACTAATGGGAATGTATTGTTTAGTTTCCTTTCTCACAGGTAGAATGCTTACCCTTTATGTACTTACTTACTCAATGTTTTTTATTGAGTTCCTGCTATATACAAAATACTGGTGGCTCTCTCTGCTTATGAGCTGGCCTTTTATTATATTTTTAATTAGAAAAGAAATTGTCATTATTTTTTTAAGATTATAGTACAAAGGATGAAATGTAGGAAGCAAATGTCTTTCATTTCCTTAATCCTAATTCACATAGATAGTCATTTTAAACAATTACTTTTGCTTCATGTTCTATATCTTCAGTCTTAATCACAACTAAAACAAGTCACTTTATTTCTTCAAGGTTATACAAATAGATGTAGCTCTCTGTAGGTACTCTGGCCTTCAGTATTCAGTACACCAGCATTTTAAGCATTATAGTAATGCTTAATGCTAGTGGAAGGAAAAAAAAAAAAACCTTTGTACTCCAATTGGGAGAGTTTAAAATCACTAGGATAAAAAGCCTAGTGAGTCAGTTCAATTGTCACATTTTGTTGAACCTGGTTATCTTAATTTGTTTGTTTTGAAAAAGTAATAATAGTCTCATTTTTTGGTATAGATATATACTTAAGATATTTTTATATGTTAGTAATATATTCCATACCAGTGAACTAGATATAAAATGGTAACAAAAGATACTAATTAATTTATATAGATGATGTAGTGCCTTGATTTGCTTCAGGCACTCTAGGTCTAACATACAGAGCTAGTAGTATAAGTACAATTGAGTCAGATTCTATTTAAAGTGTAACAAATTATTTTTCAGTGTTGAATTTTGTTCCTGTTTTAGAATATTAATATAAGATTTAGAATATTAAGATTTAGAATATTAATATAAGATTTTAAGTAAAAAATTAAAATTTAACCTTCAAAGTTGGGTGGTCTAAATATAAACCTCAACTAATACTAACAATACTTCTGTTAAAGGAACGGATTCTGACTTCTTGCAAATGTGGGAATTTTCTCTGTGTAATAAAAAGATAGTTAAGCTGGCTCTTATAAGTTAGTAAGAAAGTTAGACTTGTTGCTTTAAAATTTAAAGTGGAAAGTTAAAAAGCTAAATATCCAAATGTTAATACAGTGGCAAAATAATTCCCTAAGTAAGCAATTTCTTTTGAGTATATAGGACATTTTATAATAGTTTATTAAAATTTGGTGGGACTAGTTGTCTTTCATAGATTGTCTAGATAAGGAGCAGCTCCAAAGGTAATAAATAGTCTTTGCTATTGTCAGGTAGGTAATATATTTGAACACTAACAGAACTTCAGTTAGGAGACCAATTTCATTTACCTTATAAAAAGTGGAGAAATGAAGTCAATTAACAGATTCATTTATATTTTCTGTTACATTGTTAAAAGATGATATGTTGTTAGCCACTGCTTAGTAGATAACTAGAGAAAAATTTAGTTTCTGTTCCTAAGAAGATCTAATTTTGGCCATGAAACAGGATACAGCAAAGCTCTGACACTTTACGGGATGTGAATACATGTTTAGAGTATACATGTGAATACATTTAGAGTATAGAAATGTAATTTTAGAGTAACAGACCCTAGAGATCACAGGTCCTTTTTTTATGCGGTATATTTGTGGGGAAGACACTATAGCTGGTCAGTAGCAGATTGTCTTTTAGTCCAAAAACTGTTCACCACATATTTCTGTGCCTAAAATGAACTGGAATTGGACTGATGCTTTGGGGAGAAGTTTTGCAAAGTTTATTTGCCATTGTAAACAGTGACAACTTCTAAGAATTCTTATAACTGAAAGCATATTATACTTCTCTCCTCATCTAGAACTTTAAAAAGAGAATTGTTAGTAACAGCATATCTCTTCTTTAGAATAAAATTTCTCCAAGATATAAATTAGTTTCTTGCTATTTGCTTTGCTTTTGTGGTTATGTTTAAAGAAGATGAAAATATCTTAGGAATGGTTGTTACTTCAGTCTTTATTTTTAAATAAGGCATGATCAACTTTTAGCTTTGCTTTTTTTACTCTTCCTGTTAAAAATTAGTTATGAACTTTCACTAGTAATTAATCTGTTTAAGCAAAAGTGATATTCTAATAATAATATCTGAAAAACAAATTGAGCACCTCTATTGTACTTAATTAAACTTAACTTTGCAGATGTAGAATGATTTCAGTAAAATTCTGAGATATGTAGAAAATTTACCTGAGAGGTTATTTGAAGGGAATCTACTTTCTCTTAAAGCAGGTCCTTCTGAATATGAAAAGTTCAGTGTCTTGAATCAGACTCTAACTTGGAAATGTTGCAAGCACATGGACCAGGAAGAAAGAGCCTCACATCTAGTGTTTTGAGTCAATAAGTTGATGAAAGTGCTGTGAAGAGAACCTAGTTTATTTAAGGCCCTGAAAGTCATGATGATATGCCATCCTGTTAGTCTCTCAGACTGTAATCTGGGAAACCTTGCCATTTATATTTTGGGTTAAAATCTTTGTAGCCAGTGTAGCCTACCCATAGCACCAGTCCTAAGATTTAGAGTGCTGACTTCTTTGTTCAACCCAAGCCTTGATTTGTTTCCTTTCCCCCAAAATGGGGCTTTGCTATATTTTGGGGCTTTGACAAATGTACTTTAAAACTTACACATTATTTTCCTTAGCCATTTTGAACTCTTGAGAAGGTTTAAAATTGTATTGTAGGAAAGTAAATCATGCCCTATGCAAAAGGACCAGATTCATTTACAAGGGAAATTCTTGGTGGTAGAAATCTTTGCTTTACCTTTCTCCTTGCTTCCATATCTGAGTGGTTGCGCTGGTTAATACAGTATTGCCTTTTCTTTGTCTGTTTCTCTGACTTTTGTTCTCCTATCTTGCCATTTACAGAGAGATTTAAGTGTAACAGAGAATGCTTGTGATTCTTTCTTTTCTGACAGTGTATGGTATTCCATTTCTTAGTAGCTATAGATCTCATTTTAAAATTACAGACCAGTGCTAGATAATGGAAGGCAAGGAAGATTAGTTGAAATTAAAAACATTTTGAGAGGTATATTCAGAAGTGTTGATATGGGAACAGGTTGAATTAAGAAGTAAATTTCAAAGTTTCCTCTAGATTCTTAGCAAGTAATGAGGAAAATTTAACTTTGCATATTATTCCTACTTTGTTTTGTGGTGCAAGGGGAACTTGTTTTCCATAACAATGACAGTAATAATAGTGAACACTTTTCTGATTTAACTAGGCTTGATGCTACTTGATCTAATCTAATCCTAATGATGTCAGGTAGGCGTTAGCATTATTCTCAATTTGTAGAAGAGGCTCAGACTTATAGAATGAATTTATGACATGTGCTCAGTATCACATAGCTAGAAAGCAGTAAATCTAGTTCAGATCCACCTGACTCAAAAACCCATGTTATTAACCCTCCAAGTAATCCTTCCTCCCCTTTATCTGTCCTTCAGATGGCTAACAGGTGGATAACATGAAAAGAGTCCTAATGACCAACTCTGGGGAAGTATTGTACCAGGAATTTTTTTTTAATTCAGAGAGGGGCCAAAGGAAAATGATGGAAAGAGAAGAAGGGAGAAGGGAGATTTTACATATGCTTAAAGATTTCTGTTTGTAGTAGTAAGCTTTGATTTTTAAAGAGATACTGAATTATATAGTTAATTGAATAAGAATTTATTTATATGTGCTTTTGTGTTTTTATTTATATACAGACAGGTAAATATGTTTATCTAAAATATTTGGTATTTATAATGTATATTCAGACAACTCCAAATAAGACTGTCATCAAAACTTACTATGAAAAGACTTTAAAATTTAAGGTTTTGTGTTCATTGCAATTAAGATGATCTGTTTTGTGCTTATTTACCAGTTTGTTTGTTCAACATGTAATTTATTGAATGCCTATTGTGAGCCAAACATGGGGTCAAGTGCTGGAAATTAATCTTAGGAAAAATAAGACACAATTCCTGACTTTGTGATTATTACCTAACATGAGATAATCAAGTAAAGAAATAATGATAAGAATGAGTAAGCACAGGGTGCTGTGCCAGCAGTGGGACTAACTGTAGAGATCACACACCTCCTGGAAGAGAAGAGAGGGCTTTTAAGATGTCCTGAGTGCTGAATCATGACTATTTGGGTTTCTGTTGGTTGATTAACCATCAGTACATCATTAGAAATAACAGGGGAATATTTTTAAAAAGTATCCATGCCTGGCCCCTTCCCTAATGGTTTTGACTATAGTTTGCAGGAAAGCCAGGGATGAGCATTTTTTTTAAAAGCAATCCAGTTATTCCAGTGTGCATCTTAGATATTGCTTCTGAAATGGTGCTTGGTGACAGGAACGTTTTTTGATGTCTCTGGAAAGAAATTATTGCCCGGAAGGGAAGATTTGAGATAAATAACTCAAAATAAAGAGGCACATATTTAAAATATGAAAGCAAATCTCTCTACATTAAGATTAAACAACTTCCCTGGGTAAGACTTATTACTCCAGACAAATGAAGAAAGTATTAATATGTCTCATATATCCCACTTAACAATATTAAGAACATAAATGGCTTTCATGGGCCTAATACTCAGAGTCCTACATAGAAATACTAATATAATATACATGTAGTAGAGCATTTGGTTATAAGTAGATACGTAAGTACCCAAATTTGAGAGATGGGAAATACCTGTAGTTGTCATGAGTTAGGAACTGGATGACAGTAAATAAGCAACAGAGGGGAGCATTATAATATGGTTAGTAGAAGATTGTGAATCATCAGTGAATATGGGATGCTAACTGATTTTATTTGCTTATTCGATAGAACACACATTGTTCCATGTTTTGAAATATCCCTATGAAGAGGAAGAAAACAGTTGACAGTATTTTTTCTGTTTTTCAAAGTAAGGTTTAGAATTCAATTGGAAATGTTTAAATTCATGTTTAACTCATATACAGGAAGCATAAGGAAGGTCCCCTGTGCATTTTCTAAGACTGTCTTAGATAATAAAATATTAAGCTACAAAATATTTTTAGCATCTAATTCCATTTTATTTCATTTTGCTCGATTTTATTGTTAAGAAAAACTATGATCCAGACTCATTAAATCAGTTTTCCAAAATGACACAACAAAAGGTAAAATTGGATTAGATTTGATACTTTTCAACACCTAGATCCATGCCCTTTCTACATTAGCACACTATAGTATTCTTTATTTTCCAGAATTTTATTGTTCTTGCATTTTGAATTTTCTAGTCTAGTTTTCTTTTATTTTGTATTACAATTTATCTCCTGAAGGTCAAGTAACCTGGTTTGGTTATGAGAGTCCTCGTAGCTTCTGGGACTATATCAGAGTGGCTTGCCGGAAAGTTTCACAGAATTGTATCTGCAGCATAGAAAATATGGAAAATGTCAGTTCCTCTAGAGCTAAGGTAAGAGATTGATAATATGTAATATATATAATCTAGCTGTGAGTGGTTTTGACATACATGGAAAATACTTTAATTCTTTGCTGTAAAAAATCTTTCAAAACCCTCTATTTTTTTCTTTTTTTCATTGCAAGTAGTTTTATAATGCTCTTGAATCTTCACTGTTGCATCTTGAATAGCAGAAAGGTACGAAACAAACTTCATTTTAAGAAGTGTGATAAAATATTTCCTGTTTTAATGTCTTGAATTATCTAAACCAGTGTCTCTGGATTATCTAAACCAGTGTCTCTTCTGTAGGATATTAAACAATATCCTACAGAAATCTGGGGGACTCAAAGATCCTCTCTGTAAGGTTCTATGACCTCATGTTATTTGATTTTTTACTGTGTTAATATTTGCACTGCTAATGCACAAATAATGGTAAGTGAAAATGTTGGTGCCTTGGCACAAATTGAGGTGGTAGCAGCAAACAGTATTAGTAGTAATTGAGTTCTTCCCTACCATACACTCAGCATGAAAAAAACCAGTTTTATGTAAGAATGTCTGTGATGATGCAGTAAACCTTAATTTTATTAAATCTCAACTTTTGACTATATGTCTTTTTAATTTCCTGAGTGACAAAAGTAGAAATAGTCATAAATAATTCTGTAGCATATTTGACATATTATGGTTGCCTGGAGAAAGGCAGTTAGTTGTGCATGTTTGACTTGTTTGAATGGTCTTCGTCTAAGACTATTTTTTACTAGAAAGAAACTTTAAAACTCTAATTTTTTAGATTTCATCATTTGGCAGTCATTTTCTTAGACAAAATTAAAGAAATAAGCTTTCTTCCTGGAGCAGTCAGTTCAGAGAGCAGCTGACTATTCATTGCCAATGATAAAAATAAAGCTTTGAAGTAAAAACTCCACTTGTGGAAAACTTTTATTCACCATCTTAAACTTGATGGTTTGATAAAGGTTGATAATGGCTTTTCTGATTACATGGTTGCTGATATTAGCAAATGCAATTTTAACTGTTTAATGACATTCTTAACATTTGGTAGACCTGTATAACTCATATTTTTATAATGAACAGTTCATGAAATTACAAAATGATGTGTGGATAAAAGATTAATTCAAAGTGCCAAATAGACCAAGGAATTTAATGTAATATGCCACTAAAAATTTAGTGACTTTAGGTACATAGTCCATGTTGCAAGTACCTTTTAAGAAATTATCACTTACTGAGATTTGTTATAGAATCAAGGAAGAATATCTACAAAAATCTGAAAAGACTATTAAAAGACTTCCTTTTCCAACTGTGTGTGAGGCAAGATTTTCTGCATATACTTCAACTAAAACAACACATTGTAACTGATGGAGTGCAGAAGCAGATGTCTAGTTCTTTTTTATTAAGCCAGACATTAAAGAAATTTGAAAAAATGTAAAAAAAAAAAACAAAAACCAAGCCACTTTTCTCACTGATATTTTTGTTTAGGGAAAAACAGTCATTTTTATAAAATGTTAATTTATGTTAATATGTAATGTTTTTCTTAAATTACCCAATATTCTAAATTTTTAGTTTTGACTTGTTATGTAGAAATTTTGATATAACCTACTTAAAGGCTCTTTTAAGGTCCTCAAATAATTTTAAAATTGTAAAAAGACTAAGCTACTAATCCATACCAGCTTTAAGTAGGAATTTTATGTTTTTTATTTATACTTTTATTGAGTAGAAAATATTAAAAATATTTACACTTTGAAGATCAAGACAATTCAGTTCATTACTTTAGAATTATAAAATTGTAATTGCATCTTGGTTGAGTTTGTGTCAGTTTCCACTTTCATGTTTTTCATATGGTTTAAGAATAATATTTTAGTTTCTTTAGGTTAAGATTAAAAGGCTAGTTATAATTTGGATGAATCATATCTATAAAAATAAAGGTTTATGGACTGGGATGGGATTGTGGCTCAGTGATAGAGTGCTTGCTTCACATGTATGAGGCACTGGCTTCAATCCTAAGCACCACATAAAAATAAAAAATAAAGGTTTTGTGTCCATCTACCACTAAAAATAAAATAAAGGTTTATGATACATAAACTTTCTCATTTTCAAATTTAAAGTCAGAGACCATGTACATGACACATGCATTCTAAATAGAAGAGATGATATATTTAAGCTTCAATAGAAGAGATGATATATTAAGCTAGCATTTCTCCAAAATACAAGAGGTAATTGAGAAGTTAACAAACATTAGAAATGAAGCATTTGGACCTGGGTGGACCAAAGGAACCAAACCCTGGCTGCCCACCTCTCTTAATGAGACTCTTGGGAATAGTCCTAGCACAACAGGATGTTGTCCCACAGAGAGTTAATGTTTATTCTGTAAAGAACTAGTGTTGAGTATGAAAACACCACAGAAAAATTATGTTCCAAATCTTGTGTTTATATCTTTGTTGTGCTCATGCCTCAAAAAGATTCCAGTTAGTGGAGAAAGAGATTCTATGATTTGCTTGATTACACTGGGAGAAGTCTGTGGGCAAAGATTAGATCTGTCTTTATTCATTGCAGTGAGTAGAGCAAAGTACTTAATCTACTCAGTAATCACACTCTGAAGTATCAGGATTGAAAAATTAAATGCCTCAGATGGCAGGTTTGTGAAGCTGTAGAGCTGTAATCTTGAAGAACTCTCTAGCATATCTGTCATCCTGCCTTAACTGCCATCCTGCCTTTACACGTGAGAAAAAATACACCAGAGCAGAAGTTCCAAATGTACCTGATAGTTTATAATGCAGTGCACTTGGCACCAAAACACCTTTTATTTTTAAAATACTATGTAAGGGTCCAGATTTATTCCGATTATATTTTCAGGGTTGTGCATATGACAGTTTGCAGTATGGAGCAATGTCCAATCGGTATAGAAACAATCTTTAAATGTTTTTTCCCCCCCAATACTGGGGATTGAGCCCAGAGCCTCATGCATGCTGGGCAAATGCTCTGCCACTGAACTACATTCATAGCCCCATTCTTTAAATTTAGCTGAATTGATTGAATCAGGATCGTCTGTGTCCTGGTACCTCTATGGCACTTAAACCCATTGTAAAAACTAGTCACCAGGAGAAATCTGAAATTTAATCTCTTTAGGTGAAAATGAAATTGCAGATCATCCCCTTTCTTTGGTTTGGACTATGACAAGTTGAACCTATTTCCTAAACATAGCGTAAGAGCAGAATGGAATATTTGAACCGACGATCATGTCCACAGTCTTTCCCTCTTAGGTATACAGCAGTGCCTCTTTCTGTAACATGCAGGGGTTCTGAGATGTGGAATTACTATCCTAAATGTACTTGGTTTCAGACTGGAATTCGCACTCCTAGATTAACAGTTGGTAACTGGTGAGTCACCAACTTATTTCATGCTTTTCTGAACTCACCTGAATCGTCCCCATCTGTTGCTACCTAAGTTTATAAACATATTAGATATTCTGTGATGAAAACCATCACTAATTTTATCAAGTTAAGAAATCTTTTTTTTTTTTTTTTGCTTTTTTATTTTCTTGGTTTCAAAAAATGAGCCCTTTTGTTGTTCTTGAGTTCTTTCTACCTTCTAGCATATGTTGTGTACGGTTTCCCCCCACTTTTTCTTTATTTTTAAGAGCAGTTTTTAGCTAAGTTTGGCTTTCCTAGTTTGTGGTTACTTATGCTGTATTACTGTTATTATGTAATTGAACATATTCTGAATATACTAGTCACATCATCTAACCACATATGATACATATTATATACTTCCATCCAGCAAATTTTATTGAGCACCTAGGTAAGAATTTGAACACAGTACTTAATACATTCTTATGACATATATTCTCAATCCTTCCTAGTCTTTTATTTATTTAATTTTTTTTCTCATCATCTTGCTTACTCTGTCCCTCTTCCTGTACCTGGCATTGTCACAGCTGTATCTCAGAGGTACATTAGCCAAATTTTCCACTGGAAGAGACAGAGGTGGTATTAATCACAGATGGACCAGAGTTATCAAATAGTAGAACTTTGCAATAAGATAGTATTGAGAAGAAAGCATTTTAATTATAATTTTCCATTATTGATACCCAAATCTTTTTCTCCTCTCTTAACCTCCACTTGAAATTTCCTATCCCCAGATCTGTATTGTGTTGGTCCCAAGTTGGGAAG
The DNA here is from genome assembly GCA_020662805.1 of Glaucomys volans. Taxonomy (NCBI): domain Eukaryota; kingdom Metazoa; phylum Chordata; class Mammalia; order Rodentia; family Sciuridae; genus Glaucomys; species Glaucomys volans. The sequence continues at coordinate 158,830 of JAJEJO010000327.1, forward strand.
AACAAAACAAAATCTTGGGAAGTTTTAAAAATAAAAATATAAAAATAAAAATAGTTTCCCAGGCAGAAACTAGAGATATTCTGATTCTACCCTTTTGTTTTATATAGTATCCATTTAAAATACTAGCTTCAGATGAATCACCCTAACGAATTGTTATCATTATATCATTATTTCTCTCTACTTGTTAGCAGTAGCTCAAATACTCAGCAACTCTAAGCAAGTTACTTATCTCCTTCAGTTTTATCCATTTATTCAACAAGTATATATTGAGCACCTACTGTGTGCCAGAAACTTATAAACACTCAAGAGGTGGAAAAGATGACAAAGAGCAAATGTTATGTGCATTACATTTTAATAATATAATGAACAAAGAAGTTGTGGGTGGGTGCGTGTGTGTGTGTGTGTGTGTGTGTGTGTATGTGTGTGTGTTAGAGAGAGAAAGAGAGAGAGAGAAAATGAATATTAATACCTCAGGGACCTTGAAAAAAAATCCAAACAAGAATTTACAGAGTGATAGGAGTGGTAGTGAAGGACACACAGATACTGTTGTTAGAGAAGACTTCTGTGGGGAAATAACCTTTGATCCAAGACTTAAATTAAGGAAGGAACTGTTCTGTGTAAATATTGAGCAGAATAAGCAAGGTGTAGATTAGAAGATATGGTTAAGATTAAGAGTTGGATGTCATTACCAGTGCAGTGGGGGAGCTGTTTGAGGGTTTCTTTTCTTTGTTTTTATTTTTTCCCCTTTGTTTTAAATAATAGAGTACTGTAATATGATTTACTTGTTTAGGTCAACTCAGTGCTTTATGGAGCATACAGAGAAGGGAGGAGTGGAAGTCTAGTTCAAGAGTACAATTGGAATCTAAAAGGAGATGATCACAGAAGTAAGAAGAAGAATCAGTTTCTGGATCCATTGACAACAAAAAATAGCTTTTATCAGGGGGACTTTTCTGCCAAGAACAACTGTAAAGATTGAATAAAATATGCAAAGCAACAAATTTAAGAGAAGAACTTTTTTTTTTTTTTATTTTTTGGAACCAGGGATTGAACTCAGGGACACTCGGCCACTGAGCCACATCCCCAGCCCTGTTTTGTATTTTATTTAGAGACAGGGTCTCACTGAGTTGCTAAGGGCCTAGCTAAGTTGCTGAGGCTGGCTTTGAACTCGCGATCCTCCTGACTCAGCCTCCCAAGTTGCTTGGATTACAGGCGTGCGCCACCATGCCCGGCTTAAGAGAAGAACTTGAGAAGGCATGAGAAGAACTTGAGAAGGCATGAGAACTTGAGTGACCACATTCTGGAGAGAAGGGTTACATGGGGTGAACTTCACATTCATGTTGCCTTGAGCCTCAGGACCTTTGTTCACATCGTAGATATAGAGGCAAAGCAGAGAGTGGTGGAGGTGGAGGTAGTTGTCATTTCACTGGTCTAGAAAAATAGAAGTTGGAGCATGGAACTTCCAGTGAAGCCAGGATTTAGGGGAAAGAATTACAAACAATGTGTCTGAAGTTTTGAGTGCAATTTTCTGAGGTGTTTGCACCCAACTCTTAGTTATCTGTAGCACAGAGCATGAGGCCCATAAACCATGATGAAAGCACATACGAGATCAAACAGCTAATTGAAGATTTCACAGTGTTATTGGAGATGTACAGGTCAAAGTTCAAGGGCAAACAAGATGGAAGAGTACTGTAAACACTCCAGGTTTTCATTTAAAGCCCCAACAAGATTTTACTTTGGGAATAGGTGAATTTGGAAGAAGATTACTCCAAAAAGTCTTAATGGTGGTGCCCTAAGTGGTAGAGGGTGATTTTCTAGTATTCTGTACTCCTGCCAAGAAAAAAAATTTTTGCTCTGGAAAAAGATAATATCTGAATGCTACAAAATTTTGTAAACAATGTCCATTATTTAGTCAGAATTCATCAAGTGTATCAACAAAGATCAAATGACTGAAATCAAGAAAAATTAAGACATTAAAACATCTGAGTGATAAAGATTATAGACTTGTAAGTAATTAGAAAAAGTTCAAAATATAGATGTAAATCTGAATTCTAGGACAATGGAATATACTTTTTAAAAAAGTTAACTGCAAAATATACACATTTTTATCATATACATACTGGACATATGCAAAGATTAACCATTCACTGAGCCATAATTCATTTCAATTTATTTCTGAGGATTAGGGTCATATAGAGTATTTTCTTTAACCACAGTGGAATTGAGCTGGGATTAGTAACAACAAGATAGTAGAAACACTTTTATAGTGAAATTGAGAACTTCTAAATACTCATGGATAAAAGGGGATAGAAATCATAATCAAAATTTAAATATATCTGGAAAGTAATGATAATGAAAATGTGACATATAAAATTACTGCTTTGAGGAAAAAGGCTTAAATGAAGAACAAAAACTCAATAAAATTCAAACATATGCAGAAGAAAATCAACAAAACTAAAAGTTGATGTTTGTAAAAAGACTAATACAACTGATAATCTTCTAGCAAGGCTATTCAAGAAGAAAGAAGGAGAGAAGATGAAATATCAATAGCAGCAATGAAGAAGCCAACCCATCTACCCTACCAACATTAAAAAGGCTAAAAGGATATTATGAATAACTTAATACTGATAGATTTGAAAAGTAGTTGAAATGAACAAATTATTTGAACAATATCACTTAATAAAACTAACAGGGATAGGAAGAGAACATCTGAGTATTCTGATATCTACTAATGAAATTGAATCTAAAAATAAAAAAATCTTGACCCTGCAGGCCCATTTTTAAATTAGGTTGTCTTTTTATCTGGATTTTAAAGAACTTTTGGGTTTTTTTTTTTTTTTTTGAATGAGAGTCTTTTGTCAGATGTATACAAAGCAAATGTCCTTTCCCATTCTGTGACTTGTTTTTTCACTGTCTTAAGTGATCACAGTTCATCCCCTGAAATAGCAAGGAAGGTAGAGTGTCTGGGTGTTAATGTAATTATGTTGGTCAGTTTGATGGTGAGAAAATGAGTTTCTCTCTTCTACATTCTTATTTCCTCAGACAGTAAAGTAGGGCTGGTATAGTAACCTAGCCCACACAATTTTGGGGACGGTTAACTATCTAAATATACATAAAGCTCTTAAAACAAGGCCTACTACATATTAATTACATTCTTAAGAAGTGTTGACTCCTTTTACTTTATTTATTTAAACTTTAGTGCTTTATTATTAACTGATAACATTTAAATTGCTTATTATATCTTATAAGCTTATTAGTAGCTTTAGCTTTTCTACTTCTTGGATTCAACAACCTTTTAAAATCTGCTATCTTTTATTATAGTAAAAGTTCTTTTGTGGAAAGAGAAGAGACCATTAAAATTAGCACAGTTTTTTAACAGAATTCTACACACCCAAGGGCAAGAAACTAAGTGCAGCCCAGTTCTGTATGGATTGTTATTAATAAATCAGGAAGCAGGACTTTCTCCACATTTTTTTTTATTGGTAATAGCACAGTTTTCCATGCTTGATTTTCTTGGGATATCAACTTTCTCTGCTTCTGTATAGGTGACATTGTAGCCTTTTGATTCAAGATACTGCTGCTGGTTTCTGTGTCTTCAAAGGAACTTTCAAGAGAAAATCTCTAGACTGCTGGCCAGCTAGTGACTTGCCTCTTCCTTTGTTCCGATCAACCATAGCTTAGTGTAAATTCTCCTATCATTAAGAGAGAGCAATGGGCTGAGCACAGCACAAACTCAAAGAGGGTATTGAGCTTGGTAGCCAAATTTACTGGCATGCTAACTACACACAAATCATCATTTTCTTCTCAGCACTGCTGCTGCTTCTAGCCTAGTTTAATCACTGCCTCGGTTGACTCTATCCAAGAGTTTTGCTGATTCACCTGATTGATAGATATTTTCATGCTTTTTCCTCCCTTACGGGTAGTTGACCATCATGTAGATTGATTACTGTTGCCTGTATTCCCAACTGCCATTGCAGTATTTTGATTTTGTGTATATTCAATCTTAATTATTTTTTTCCAGATTTGTGAAAGGGTTGAGTGAAATTAAAATTAATTGAATTTTAAAATTTTCTCTACAAATATCTCATATTCTAAATTGTCTGTAAGACACACTTCTGAGAATTAAAAAAGGCTGGCTTATCTCAGCTATTGGAAGGTATTAACACATTTCAGTAAAATTAGATTACAATCAAGAATGGTAGTATTTCTGTGATTCTGTGCTAGAATGTGCTGATTTCTGGACCCTGAAGATTAAACCCAGGGCCTCACACATGCTAGGCAAGCACTACACCCCCAGCCCCTGAATGTTTTGTTGTTGTTTCTAGTTGAAATGTTTTGCAATAGTTTTTAGAATTTTCAGGGGACTCCAAGTTCAGTAGCTTATGATTTGGTCCCATGATTAATCATGCAGTTTGGGACCCATTGTCACTTATGTAAAACCATTGTCTCTCTCGAAGGCTCGAATGGGCAATTCTCCTTGATAGTAGTGTTAGAGTGATTATAACTGAGAGAGGACTCTGTTCTTCCTGTTTCATAAGGGGACTTATTTTAATTAGCATGTTAGCTTTGGGTCTTGAAATAGAGGATTTTATCTTATGATTTCTTTATATGATTAAAAAGAAGCCTTAATGCAAGTAACTCAGTATTAATATTTTATCCCATCAGAGGATAGAAAGTTTGATATGCTGTACCCTATATGTTCTGAGAAACAAACTATTTATCTTTTGTAATCAACATTTTCCTGTTTTTATCTAAATATTTTTCTTAGTCTTTATTAAATGTATATTTATGAGATATTCTTTATGTGTTAAGATGCTTATATTTTTGATGATGTAGTAGGGAAAATATATATTTTTTCATGTATGATTCTTTCTTCTTCCTTTTAGGGTAGAGCCTGGATCAGAGTAGCACTTATGGAAAAACACTTATCTGAATACATCTCTACAGCTCTGAGAGACTTCAAAACAACCAGGTTTAAAAGTCCTTTTAATTTTCTAATTTTTTTTAAATAACCTAAAAATTTAGAAACCAAAATAGAGTCAAGAATCATTTAATTTCTAAAGTCCTGGACTATTTTATTCCTTCCTTTTCTTACTGCTCAGATCAATCCACTGTTTTCTTAGAAGTAGGTAATTTGTCAGCTAAATATATATCCACCTTGGTTTATGTAAAAGATAGACCTTGTGGCTGGAATATCTTCTCTGAATCATTTCTGATTCTCATTCTTTCAACACTTGAAAGATAAGAACCTCATTCTTCCCACAGGCTTTTCCTGGACCAATTTAAAGAATGACCTATGAAATTCCTATAAGGATTCCTTATAGCACATTTTCTCCTTTTGCACCACAGCAATTACTCATTTCTCCACTTGTAAAGAATGTAATTGTCATTTACTCTTTATTTCATGTATTTGATACCTGATTGCTTGGTTGGCCTTTAACAATAGTCTACATCTATGTCATTTTTCTTGAATTACATAGACTAAAGGAATGACATACTGTGCCATGTGAAAAACAGAACCTTATTATTTTTTCATGAGATTGGGAAAAAAGGTTCATATTAGGACAGGGTTCATTTCTATTATCTCTGGTGTACTGATCTACATTTGTTGCTATTGAGGAAACCACTTCTCTCCATATCAAAATATTTGTAAATAAAAATATTTAATAATTTCAGTACTTGTACATGTACTGTCTAATGCCACTAGCCACAAAAGACTATATATGTTAAAATTTGTTAGGGTTTCATTAAATTTCAAATGTAGTTCTGCAGTTGCTTTATCAATTTCTGTGTTCAGTAACCATTTGTGACTAATGAATAGCACAAATATAGAACATTGGCTTTCTCACAGAAAGTTCTGGGCAGCACTGCCTTTGACTCTTCTAAAGTACCATACTTATTTCTACCTTGTTACTCATATTTCTGAAAGAGAAGTTAATAGTGACAACTACAACCAGTGTTAGTAGAGAAAATTAGGCACAAAGAACTTATATATGCAAAATCTTAACTTTTATGACCTGATATAGTGTCCAACTTTCTGGATTTTGAGAAAATCTGGACATCGTGACATAGTTTTTTAGAAAACTAACTGGTACTAGTTATAGCATCTTTACCTATATGCCTCTATCTTTGTAGGTAATAAAATAGTAATCTTTTAATTTGGAGATAAAAGGAAAACAATTGGAGTTACTGTAAATTTGATCAGGATAGAAAGACTTTAAGCTAAAAAAAAGCATTTGCATAAGGTAAATCTGATATATATTTATTGAGTTCTTGTTTAGTAACATGATATTTCTGGGATATTTCTGAAGATAGATAATGAGATGGTGATAAACTATTAAACCTTTGAAACAAACCTTATGAAATGAAACATTTATCACTAGGAAATAAGGTTAATTATGAAAAATAAGTATTGAGAATCCTGAAGCTTTGGAAATAAGAATTGAAATTAAGAATCATATCAGAATCTAGTAGGTAATACCTAAAAATCCTAGGTTCATGAAATTAAAACCAAGTTTTTGCAATAATCATCTTAGATAATTATAATTTTGTATCTTTTCTAAGATAGAAATAGAAATTAGAACAGCAATAGTCTTTATAAATTGTCAGTCTTGTTTCGTAGTTTAAATGATTGGGTGGGGTAGAAATAATTTTTGAATAGATTATTTTTAGAACAAGCCGTTTAAATATTTAAAGGGAAATGTTTTTTGCCTTGTTCTTAGGTGTTAGCCATGCTTTTTCATAAAAAGGAAATGATTCATCTCTAAAAAAGTCTATGAAGTAAAAGTATTCTTGTAATAATACATAAACATACTCTATACAAACAAATGTAACTTAGTATATAGATACATATGTGTGTGTGTGTGCATGTACATTTGTCAAAATAATAGTGCTTAGATGTGAATAAAATGGCTTTTTAATTCCCAAGAAAGAAAGTAGGGATTTATTTCAGAATCTCATTTTAGAAGGTAACTAAAAATACGTGAAAAATGAGAGCTTTGTTTCCTTTTTCTACAACTTATGCTATAATTTTTACTGAAATTCAATTAAAGAAACTTTTTAATTATACATAAATTTGAATGCAAACCCTTGGCAGACAAATATATTTGGAAGGCTAGGTTTGTAAAATATTAGCAAAGTATTAGAAAGAGTAGTCATACCTTACCTTTTATGTGGATGCTTCTTGAGGTAAGTGCTTCTAGAAGGGTGAGAAATTATCTCTAATCCTTTAGGAATCTTGAGAGTATCTGGGTCAAGTGGATTTCTTCTTTTTCTGTCTGACTTCACAAAGAGTAACGATAACCTTTATAATAGTGGAACAAGTGTTTACCCAGTACGGGAGGAGGAGCTAAGGCAGGCAACTTTGAAGGCACTGATCAGTGAAAATCCAGGAATAAGTATGGGTGGAGGAAGGGTGGGGAGCTGAAGTACAAGTTTTCTTTAGCTGCATGATTGTAGCTCTAAAGTATTAGAGAAATTCATATGTTGTTTTTGCTAAGGTGGAGGACATATTGGGGAGCAATTGGGGGAAAAAAAACCCACCCAAATCTTTAAGAGTGTCATGGTTTAGGGATGGAGTGTTATTGGGAAATAGGGAGCCAGAGCTGGCAGATGGAAGATGGAAAATAGAATATAAGCTAAAAAAGAAAAAGTGGAGAATTGCTTTGGGAGGTTACTAGGAAGACCTACAAATAAGAAGTAAAAATTGAATTAATTTGCTTAAATTTAATTTCTTTCTACCCACAGACTAAAAAATGATTAGAAAAGTTGTAAAGGAACAAATATGGGCAAATTTGAAGTAGCAGATATGAATGGAAAATACAAAGATAGAATTAGCTTTATGGAAACCCCTGTATTACTTTGTAGTTATACTACAGTATTTAATTTATGACAGAAGTTGTATTCTGATGAAATGTTAATTTTCACAATATTTTAGTACAAAAAAAGGAAGGAATAAAGTATAAAGTAAAAATTTGTAAATTACTGAGCTATCACAAAGAGGAAATATGATGACTGGGAAGCGACTCAATGGTAGAACACTTGTCTAGCATGTGCAAGGCTCTAAGTTCAGTCCTGCAAAACAACAACAACAAAGATGAGTTAATAAGTACTGTTTTCAATTATAGTAACATAGATGAAATAGAAATGTTGCCAACATCTTTTAAAAGTCAGAAAAGTTTTAAAATATATTTTTTTAAAGTTTTCTGTTAAATCCTCCTACATCCAATGATTTGCTTTCCATGGTTTCAGTTACCCACAGTCTGAAAATATTAAGTGGAAAATTCTGGAAGTAAACAATTCAGAAGTTTTAAAAAACTTTTTTGTTAAAGTCTATTGTTAATACTTGTCCTTTTTATTATTGTTTTTAATCTCTTATTGTGCCTATCTTATAAATTAAACTTTATCGTAGATGTTTATATGTAGAATAGAACAGTATATGTATAGTTCTTTATTGACGTACAATGGGGTTGTGTTCCAATATCTTGTGATAAATTAAAAATGTTGTAAGTCCAAAAGTGCATTTAATACATTTAAATCTACTGAACATCATCATAACTTAGTCTAGCCCACCTTAACATTCTCAGGACACTTACAGAATCATTGGACACAAAGTCTGTTTTATATGTGGTAACCATGTGATTGCACCGCTGCCTGGGAGCTCCAGTTCACTGCCACTGCCCAGCACCGCAAAGACTGTATTATACTATATATATTGCCAGCCTAGGAAAAGAACGTCATTCAAAATTTTAAGTACAGTTTCTACTGAATACAAATTGCTTTCTCAACATACTTAAGTAAAAAAATCAGAAATCAAAACATTTAAATTAGAGGCTATCTGTATAGAGTTTGATATTATCTGCAGTTTTAAGAATCCTAGTGTTTCAGAACATATCTCCCATGAATAAAGGGAGGCAACCATATTAAAATGAAAAAATAAACATTACTCAGTGTTACTTTTAAACTGCTACCTCATAACCTAATCAAAAAATCCAAAATGATCACACTTAAATATAAAATTCTTAGAAGAAAGACAGATACAAATCTTTGGATTAGGCAATAGTTTCCTAGATATGATACCAAAATGTAGAGAACAAAGAAAAATAAATACATAAATTGAACACAATCAAACTAACATTTTGTACTTCAGAGAAAGCCTCAAGAAAATAAACAGGTGACCCACAGAGTGGGAGAAGATTTTGAAAATATGATAAGGAACTGCATCTAAAATGTATATATAGGACTTTTTCAAGTCATTAGTAAAACGACAATTTAAAAATGGACAAAGAATAAATATTTTTCCTGTGAAGGTATAGAAATGGCTAATAAATACCAAAATGAAGCCTGATATCATTAACTGTCAAGGAAATGCAATCAAAATCACAATGAGATATTATTGCATATCAACTGAGATTTCTGTACTCAGTATCATGTGATAACAAATGTTGATGAGAATATAGAAAAATTGGATCCCTCATACATTGCTAGTAGGAAAGTAAAATGGTGCAGTTACTTTGAAAAACAGTCTGGCAGTTCTTCAAAAGGTTAAATTTTAAGCTGCTGTAAGAACCAGAATATGACTCCTAGGTGTATGTGTGTGTGCTGGTATTTATATCTATATATTTATATCTCTCTCCCAGATAATTGAAAACATGTTTACAAAAACTATTTATACATGTGTCCATAGTAGCATTTTTCATAATAGCCAAAATGTGGAAACATTTTGTCTATCTACTGAATCTATCAAATATCCATCTACTGAATAATAAACAAAATGTGGTATATGCATTCTGTGGAATATTATTCAGCCTAATAAGGAATGGAGTACCAACCAGTACATGCTAAAAAATGGATGAACTTTGAAAATATGCCAAGTCAAAGTCAGTTGCAAAATGCCAGATAGTATATAATTCCATTTGTATGAAATATCCAGAATAAATAAATATGTAGAGACAGAAATTAGATTAATAGTTTGTGGACTAGGACTGGGGGATTGTTTGGAGGGAAATGTGGGGTGACTGATAATGGGGACATGGTTTCATTTTGGGGTAATGAAAATGTTATAATTGATTGATGTGACAGCTGCATAATTCTGTGCATATGCCAAAAACTATTGAATTGTACTTTCAGTGGGTCAGTTGTATGGTATGTGTACTGAACTGTTTAAAAGATGTGTACAAAAATTTAAAGGTTTATTGAAAATTTATGTGGGAAAAAATAATACAGATTTTTGTAATGGAAGGAAGAAAAAATGAGTTGCACTATTGCATGAGAAAATATAAAATCTCAAATGTAAGATTGTCTTTAGAATAATGTTATACTTCTCAGTTATTGTCTTTTTGTCTTGTAAGTAAAAATCTATGGCTTATAAAATATCTAAAAGCTCTTTTAATAAACCTTACTTCAAAACTTGTTTTTGAATTTGTATCTGAGCAATAATAATTCATATATACCTCTGTCATCACTCCCTTCCTAAAAACCAAAACTTTAATTAAGGGGGAAATAATCATTCTTTCTGCTGCACCTAAGAGTAGCTATTATTAATTGTGACATATTTCCTTTCAGCCTTTTGCTGAAAATATTCTTAAAATAATGATTTCATTGTGCGGTTTCTTCTGTTATGCATTCTACTTTTTAATTCTACTTCATATTGTACTACTTATTTTATTAGAATACTTTTATAAACATTTAATGGCTATAAAAATATGACTTTTAATGTCCCATAATCTACTTCATCCTCCAGTTGCTTGTTTGATTATGTGGTTCCTCACTATGATTAATAATGCTATAGTGAGTATGAAATAATCTGCACAAAGTCCCCTCCCCCCGTAGAATCATTGCCTTGACATAGGACAATATCCTTGCCTTGTTAGCTTTTGCATCACTGTGACCAAAGTTCCAGCAAGAACAACTTAATAGAAGGGAAAGTTTATTTGGGGTTCACGGTTCAGTGGTCTCAGTCCATGGATGAGGAATCCATTGCTCTGGGCCTCAGGTGAGGAAGCAAGCATGTCATGTGAGAAGGACCTTGTGGAGGAAAGCCACTCAGTTCATGGCAGGGTCAGGAAGCCTTGTCAGAGAGCATTGAGAGAGGAAGGGGCCACAGGAAGAACACCCTTCCAAGGCAATCCCCAGTGATCCATTTCCTCCAGCCAGCGCCATCTGCCTATAGTTACTACCCATCCATCCATTTAAACTAGGATTAGGTTACAGCTCTCATAATATTATTATTTCACTTCTGAATATTCCTGCATTAACAGGAACCTTGTGGGGGATACCTAATATCCAAGCCACAACAATCCCTTTTACTACTCCCCCAAATGGGTAAATTTTCAGTTATTATCAAGGTCCTATATGCTTTATCAATTTGTTTAAAAATCAGCTCAAGAAGATGAATAAGTTTGGGGTGAATTTATTATTCAAAAGAGAACTCTTCGTGCTTTTCTTAAAAAAATTTTTAGTTGTAGATGTATACAATACCATTGTTTTATTTTTAATTATTTTTATGTGGTGCTGAGGATCAAACCCAGTGCCTTACATGTGCCAGGCAAGCACTTTACCAATTAGCTACAACCCCAGCCTCTCTTCATGCTAGATGCATATTTATCAAGCACTTAAGTTATTAGTTAAACCAATCATAAATTTTTTCCTGAGAAATTTATTACCATTTATACACAGGACTGAACAAATGCAAGTTTGGTGTGACACAAGAGTGTACATAGTGGCTTAAGAGTATCTGACTTCAGTTCAGATAGACCTGGATTTGAATCCTAGTTCAATTCTCTGCTATCTCCATGAATAAGCTAGTAAATTACTTACCTCCTCTAACTTTTAGGTTTTTTCCCTATGAAATATGACAATAATTTTAATATTCATTTCATGGGATTCTAAGGGTTAGATTTGATAATTCATTAAATTAGATAATGTTCTTAGCCAGTTCCTTCTACAAAGTAGCCATTCACTAAATGGGTAAACTTTATACTGAGGTTAATTATAAAACATCAAATCAAAGAAAATATGATGCAATGAAATAATATTGTGATGTTGCATGCCTAATTTTAAAATTATTTTAATAATTTTGTGATGTTTCATATGATAAAAATTCCCAGTGATCTTAAGATTCAATGTCATAGACATCAGTTAGCATTGAGGAGTACCCAACAATCCTATTTGGTTTCTCTAGTAGTCCCGCTTTTCTACTCTCCCATAATGACCATATTATATACCACATCCTTCCTTAGCAAACCTGAGATAGCTCCCCTAATAACCTCATTCTCATCCAATTCTTTTGCCTTATACTTCAGTTAGAAAACCAAGCCTACCATAAATAAATGCCCTTATTGCTGTCCCCCATACACCTTAACCAGTTTCTCTTTGCTTCTTTTCATTGTGATAGAAGGTCTCTCTTATTGAAGACAACTTTCTTCTGGATCCTCCCTTATACACCTCTTCCTTTAGTTGTCTCTTTTCCCTGTTTTCAGCCACAATCTCTTTGCTACTGTTGGATCATTCTCACCCATGTGGAACTTAAACTGGTTTCTTCTACTTTAAAAAGAAAATATTCTCCACTGAACCCACATTCCCTCTACTACTGCTTACTTCCTTTTCTGCTCTATCACTGAACTTCTCAAAAGTGCTTATAAACATTGTTAACTTTTCTTTAGAGTACATCTTCTGTTCACTCTTGTATGACTCCTATCCTCACTACTGCACCAAGAATCTTTTTAAAAGACTATCAGTAACAAGAAGCTACACTATTTAATGTACATTTCTTCGTCTGTATTACACACCATCTTCCAGCTACTCTCAGTATCACTTGACTACTTCCTCTATCTTGGAAAAAACCTTATTGCTTTCAAATTATGTACATCCCTTGGGTTTTCCTTGCACTGCTTTAATTGCTCTTTCTCAGTCTTTTTTTTCTGTCTTTTCCTCTTTGCAGATGATAAATATCAGTATTCTCTGGTCTTGGTCTTGCATTATCTGCTTTTCTTTCTCAATTCAATTTTTTTTCTCTATTCCCTCTGGCATTTCATCCATCCCCCTGGCTTTAAATACTATCCATATCATGATACTACATTTAAATCTCTTAACTTCAGATTATCTTGATTTTTTTTTTCCTGTAATACTGTTCACCCCTTTTTAGTAAATGATTTCACTGCCTACATAAATGGTTGAACAAGCCAGGGTCTAAAATTTATACCTGATTTCTCTTTCCCTTTATTCCTATCATCAGTCCATTAGCAAATCTTATTGATCCAATGTCTAAAACCTTTTTTAAATCTATTTACCTTTACCTCCCAGGACTGTTAGAGTAATCCAGACTCCTTTATCTGTGGCCTCCACTTGAACCTGTTGGCCTCCCAGCTAAGCTTCCAGTTTGCCCCCTTCCAATAGCCATCCAGCTTCCAGCCAGTCTTAAAGGTATCTTGTCAATTCTCACATAAATCACTGAAGTGACTTCTGATTACCTTAGCCAGCAGGCTCTGCAATCACATTTTTTGGAATCAAATCCTGGTTTCACTGTTTTTTAGTTGTGGAATCTTGGGCAAGTTGCTTAATCTTTCTGAAGAAAAATATATATTGGCAAAGTTAAAGGAGATAATTCCCTGAGAGCAGTTATAGCTATCCTTAACCATTAATAAATATTCACTATTATTATCAATGTTACGTGATTTGCAAAGCCCTCTGTGAAGAGACTTATGTGGGCCAAGGTTTCAAGTTGAACACTTGAGAATATCTTTCTTAATATCTCTCCAAAATGCGAATTTTGTTTTGTCTCTCCCTTGAAAAACAATTTATTTACTTTATACTAGTTGTTATCATGTGTAATTATCATTTTCTTTTGTTTGTGGCCTATTTACTCAACTAAAGGTCCATAGAGAAAGACCATGACTAGCTTGTTTATCATTATAACTGTGGTACCTAGAATAGTTCTTATCATATAGTAGGAATTTATTATATATTTGTTGATAAAATAATGAATCAGATTTTTAGCAAGACCTTTGTGGATTCAGATTTTGGTCAGTTTTTCATTCTGATTCAGTTTGAATATAATATAACATCTGTTTTGCATGTCATAAGGGGGGATTTTCTTTTATTACCCCCCTTATAGTTGCTTATGTATAGATTAAATTGGAGGGGAGAAGAAGAATATTGATAATGAAGTTTCTTTGACATATAAGTTTTCTCCTCTTTAATTTTGTATTTTCAGAGTATAGAATAACTTCTGACTCTCAAAAAAGAAAAATTTGAAGCATGATATTTTGTGGTATTACATAATCTATATTGACTGTTTACCTTGAATCCCATCCCAAAGGATATTTGTTATTGAACTACCCAGGAGGCCTTGAAATAATCTTGTAGCATGAATATTGAGATAGCATTTTAGGGATATATTTCAATTAGAGTTAAGTTACATGTGATAAGAAAAAGTATATTATTTCTTAAAGACTTTGTTTTAAGTACTCTCTTGGTTACTGATACTTTTCTAGTCAACATATAAGTAAATGGAAAGTGTATACCTAATAAAAACTGAAGGTATTTCTTCCCATCACCCTACCAAATAGTTGCTTGTAGTTTCTTCTTGCTTCTAAAATATAGAACTATAGTTAATATTGTCTAACAATATGTAAGTATTTAAATAAAAGTTTTATGTATTTTTTTTACTTGGGTACTTTCAATATTTATAATATGTTCTGGAATTCAGTACACTGTTTTGGTTAGATTCTTCTCATAAAAATATTTTCTTTAGAACAAAAAATATTTTTAACAAAAAGAAGGGATTTTTTAGTTTATACCTTATTGGATTAGTCACTTCAGAGTTTTTTCTTGGATTATATATTGTATAACCTTAGTTATATAAACAAACTTTATTAGCATTCCAGTCTTTCTAGGAGATACAATGAGAAGGTTGGAATTTTAGAATCTTTTGAAGTCTTTGAACGGGAAGAACAGAAATCAGAGTTTCAATAAAAATTATTGTTAGTTTTATTAAGAGAATAAAAAATTAATGTTTATAAATAGCTTCTACCTCTTTAATACACATGAATAACTTGTCTTCAATGAAATGATAGAAATGTTATCTTTTCACATTAGTTCAATTCAATATTAAGTACAGAAGAACTTTTTAATATGTTATTTTACACTGGAAATACATTTCCTGAAAAATCCTTTTATCTTAGCCCATACTAGTAAATGAGAAAGTTCAGATTTAACAGACAGTCCTCTTTAACTGACCCTTCCTCTTCTCTATGTCCTTACCTCCTCTCTTCCTTTTTGCCTATGGAGTATTATGTTTGAGTTAATTTTTGGGGGGTAGAACTATTCATTTCACATACAGAAAGTATTGCATTTATTGTTAAAAAACCATTACTTAAAAATTGACATAGTTTAATAATGAGGAAAACTAAATCTCCCTCCCAAAAGCCCATTAAAACAATATTATGTACATACAAATATAACAGGACTTTAGACTTTAGAAAAATCTATGAAGCCAGTTTTTTGTTTGTTTTGTTTTGTGTATTCTTCAGCAGTTCTTAATGAGATGTAGATATTAGGAAGCTAGCAAGAATAGCTTTGACTGACTCTTAGAATGTAATTTTAAACTATGGTGGGCTCAAATGGGGAATATAAAAAAGTAGATCTTTTCTTATGTAAGAAATGCAAGAATGGTGGGTGATTCTTTTTTTTAAAAAAAGAATTATTTTCTAAAGAATATGTCCCATAGAAAGGGTGTTTAGAACCGTTGGAAGCATAATCCTTCCAAGGATCTGTAATATATACTACCAATAGGTAAATTAGCCATTGGGGTGAGGACAAAAGATCTCAGATACATGTATTTGTGTAGTATTTTTTATCTTTTTGCAGAAGCTTTCAATTGAATGTCTAGAAATCCATTTATTTTACTGATCTTTGTTATGCTAGAAGTTGTAGTTTCTCTCCTTTTGTATAAATCAGTAAAAACAATTCTAAATATGTTCAAAGAAACAGAAAGCATTTATTCCAAGACAGTTTTTTTACTTGTTTGCAACCTTCCAAATGTGTCAGAGGGTAAATAGTTGTCTCTTATTTTCCTCTTCCTACTTTTCATTCATGTAAAATTCCATATGGACCATAACATAGGTTAAATTCTCTTTAAATATTTTGACTTCACAAGTAGTAGGCTGGAAGAATTGGATAGCTTCATTGGATAGCAATTCATTTATATGAGCTTGAGCAAATTGTTTTAACCTCATACTCCCCTTGGTGTTATATTGGAAGCTAATGATGATTATTTCTCATTTACTTCATGGGCTTTTTTTTTTCAAGTATCAAATGATATATTTATAACAGTAATTATCAAACTGTGAACAACTATTCAAAATTGATGGTGGGATTATGAGCATATTAGAATCTTTTTATAGCCTTTTATAAACCCATGAATACTGAAACGAGAAAGACAATTCATTTACTAAAATGTTTTTATTTTAGTTAGTGGACTGATATGAAGCGATATTCACTGTCCTTATGCAATATAAAAAGATAAAACACTGTAACAATCCCTCGTTACTGAACATCAACTAATTTTTATATAGTACTATGTTTCAAAGAAGAAGATTCAGTGATCTTACATTCTTTTGTGGAAAAATACATTGGATACTATTACGGTATTTTTCAAATAATTTTAGAAGCGACTGTTAACAAAAACAGAAGGCTTTATAGGAATTAGCAATAACAGATTCACATTCACATTTTTGTCAAGGGATGTTGAGTAGTTTCTTTTTTGTATATAGCCACATTGGCAGCCCATCTGCTCTGTTAGTATCACGGTATTAAGGTTAACATAAATTACTAATGAGCATTTAGTCAGTAACCCCTAGGGTTACAGAAAAACAAAATTATTTTTGTTGTAAGAATAGAACTAGTGTCAACACAGTTTTGGAAATAGACCAGTATAAATGACCCTAGATTTACAACTTTTCACTTTACATTTATATTGCCTCACTATTAGGGAAAATTTCGGAGTACTCTAGGCCCAATAAAAGAGTCATTTTGAGGACTTCTTTTTTCTTTTGTGGTGTAGAGGATAGAACCCAAGTCCTCATACATGCTAGGAAGTGCTCTGCCACTGAGCTTCATCCCAGCCTCACCTTATGAACCGTTTTTAAGAGAAATGGAAACCCTGAGGGAGAATGCTTTTTGTTATGGTGACAGGTGACTTTTTTTGTTATTTTTGTTTTCTGTCTGAATAGCTTCAAGATATCAGTGATGGAAATATGCATGTATGTATATATATACACATTTTTTGAATTGTGCTTTTTATTTTGGACTGTGATTTCTTCAGACTTTCATTTTTAATTTTTATATACTGACCCACTTCATTTTTTAGGAGATTTTATGAAGATGGAGCAATTGTCTTGGGTGAAGAAGCAAATATGCTTGCTGGCATGCTGCTTGGACTCAATGCTATTGATTTCAGGTACTTAATATTTAACTATGTGAATTCGGTTTTTAAATTGCTCTACCTCGTAATACTTTCTACTTATGATTTTTCTTTCCGTTTTTCAACACACAGTTGATGTTTGATTCATGTTGTTCCCTTTCAAATCCATTAGTTTTCTAAATGAGTTTGCTCGTAGAAAAGAAACATTCTCAAATTTTGGGAGTTGATAAGCTTGCCTTCTAACTTGTATAAAGGACAGGTTAGACTACATGCCCCTAAGCAGTACCCAACTAACACTGACGGGAGAGCTCAAATCTTGGTATTTTTCAGCTAATGCTTTAAAATGAAAAGGAATATATTAAATGTAATCCCAAACGAAGAAAGAGTCTGGCAGGATATCTTGGGTATCTTACATTCCTTTTGTTACGTATTTAGGATATCAAATGATATTGTTAATTTTTGCTTTTGTTATCAACAAGATGAAATTGTTCCAGATTAAGAACAAGTACTGGGAATGGTCATTGTACTTTCTAGATTCTTGGAAACATCTTTTTACATTTCTTTAATTGAGCCCAGGTTTTATGTATATTTTTAGTAAAAGTTTGTCTTTAAGAAAACTCAAAGACACAAATGAATGAGGCATTATATTTTTAATGAAATATATATAGCATTTGAAAATTCAAGAGTATTAAAAATAAGACCGACATGACCTGTTTTTTACTTTTATATACTAATTTTTTTATCAAAACAGTACACATCGCATTTACACCTGTCCAGGATTAAAACGGCACACTCTTTCAAGCGCTCTGAGCACTTTCATAGGTACTGTATCACTGAATTCATTCCCACCAAGTTTTTATCATGAGGTTAAAAACCATGCCTGGAATTTCTCAAAGGAATACTAGACAAATTTACAAACTAATCATCCAGCAGATTGTAAGACTTGGATATTTGCATGCTTTGCAGACATTAGCATACCTCATGCATTGGAGATTTTTCACTTAATTAAGAAGGAGAGAGTGTCTGAGTTAGATAAAGTCTAGATTATAGAAAATTTTAAAAAGCACTATATTCTAATTCTCAAGTATTCAACTTATACTAGCCATTAAAGTATTCGTCAGTTGGAGACTCAGATGTCTTTTAAGTCTTGAATTAAAAAAATAATTTTCCCATTTTCTTTTTCTAGTACATCACTCTTTTCCATATATCTGTCATTATAGAAGTCCAACGTTCCTCCATTTATATTTGTAATAAACTAGTATTAGGTTAATTAGTTCAGTTTCTTAGGATAAATATGATGATGGAGTAGGAAGATTATCTTTTGGCCCTTGTAAGAATGTTTACTTTTTACATGGCAGGTTGTTGGCTTGGCTTAAATCTTTTGAAGGTGGGAGTTCATAGATGATTTTTTTTTCCTTTCAGACCAACCGACCTCTTCTACATATTCCTGTTTATTTTTCTAGAAGAGGCACTTTTTTCTTCTAATAACAGTAATAAAACTAAACACCTTTTGTGTTATATTTTTATATGTTCTTCATATAAAAGTAAAAATTACTCAATTGGGTAACCAAAAGATCAGAATTTCCTTTTTTGGCTCTATGAGATTCAGTGTAACTTTCAAAAAGTCACTTAAGCTTTTCCTTGTTCATGATTTCAGAAGAATTGAATGGAGATTAGAGGACTTTCAGCATCCTTTGTAGGTCTAAGATCTAAGCCTTTTCACCATTTTGATAGTTTCAGAAACTGTTGTTTTCTAACCAATCAGATCTTTTTAAGGGATATGCATTGCCACCTGAGAGTTTATGAATGTGAAAAGCAAACCCTTATTTGAAAATTCTCTAGTGACATGTTGAAAGCCTGAAGACAAAGATACTGTCAAATGAAGAGAGAGTTAGAGCATTTTACTTTTGCTACTTAATACATTATGTAACAGTGTGTTAACTTGTTCAGCGCTTTGTCATTATATTGAAGGTAGAATATTTTTAGGTATTTATTTATAGTAAGTAAGTTTGATAAAAGAAATAAGCAAGAAATTATTTGTTGTACTTAACTTTGATTTAATATTTATGTATTAATATGGAATATCTATTGTCTTTTGTCTTAGCTTCTGCCTGAAAGGACAGGGATTGGATGGCAACTTTCCTGCTGTAATAGACTATACACCTTATTTGAAGTTTACACAAAGGTACTTACCACTTTAAAATGTTATTGAAATCTTAGTTCATAATTGTATGTTTTATGCAATGGTCATCTGCTTTAAACTACTTCATAGAAGGCATTTGTTTCAGTACCAGGAATTATTAAATAATATAAAATTCAGGGTTTTTTTTAGTATTTATGTAAATACACACTTTTTATATAATTGCAATCCTCTTATATAGTTTTTACATGTAAAAGCATATTTTTTTTATTTACTTATTGATTCATTGAACACAAATGGAGTATAGCTGTTGTTTCACTGGCTGTACACAAAGTAGAGTCACACCATCTGTGCGTTGTAAAAGCATATTTTTATATTGCTATAATCATTGTATAATAGTCATAACTGAAATTGCCCTGCAGTAGTCCAGTGAGGTTTCAAAACTATAATTCATTATTTAGATAGTTTTCCATTTTACCTCCATTATAGAGAATAATGAATATCCTTGTGTAAATCAATTTGCCTTGGTTTCTGTTGTAAATTTTCAGTTATTTTAAGAAAATTCAATGAAAACTTTTATGACTCTTAAAAAAATAAGTTTATAAAGGAGTTGTACCAGTTTATCCTACTATGATTATTGTATATGCATCCTAGATTTCCCACAAACTCATCAGCATTGAAATTAATCTACTTTGTGTACAACCAGAGAAACAACAGCTGTACTCCATTTGTGTTCAATGAATCAAAATTAAATAAATTTTTAAAAAAGAAATTAATCAGATGAAATATATACATGTTTCCAAGTTCTGCTAAACAAATTGATCTCCTACCTAGCAGGATACTCTTTATATATATATTCCTAAAATGTTATAATCAGGCCAGAACGGTAAGCTACTCTGTGTGTGTGTGTGTATGTAAAATATGTATATGTATATATACACACATACACACACACACACATACACACACACATATATAAAACATGGACACATACGCACATATATTCAAGAATGTATGAAAGCCAGGCACAGTGGTGCACACCTGTAATCCCAGTGGCTTGGGAGGCTGAGGCAGGAGGATTTCGAGTTCAAAGCCAGCCTTAGCAACTTAGCAAGGCCCTAAGAACTCAGTAAGACCCTGTCTCAAAATAAAATATAAAAAAAAGGGCTGGGGATGTGACTCAGTGATTAGCTGCCCCTGAGTTCAATCCTTGAAAAAAAAATGAATGTATGAAAGACATTTTCCTAGAAGCCAAGGATGCATACGTGTCAAAAATAAGGGAGAGGGGCTGGGGATATAGCTCAGTTGGTAGAGTGCCAGCCTTGCAAGCACAAGGCCCTGGGTTCAATCCCCAGCACCGCAAAAAAAAAAAGGGAGAACTTCCCATACTTCCAAAAGAAAGCCAAGATAATCACCATCTAATGAAATATAACACAGTATTTCAGAGTTGGAGTTTAACAGTAATTTAGATGAGGAAGAAGAAGGAGAAGTAGTGTATTATGACACGATATCTAAAATGCATTAAATGGATCCTTTGGGAAAAGGGATAATTCTAGTATATTAAGTGTAAAAATAATAGCAAGAAGATGTTGTAGGCAGGCATACAGTTACAAATGTTTTGGTATATGTTAGATTATGTACATTTTGTAAAGATATGTAGTAGTTCAAAATAGGAGTAGCAATATTACTGGATCTTTACTATATATAAAGCATTGTTCTAAGAGCTTTACTTCCATTAATTAATTTGCTCCTTAAAAATCAGCGAGGTAGGCATCACTAACCCAATTTTACAAATGATAAAATAGAAACACATAGAACTTAAGACACATCATATGTTTTATTGCATTCTGGGATTGAACCCAGGGCCTCACACATGCTAGGCAAGTGCTCTACCACTGAATTAAATCCCTGTCCTAGAAGTAGTTTTTTAAAAACCTAACTAGAATAATATTCCATGCATGTGCAGTTTTATCAAAATGAATTCTACTGTCATGTATAACTAGAACCAAAAAGAAAAATATGAGAGAAAGAGCATGAAAAATAAAAAATCAGGTTCCTAATTTTAAGAAATCATCAGAATCTCTCATTCCTCCCCAAATTACTATAATTTATTTAGAAAGTTATACATAATCCCTGAAGAAAAATTAGAAAATACAGAAAGGTACAAAGAAGAACAAGTCACCCATTATCTACCTTCAAGGAATAGCTTCTAGCCAGGCACAGTGGTGCATGCCTGTAATCCCAGTGGCTCCTTATTAGGGGACTTTGAATCAAATAATTATCATCTCTTATTCTCATTTTTTCCTTTGTTGAATGAAAATTTGTTCAAATAATCCGTGAAGTAATAGAGCAGTACTTCATGTGGTTATCATGAGCATTAATAATATAATATGAAATGTTGCACTTGTACTTGGTAAAGAATGGGGTATTTATCCTCTTCTTCGAGAGGAACTTTCTTATTATTCCTCTCTTTTTATTCTTGTGGACAGTCATTTACTGAATACCTGGAAATTGAGCATTTAAATTTTAGTATTCTTGAATAATCCTCTCTCTTATTAACTATTAATTAAAAATGCACCTGAATTCTTGTTTTTTGTTTGTTTGTTTGTTTGTTTGTTGCAGTGTTTGGGATTGAATTTAGGGCCTCGTGCATTCTAGGCAAGCACTGTACCTCTGAATTAAATCCCAGCCTTCTCTCATCTTATTTTTAAACCAAACATATACTTCAAATTAACATATATGCTCAGAGGTAAATGTTCATTGATATATCTTGTTCTCAGAACCCAAAGGTGATTGATTTAGAATGCTACTTAAAGTGGAACTTTTTAAGAACTATGGGTTGAACACATGTATTTACCTTCTCTATTTCCAGCAACTCTGTTGAAATTATACCTAAGAATAAATGTGTGAATCTACAGAAACATGGAGAATAGGAGAGTAATCATTGGCTAGTAGGAAATTCAATCAATATAAACTGAATACTTACTATGTTCTAGGCACTGTTCTTAATGCTGAGGAAAAAGCAGTGGACAATACAGAAAAAAATTCCCTCCAGTCTCTTACATAAATAGAATGTATAGTTTGTCAGCGATAGATATTGTAACCAAATAGGAGGAGGAGGATAGGATAATGTGGGTGGATAAGTTGTCATTTTAAATCGGTGGTTGGGATAGACCTCCTTTTAAGATGATTCTGTAGTAAAACTGAGGTAACAAGAATATATATAGAGAGAGAAGGAAAAACCCAGATAGAGGGGCTGCATAGGCCCTGAAGCAAGAGAATGCCTGATGTGTCTGAGGGACCATAGTGGGCAGTGTGCTGCAGAGAATGAAGGAAAGGTATAGATGAGGTTAAAGAGATATGATCAATAAAACGTTCACATAAAAAAGTGAATATGGAAGTAATAAGTCACATAACAGGGTGGAGCAAGCCAAGAGAATCAAAAGAATGATAATGAGAATAGAATTACAGGATCATTGGTCCTGTGGAATCCCTGAAGCATCTTATAATAAAGCTAAGAGAAGGCATGCAGATGTAAACATGGGAATTCACTGAAACTATCAAGGCCCACAGGGAAAACAACAATGATGCCGAAAACATAAAAGAAGACTTAAAAAAAAAAACCCTTCAGTAGTAATCTCAATGTTTTTGAGGACACTTCCATCCTTAAAATGAGATTAGGAATTTTTGAGAAGTAGAGAACAAGAAGATTCTGCTGAAAATTAAACACACATTATGAAATTCAAAGTCAAATTGAAAATTAGAAGGTAAGATTAAGGAAATTTCCTCAAAAGTTGATTAAAATCAAGGCAGAACAATGGAAAAATGTGAGACAAGAAAGGCATAGTCAATCCAAGTAGTTGAACATCTGACTAATTATTGGTGATCTAAAGAGAAAGAAGGGCAGAAATTATTAAAGGAAAAGGTCAAGAAAATTTTCCAACTCTTTTGCTCAGCCCCATGACACTGACAGATGAGTAAGTGTTACAGTCTTCATACTGCCAGGAAGCTCCACCACCAAGTATTTAGCTGAAAGGATAAAGAATTGTAAGAATTCTTACAGTTGGGAGAGTGGTAAGAAAAGGAGAGTGACAGCCTAGGATGACAGCAAGTCCAGGAAGTAGTCAGTTCACCAAGGAAGAGGATGGAGGGACTCTGGAAGGCACCTAGGAATGACCTTATAAGCTCTTGATAAGACAAAGGTTTTGAAAAAAGTATTTGGAGGAATATAAATGAGAATTGGTAAAAGGAAGAAAATTAGAATCTCTCAGAAAAGCAAGTTGTTTTTTGTAACTTGTAACAGCAAAGGAGAATATTACAATGATGTGGCTCTTCCTAAGTAACATTTACATTTTTATAATAAATAAAAATATTATTGATTTAACTAATAATAGTAGCTATTAAGAGAAGCAATATAACAGGTCAATAGATAATGTCTGAAAAATAAAAAATTAGTATATATGATCAATATTAGTAGAGATAATTTACAAGAGTAAGAAACATTGTTCCTTAAGAATTTAATTGGAGAAAGACAGAAAGGGGATAGGAACCTGTTATTTATTTCATTTATTTTTTTTTAATTTTTACAGACTTCATTTTGATTCACTGTACACATATGGGGTACAAATTTTCATTTCTATGGTTGTGCATGATGCACATTCATATCATAATTGTTAATCATACATAATTGTTAATCATGTGCATAAGGTAATGATGTCTCTCTCATTCCACCATTTTTCATACCCCCACTTATTTTTTATTATAGGACAGTATTTGGGGAGGGGTTAGAACTTGTAGAGATTTAATCAGTCACATACATATTAAACACCTGAAATGTGTTTCCTTTTAAATGAAGATATTGGTATTTGCGTGTTTCACCAAAGTAAATATAAGTCTTTGATTTAGGGCATAATTTCTGGGGAATGATATAGGATAGTTGCTTTGATTTTTTTTTTCTTTTTTTTTTCTTCTTTTTTGAAACCAGGGATTGAACCCAGGGGCTCTTGACCACTGAGTCACATCCCCAGCCCCTTTTTATTTTATTTTTTTACTTTGAGACAAGGTCTTACTAAATTGCTTATGTCCTTAAAAAGTTGCCAAGGCTGATTTTGAACTTGTTTTCCTTCTGCCTCAGCCTCCCAAGTCTCTGGGGTTACAGGCATGCACCACCACACCCAGAAGTTTTTGTTATGTTCTTTTGGTGGAAGAGTGTGGTGGAGGAAAGTACTCAGAATATGGCTGCCAGGAAGCAGAGAGAGCTCTGCTCATCATAAACATAAACCTCAAAAGCATGTGACCTACCTCTTCCAGCCACACCCTACCTGCCTACAGTTACCATCCAGTTAAGTCAGGTTAGTGGATGGAGCATAGCTGTATCCAGCAGCTTGAGCACAAAACTGCCTTGACCCTAGCTCTTGAGCCCCAAGGACTGTGCTTGCTGGCTTTATTGGGGTTGGGTTGGGGGCCCTGCCACCACCAAGGCTGAAACAAGGATGAAGATGAGTGGAAAGAATTTGAGCAAAAAATGATTGATTACAGTTTACTCAGAACTGAAATGCAAATAAATGAAAAGAAAGTGATGATAATGAAAAGAGACAATCCACAGATAATTGAGAAAAAAGTAGAGGTGGTGGTGATGTGACATAATCTTCAGGTCCCTGAAATAAAACAGTTCCTCCTCTAGAAATTGGTACTGAAACCGCAGAACCAGCAATGACTTGTGGTGTGTGTAGGCCTCCTGAGGCCAGGCTAGCTGCAACTGGTAGACAAAGGACTACAAGAAATAGGTAAGAGTACACAGTTCCCATCCCTCAGTCCACCAGCAAGGACGTAGCTGAAAGGATAAAGAATTTGGAGAAGAACTTTGAAGTAGTAAGGTACAAAAATAGAGGTAGGGATGAGGTTTTGAAAAAGCCTTGTCCTAGTGACTCTACTCAGGAAACCAAGGCATGAGCATCCTAAGTAGTAGGTGAGCTTCAGCAATTTAGTGCTGCTCATAAAAAATAAAAAGTACTGGGGATGTAGTTCATTGGTAAAGCACTGTTGGGTTCAATCCCCAATACCAAAACCTAAAACCCCAAACCAGGCCTTTAAACTAGCTAGTCAACTAGTTGGAAATCAGAAAAGTAGCCACACCCAGTACAATTATCCAAGGTGATTAGACTTCAGCTAATAATCATCAACAACCATTCGTCATCTGATATCTGTTGGATCTACAGCAACCAAGGAAGATCACTTGATTTAAGTGTCCAGCCCTGTTCCATTATGGAAGTTTAAAGTATCAGAACTGCTCTTCATGCATGTTGGATCTAGAATTTTCATTTTTATATAAATGTGTGAAGATGATTCCACAATGTTCTTTCATCATTGCTCCACAAATACAAAAACAGAAAACAAACAAAAAACTCCTGCAGCTGGAGGTCATTTAAAAAAAAAAATCTGTGCTCAGGTACTGTGTCTTGGAAAGGGTTGACCGTCTCAGATGTGCTACACTTAGTGTGAACTTCATGTAGATCACAACTTCTGGATAAAAAGTTTCCAGCTATTAAAGTATTGATGTGAACCTTGAAACCAGCTTGGTTGGACTCATATCAGAAATCCTACTTAAAGTCTGCCAGCTGGATTCGATCTGCTGTAAAATGAAGATTTAAGTGATCTGAATTAGTCTGTCCTGTGCACCACCCTGAGGAATTCTCTGTAGTAGGCTGTGGCTGTATTAGACTTCCTGGAATATGCAGCTTTCAAAGAACTGATGTGTTCAGATCATTTGTATAATAAGGCTATGATTTATAATTTAAAATTTTAGTGGTAGTCTGACTAAAGTGGTAGTCCACCAAGTGGGAAAGGGAGTGGGGAGAGAAAAATCTTCTTTCTTTCAGTAATTTTTTTATTTGAATAGTGCTTTTCCAGTGTTCCGCATTGGGGCCTTTGTTTGTTTGTTTGTTTGTTTGCTTTGACTTGAGTAAGTTCTTTGACAAAACATATTGCTTGGTTAAGTAAGTTATCTGAAATATGCATTGGAAATGTGAAACTTCTGAATTTGCTCTTCCCTAGGGTGGAGCCAAATAGCTTTTGATGTAAAGGCAGTAGATGCTGGAGGCTCTGCTTCAGGTGCTGCTAAAGCTTCCTATAATCAGGTCTAAATTGTGCAGTGAACAGCCATGGGAACTAAGGGATTATTCTCTGATCTGTCTTTAAAGATTCAAAGCAACATAAGAAAAACTTCACCCTAAAGCCCATTTAAGTTTCTTGGTCGTGTGCGATCTTTAATAAAAATTAGAGGGGTGGGGCGGGGGTGGGGAAGGAAAGATAATAGAATGAGACAAACATCTATACGCTATGTATATGTACTGATATGCAAATTGTATGATTCTATTTTGTGTACAACCAGAAAAATGATAGTTGTACTCCATTTGTGTACCTAAAAATGACACACAAAAAAATGACCTAAAAAAAAAAAAGAATTAGTTATATATTTGTGCCCTGATGTTTTGGTATTTAACTTTCTTTAGATACAGTGGTTGTACCAGCCAGCTGAATTGTCAGTCTTTTGGTGTGTCTTTAAAGTGTTCATTTGGAAAGGCAGGGGCGAAAGACAGTGATGTAGCTGATATTTAAAATACTTACAGTGTAAACTATCTCACAGTACTTAGTTCTTAAAAGCACTTGAGGAAGCTCCTAGGATTACTGACAAGTTTATTTCCACCTAATGAGGTAGTCTGGCAGTTTCTAGTTTTGTATCTTGGGTTCAGTAGAAATATTTCATAGTGGTAAGTAACCTCTTGATTCAGGGTCTGGGTTTCTCTATCATAAATACCTTTGCCAATTACAGGAGTTGCAAACCTGCAATTGCCAGAGTGAAGCACATGGATAAGTAAAACTGTCCTGGTGGGGGAGCATTTTCCTATAGGAGTTCAGTCTTGATGAGTCAGTGCAGAAACTGGAGTCCTAGGAGGGCTACAGGATCTCCTGACAGGGCTTGCCAGCCACTTCTGGGCAATGGTATCAACATTCTTTGAGGTGGCAGATAGGATGCCTGCTTCTGATGTTTTTGGGTGAATAGCTGAGACAGCCAAGAGGGAGTTTAGATGATTAAACAAATTAGAAAATCTTGGGCTGGGGTTATGGCTCAGTAGTAGAGTGCTTGCCTAGCCTGTGCAAGACATTGAATTCAGTTCTCAGCATCACATATAAATAATTAAAGCAAAGGTCCATTGCCAACTAAAAAAATATTAAAAAAAAAGAAATAATAGAATCTTGGTTAAGCTGAAGATTTCATTTAGAAACAAAAGTGTTGAAAAGTAACCACGTACTATCCTAGAAAAGTGCACATTTATCCCACACAATTCTGTTAAGAGTTATGTTATTGAGAAATGAACTAAGATGAATATGAGGAGTTTTTATTCAGTGGCATACTGTATTGGAAATCTGAAGACCTATAGCACCTCTAAATTCCAAAGGATTGTGGACTTGCCAAAATGCATATGTAGCAAGTTTTAATATACTCTAGGATGGGTGGATGAGACTGTCCATTGTACCATTCTTTTGGATCCCTGTCATAGTTTGCCAGTGCAAGAACTCTGTTAATATTGACAAGTTCAATAAAAAAGTAAATATGTGGGGAAAAAAGAATGCTGGTGATACCATGAAAGTTTTGGGAAGAATTTTTTTCTTTGTTATCTTGAATATTCGATGGAGCTCAGTCAGTAAAATCATTAATACATGTTTTCTGTGTAAATTACTGATTTAATTTCATTCATATTTATATGATCATTCCAGTTTTCTATTTCTTACTGATTCAGTTTTGGTAAATTATTTCATTAACATTTTCAAAATTTTATATCATAATATTCAAAGAAATCTCTTAATATATGAAATCTCTCCTGCACTAACTAGTAGTTTTGTTTACTTTTAATGTTCATATTTTTTATTTTTGTTTTCTCTTTTAAAAAATCATTTTTGCTAAAGGGTTGTCAGTTTTATTCATGTTTTGAAAGAGTATTTTTTTTTACCTCTGTTGTATCATTGCCTTCTATTTCATTAATTTCTATTACATACATTCTTTCTGAAATTTGTAAAAATCTTTTCAATAATTAAATTTTCTTTTAAATACATAGGCTGTAGATATTCTTTGAAAGCCTGCTTTAGCTGTGTTTCATAAGCTTGATAAATTGTTTTTTATTTTGTCAGTTTAAAATATTTCACAGATATGTATGTATATGTGTTTATATGTACATATGTATGCATAACACATATATACATATATGTGTGTGTTTTTACCAAGGTTTGAAGTTTGGCTTTCAGATATTTTCAGGGCTTTTTGTTGCTGTGGTTTGCATAATCATAGTTCCTTGAAATTTGTAGAGTCTAAAATTCATCAGTTTTCCAAAAGATTAGCTCTCATACTCAGATCATGCTTGTTAATGGTTGTGATCTAATATTCTGTGTTCTTCCTTATTTTTATATGCTTAATCTTTTAAATTAAAAGATGATGTACTAAATTCTTTCACTGTGATATTTAATTGGTCAGTTTTTCTTGTGGTAGTTTTGATTTTTGCCTTCTATTTTTTGAAGCTAACTTATTAGATACACTCAAGTTTAGAATTCTTTAATTTTCTTGATATAATGAACTTTTTATCAAAATGGAGTAACCATATATGTGTAATGATGTTTTTATTTCTAAAGTCTATTTTGTTTGATATTAATAGAGTTCCATCAATTTTCTTTCATTTAACATTACATACATTTAATATTACATATTACATAAGCAAATGGCTTGACAGTAATAGTTAAATATTAGCAGTTGCAGGCTGTAACCTGATTTAAGCTATGTTAACATGTGCAAAAGTGCACACCAGAAGTTTATGAATTACAATGCTTTCAACCTTTCTGTGTCCTTATGTTTTTAACTGTCTTTAAAAAATGAAAAATTTGGAATTTTAAAAATCTCCAATAGGCTTTGACTTTTAACTGAGGTGCTTAGGATATTTACTGCTATATCTGTACTTATATCTTTATTGCATTTTTTGCTTTATATCTATCCTACTTTCTCTCTTTTCTGCATTTCTTTTTCCATTCTTCCTTTCATCTTTCTTGCCTTGATTTGGATTGATTTCTTCCCCTCCCCCTGTTTTATTCCTCTATTAGTTTATACCCTATTTCTCTTTTACTGTTACACCATTAATTTTAACCTGAAGATTTAAATTTTAACATCTAAGTTAATATCTATACCATTCATCTAAATAAATGAAGAATTTGCACTGCTTGAATAAACAGTCCTTCCTTCCTTCCTTCCTTTCTTCCTCCCTCCTTTCCTTTCCTTTCCTTTCCTTCTTCCTTCCTTCCTTCCTTCCTTCCTTCCTTCCTTCCTTCCTTC
>JAJEJO010000327.1:188863-215422 GCA_020662805.1 Glaucomys volans
CTTTCCTTTCTTTCTTCCTTCCTTCCTCCCTCCCTTCCCTCCCTCCCTTCCTCCCTCCCTTCCTTCCTTCTGATTGAACCCAGAGGCACTTTACCACAGAGCTACATACCCAGTCCTTTTTTATTATTTTTTAATTTTGAGACATTCTTGCTAAATTGCTGATGCTGACCTTGAGCTTGTGATCCTCCTGCCTCAGCCTCACCAATAAGTGGGATTACAGACATGTACTACCATGCCTAGCTCTATTTCTTTCTTGATGTATGTGATTGTTGTGCAGAATTTAAGTCTGTTATTCATTTAAAATTTCACAAAGTGTAAGCATCATTGTTAGTATTTCAAACCCTAAATTGGGCAATCATAAGTACACTTCTCTCCACTTGCTGTCTCACTTTTTAATCTTATTCTCTGTTCCTCTGCCAAACTGATGTCCTACAGAATTTTAAACTTGAACTGTGGTGGATATTCTTTCTGCTCTACCTCTCGCTCTCTCTCCTCTCAGTAGAAAATAGTTGAGAGTGATTGGTTTTTCCAAACTTATCTTCTTGCCAAAGTGGAATTGACCTTGCCCTGTGTATACTCCACTGCCACTAGCTGGTAGTGCTTTTTTCCTATCTTGCCGTGGAGATTGGATAGGCAGTGATCCTCCTAAGCCGGGAAAAGAATGTAGCTAGAAAGCTCTTATTAGCACATATGAAATTTCTGGTTCTCTCCTCTGGAAGTTCTTTATTTCTCCTCTGGGCATTCTCACAGGTTTTAACATTAATTCCTTATTCTTTAGGTCTCACTTGAATTGTAGTATCTCTAGACTTGTTTTGTGAAAGGGAGTCAGCAGCTCATGCTAGCTTGCCATTTTTTTAAGGAAACTAAAGTATTATTATTATTCTGTATTTACTGCTAAATATTTTGAATTTGCTCACTAGTAGCTTGAAAATATAGGGATGTTAATCAAATTGGAACATATTTTTCACTTTCTTTCATCTTTTATTTAACTTTTTATCTTCCCAGCTCTGATAGTATCAGCAGCGATGAGGAAGAACTCAGGACTCTGGGCAGCAGTGGCAGCTCGGGAAGTAGCACTCCAGAGAAGGTGGGGCCTCCTTTCATCATGGATGAGAACAGCTGGTTCAACAAGTGTAAGAGAGTGAGACATAAGTATCAGCTAACCCTGGAACAGAAGGTACTTATCAGTTGTCAGAAGTCACTCAGTTTAACTCCACTTACTGCATTTGGACTGTCACTGCCAAAAGATCTTTTAACTTAATAAAATTACGTAACGTTGTTATTTCCCTTCTGTTTCTGAATTGTCCCTTTAATTAAAAATCAGGCAGAGTTGAAGGAGAGGCTTTTGTTTGTTAAACTTTTTCTAATTTTTATATCTTAATATGGAAATAAGCCATTTTATTATTTTGTGAGCAATTTAATTCATAAACTTGATATTTTAGTTCCTATGATTCATTTTGTAAAACAGTATTGGTTTGTGAAGCACATATACATCTGTGTTTTTTCTTAAGTAGATACGTTAGCAATTCTTGTCTGCCAAACACTGTGTTAGGCAAAGTGGAGAATATAACAGAAAGGAAAATGAACTATATTATTTTGAATTTATGACCTTTACTTTTTTACTGTATTATCTATTTTTCCTTCTCCCCCTTCCTTCAAATGTTCATTATTCATACATGACATATGTAGAGAAAGCACAGTGGAATTACAATATAATATTAGAAATTCACCCAGGAAAATGGTCATAAAGTAAATTTACAAATATAAATAGATTTCCTGTAAATAAACAGCAAAAATATCCCAATTATAATAGCTGCAAAAATTCACATAATGTATATGAAGAAAACTTTCATAACCTATTAGAAGACTTCTGGTGGCAGCAAGAAGTCAGACTAAAGTCATCTGAGAGCTTTTCATTTATAAAAATCTGAAAATGATGGTTACTTTACAAATTTGTGCCCCCTAGCACTCTGCCACTAAGCCATATCCCCAGCCCTTTTTATTTTTTATTTGGAGACTGGGTCTTGTTAAGTTGCCTAGGCTGACCTTAAACTTGTGATCCTTCTGCCTCAGCCTTCTGATTAGCTGGGATTACAGTTATACCTGTCTGTGCCTGGTTTAGAATACAGTTTTGTTTTGTTTTTTAAAGTTTCATGCAAAGCTCTCTCTCAAAGAAAAGGAACTTACTAGGGACCAGGAACATAGAAGAACCTGAAAACAGGAGGAATAAGTATATTAGTTAATGCCCCTGCAGGCCCCAGGAATAGAGATAAGTGTGTGATTCTTTAACTTTAGCCACTTTGCTTTAATACCCACAGGGGAGCAACAGATAAGGCCTACCATCATTCGAAATAGAAACTGGACCTAGAAGGCAAGAGTAAATAAAATAGACTACATGAAATAGTAACAATAAGAACCATTATAGGATGGCAGTTGTGTCCTGGAATGTTTTATAACTGGCTCTTGCAGAGCAGATGAAGAGAGGACCACTAATTTGTAGCATTTGCTACTTTCTCTGGGGTAAATATTCCCATCACGGCCAACTTAGACCCACCAATATGACATTACTGAATGTGAATTGGGAAGAAACATACAGTAGAACACTGTTTCATAGTATTTGTGCCAGAAAGATGAAATAGACATAAATGACTGTAATAACATAGATAACAGTAAAATATTTAGGAAATGATGAGTTTTGAGGAGTTTTTTTTATATAATTTACTTAGTTGTAAATTCATCTAATTTTATCTCTAATAATAGCAGTGTTTAACAACTTACTGTTCTAAAATTTAACAGTCAGCTTGTGGGAGCCCATACAACTAGCTGCAGCCCACCACTGGAAGTATAAAAGCAAACCAAAACTAAAAGTCTGACTAACAATATCAGAAAAAGCAAGAGGATGATGGAAGCTAAAACCTTCAGAGATTTGATGATAGTGAAGGGTGGAGACATTTTGTAATGTGCATGCCTGTTTCCAAAGTTAACATTTAGGAATTGCAATTTGAAGAATAAAAATAGAATGTTTGACTTCCAGACTAGTAATGGGGAAAAAAAAATAGGAGAACTTGATTCATACAATAAAGGAAGCAAATAAGAAAAATAGGTATGTTAAAAAATAACACAAAATAAATCTTTATAAATAGATTTGAATAATAACCAGAAAAATCAACATCACCATCAAAGTAAATGGTATAAACTTACCAGGTAAGGCAAATAGATTTGTTGAAAATAATTATAAAATTTATATGCTGTTTATAAGAAAGATGCATAAAATGTAATAGCAAAAAAGTGAAATTAGGGAAGTAAATAAACCAGGGAAATATTAACCAGAAAAATTCTGTATCAGGCCAGGTACAGAGGTACATGTGTGTAATCCCAGTGACTCAGGAGACTAAGGCAGCACAATCACAAATTTGATGCCAGCCTGGGCAACTCAGTGAAATCCTGTCTCAAAATAAAAAATAAGGCAGGGGAGGTAGCTCAGTGGTGGAGCGTGCCTGGGTTCAATTCCCAGTACTGTACATGCACAAAAAAAGAATTCTGTATCAGTATCATTAAACATAGACATTAAAGCTGCAAAGCATTATTAAGATTAAAGAAAGACATTGACTTTTTAAAAAGAAAACTCACCAAGAATGTATAACAATGCCAAATTAACATACATTTCATAATGTAGCCAAGAAAAATATGAAGCAAAAATTAGAACGTGTAGGAGAGAAACTGACAATCCAAAATTGTAGTAGGTAATTTTAATGTCTTTCAAAGTAATTTATAGACCTAACAGACAAAAAAATCAGCAAGATATAGTAAGCTTGAACAAAACAATGCATGAACCTGATCTAAAATACATTAAATTCTGACAATTAGAATATACAGTTTTGTTAAACACAAATGGAATAGCTAAATAATTTTTAATAAAGTATATAGGTCATAATACAAATATCACAGATACTAAAAACATGATATAACAGTAATCACAATGCATTAAAGTTAGATATCGATAAAAAGTTTACCACCACTCACATACCACCTAGTGGAATTTTTTAAAACTTTCTAAATTATGGGTAAAAAAGAAATGAGGAAATAGAAATAAAGGACAATGAAAACAATGCAAATTAACAGTTATAAGTTGCAACTTGTTTGATACTTGTACAGATACATATAAAGAATGAATAATAAGTATCTAACAATAGGCAACTATCAAACCAGTTCAACAATTAAATAATTGACACTTACGAAATAAAAACATAAACAGAAATTAACAAAAACTGATTATTTGCAACAACTAGCAAATGTGATAAATCTTAGCAAGAATGATTTTTATAAAAGTTAAGGCACAACCGGGCGCGATTGGCACATGGCTATAATCCCAGTGGTTTAGGAGGCTGAGGCAGGAGTATCTCGAGTTCAAAGCCAGCCTCAGCAACTCAGTGAGGCCCTAAGCAACTCAGTGAGACCCTGTCTCTAAACAAAATACAAAATAGGGCTGGGGATGTGGCTTAGTGGTGGAGTGCCCCTGGGTTCAATCCCTAATACCAAAAAAAAAAAAAAAAATTAAGCCAAAGATAGACAATTTTAAGAATAAAAAAAAAAATGGCATACCTATAAAAGCAGCAGAAACCTGCCCAAAACTGTGGCATGTGCCTGTAATCCCAACTTCTTGGGAGTCTGAGACAGGAGGATAGCACACTTAAGGCCAGCCTCAGCAATTTAACTAGGCCGAAACCAACTTAGCGAGACCCTGTCTCAAAATAAAAAATAAAAAGGGAAAGGGATGTTACTTAGTGGTTAAGCACCCCTGGGTTCCCCTCCCTGCAAAAAAGAAAAGAATAATTTTAACCATTTTATGTCAATGCCTTATAAAACTAAATGAAGAGTTTCTTTAAATATTATTTATCAACATTGATAGACCTATATCCATTTTAAGAATTGAATAGTCTAAAATTTATCTACCTATTACCAAAATAATCATCAGACTTGTATGGTTTTGGAGGTAAATTCTAACAAATTTTCTAAAGTCAGTGATCCTGATTTTACATGTAACTATTCCTGAGAACGGAAAAAAACAATATTCTTCAACAAATTAAATGACTCTAACATAACTTCAATAGTAATAAGGTCATATGAATATAATATCAGGTGGAAATATGATAATATAAAACAAAAGCAATTATAAGAAACAATTTGACATTATCTGGTACCTGTGGCCCAGCAACTCTGCTCCTAGGCACGTTTCCTAGAAACTCTTGGATGTGTGTACAAGGAAACACATAACTGTGAGTGGATTCACAGCAGTATTGTTTATATTACAAAAACTGAAAATAATCCAAATGACCATTGTCTGTAAATTGTAATTCATACAAGTATTGAGAGTAAGTGAACTATATATCTAGACTCATCAATGTAGGAAAAAAGCCCTAAATTTTAAAGAATATAGATAAAATTCAGGGAAACTGAATAATAAATTATTTGAGATGACATATGTCATAAAACTAGGAAGAAAAGCAAGGGATAATAAACACAAATCTCAGGACATTGTTATACTTGCAGAAGAGGCAGAAGAACATAATTTAAAAAGGGCCTGGCATTGACTCTTAAACATGCTGATTGATCTGAGTGGTAGATATAATTATTCTTTAAATATTATTTGAAAATATTCACATAGTTTATATTAAGATGTGATTTTTGAGATTTTATTATGGAAAAATTAATGTTTGAGAATTGTCAGGAAAAAAAAATGAAAAATCAGTTTGTGAGGGGGGAATAATATTAGTTAATCCTAAGAGGTATCATAAAGCTGAAAGAGCCGAAACAGTTGGTAGCACATGAGTAGGATACCATGTAGTGATCTAGAAGAACAACAGCAACAAAGAAAAGATCCTGATCAGTATTCTCAGAAGCTGAAAGCACATTGAAACTAATAGGATAGGGGCTGAGGTTTAACTCAGTGGTGGAGTGTGTGCTTAGCATGTACAGCCCAGGGTATAATCTTCGCCCCCCCCCCCCAAAAAAGTGAATAATCAGAAAACATAAAAGAGCTATTGAAAATTAAAATGTCTGATTCAGAATTTCAGCACAAAAATTTAGATGATACATTTAATAAAGTTTCTCAGAAAGTAGAACAAATAAGCGGCATCAGTAAAAGGAGAAGAGATCTAAGTCTCATATCTATTAGCTGTTTGTTAATAATAATAGCTAGTAATTATATATCATATGCAATGTAGCAAGCACTGTTGTAAAGCAGTTTGCATATTTGACTCATTTAGTAGTCCTAACTAGCTACTCATGTTGTTCCCACTCTTTTAGGAGATGAAACTATAACAGAGAGGTTAAGTAACTCGCCCAAAGACCCATAGCTAATAACTGGTAAAACTAGAATGATACTGTACAATCCATAAGCCTGCAGGCCTAACAGAAGCATTATACCACCTCCCACTAACATGTCTATACTAAAATGTTAATATGTGTGCATTCTTTAAAAAGTTCACGTAGAGAAAGCTTTCTGTTTGGTCATTCTGTAATTAGGTATGTATTTTGAAGCTAGGAGGTAGGTATTTATGAGCTTGGAAATTATGTCTTAACTAAGATTTTTCTTAAATTGTGAAGATATTTGCTCAGACTTTAGAGGTTTAAAGAATGGAGAATATGTGTTAAATTTTTGTATTTAAACAATTTTTTTTTACTAATTCATTAGTAAAACTTTTATTACAAGAGAGAGAAATGAGACTTAAGCTACTCAGCTATTTGTCTTAAAGGTCTCTCTTAGAATTTTACAGTTTCTGTTATCTCGGTGATATTGTATTTCCAGGGGTATCTTGAAGAACTCTTACGACTTCGAGAGAATGAACTGTCTAAATCTGTCTCCCAGAATAAACTACTACTTCAAAGGATTGAAGATTCTGAACTGGCCCATAAATTAGAGAAAGAACAATTAGAGTATATAATTGTGGAGCTTCAAGATCAGCTGTAAGTGAGATCTTTTTAGAAAAAAAAAGTTGGCAGCATGTACACATTAGGACAAAATGTATTTTACTATAAGATTTGAATTCTAAGAAATATGATGACTTTTAAATTCTTTTCACTTATTATTTTTAAATGTTTACTTTTGCTTTTCTTACTTCAAGAATAATCTATATTTATTATAGAAACACTAGAATATACAGAACAAAATGAAACTCACCTTCAGTTGTACCACACACAGTTAACTGCTATAACTGGGTATATGTTCTTCCAAATGAGAAGTATAATTTTTAAGTACTTATTTAGTTGAATAAGTTATTTATTGACTGACATATTTCAAAAAGATGATATATTAGACCAGTGCTACTCGAAATGCAATCATGGTGCATAAAATGTTCCCAGGTTGTGCAAGAATAACATGTGCAGTTTAGTATAGCTTACTCTTTTTTTGTAGCTAGACTTTTTTTAATGAAGAGAACTGTAGTCTATCAAGCTTTCTGATAAAACAAGCTCCTTAACTTGTCATCAATAGGATCACTTGTACTAATTACGTTATTCCCTCATACTTGGTTTTATTAATTGTTTATAGTGAAAATCTTCACACATTAAAATGCTTTTTAATCCTAAGGGGTGATTTTAATGTTTTTTTTTTAAATAATTTCAAACTTTCTGAAAAGCTTTGAGGGTAATATATAGAATTTCCTTATCTTCTTTTAACATTTTGCCTTATAATTCTCCCCTTTTCTTTTTATACTTATACATATTTTTAACCACTTGAGAGGTTGCATCCATCAAAACTCCTGGTACCTTAATGCTTTAGTGCTGCTCTTGTGAAGAACACAGATATTCTCATACATTACTGCAGTTCATTGATAAATTTAAGAAATCTAAGTTGATACAATACCTTCATCTTATCTATAATTCATATTCTAGTTTCATCAATTGTCCAAATGTCCCTTTTTGCAATTTTCATTTTTCTGGTACCAGATCCAGTTCAAGGTTATGTTTTATATTTGGTTATCGGTCCTTTAGTCATTTTAAACATAGAATAATTTATCAGTCCTTGTCTTATATGAGATTAATGTTTTGAAGAATATGGTCCAGTAATCTTTTATCTTTTATGTTTGTTTGCTTTTTTCTTGTTACTAGAATGAGCTTATCCATTTTGGCTAGGCTGCATCAGTGATATGTTTCTTCAGGTGTACAGAAGCTAAGAAAGTGTGTTGGCCCTTTGTTGGCAATATTAATTTTAATCATTTGGATAAGCATTTTTCTTTTCTGTATTGTTACTGTTGTTTTTTGTAATTAACAGGTAAGGAGATACTTTGAGTCTAAATATAAAAGATGGGGGCTGGGGATATAGCTCAGTTGGTAGAGTGTTTGCCTTGCAAGCACAAAGTCCTGGGTTCAATCCCCAGCACTGCAAAAAATAAATAAATAAATAAATAAAAATAAATAAATATAAAAGATGGGTTTTTGAGTTAATAAAAAGTTCCATTAAGTAAAAAAAACCTTAATATTAGCTGGGTATTTATATCTTGATGAAAAGAATTATGCCAGTATCAGACCTCTTCTGTTTTTTCTGATACTATAAAGAGGTTTTGTCTTGTAGGGTAGCCCTCATTGAGGAGAAGGTCAATACCTTTCATACCCCTCACTCTGTTAAGCAGGGAGAAAAAACATGAAGAGCCAAACAATAGAATTTTCTGGTTATTCCTTTACAGTTAAAAGATCGAGAAGATAATTTCATTTTTTTTTGTAAAGTAATACTGGTAGTTTATCTAAATGCTTATAACCTGAAAATTACTGCACAGTTTTTGTTTTATCTAAAAATATTTTGTTAGATTGAATTTTAATAGATCAAATTTGTTTTACTCTTGATAATTTAATGTAAACAAAGACTCAAAAAGTTTTTAGTTTGAGAAAATAATTCACTGCAGTTACATTTTTGTCATACTTCCATGATAGAAAAATGTCATTGATCCTTTTGATTTTGTAAAAGAACTTGATAGTCGTTTTTAATACCTTAAAGATTTTAACTAAAACTGTTAATACGGCAATGAATACAGATTTTGGCCATTAATCAGAATTAGGCTATTTTCTTGATTTTACATGTTAAAGGTTTACATTCTATCATAATGACTACAATCTCTAGGTAGTGTAAATTGTTGTCCCAAAAGATTCCTTTGTTATAAAAAAACTATCTTAAAGACTACTGAACAGGAGAATAAGATAAATTCATTTATGAATGGTCACAGTTCACTACTTTGTCAAAATTAATGTCAATATGTGAAATGACATCGTTGTTTTTGTAACCAGGAAGAGAGTGAGCATTGTTTCCCCCTAAATGTTGCTAAGATTTTTTTGTTTTACAAAGAGTTCTAAAGGCTTGCAATCAAAGCTAGGGAATTGAAATTCCCTTGGTTCATCCTGAGAAGATAAAAGTGGCCCAGAGAAGATTAAAATTTTAAATGTATCAATGGAAAATTCAGCAAAGGAATATTAAGAGGTAGATTATGAGGCATGTAATACTTGTTTTTACATTATGTTATCTTTACCTGGTCATTTAAGTCCGTTGTCACTTACATTTTAAAAATTTCGTAATGATTAGCTATAGTTTGAATTACCATTATTCTTTGATTATGTCTTTGAATACTCATAAAATCTGAATGTTTTTTAGTTTTTGTGATAAAATACTAGCTACTGTGGAGTAGAACAAAAGCATCCTAAAGCTTTCTTGCAAAATCAGAACTGTCCAGATAATGACTTTACACTGTCAATTATGAACTCTGCTTTAAATTAATTAATATCTTGAAGCCTCTGCTTCTTCATCTCTGAGAGATAAATAATATTCACTTAGTAGATAATTGTGTTAAGCATAACTAGGAATATAACTATGAAATAGAATATTTTCAAAAATATTCAATTTATTCCTCTGCTTTGGTTAAGTTTGTTTTAAGATCATGAAATGTTTTCCATTATTCAAGCAGAAGGATAAATAGGAAATTATAAGTGGTTTATTTTTCATGTCAGAATGCTACAGATCAAACAAAGAGTTGAACTTGATTGTATTATCCCTGAGTTTCAAATTCATTTTGAGTTGTAATTTCTACATGACATTTGGGTTATGTTTAAAATCATGGTATGTCTTTGTGTATACCATGTGTGAAGGAACCATGCATGTTTACTTATTATTTAACAGGTGTCACTTGTAACTATAATTCTTTTTTTCATTCATGTTTGATGAAATACTGATCTAGAGTATTTGTTAAGGTATTGACAAAGGTACAGTTGAATAAGTTTAGAGTTGGTAGAATTTTAAAATATTGAACCATTTAAAATCTGCATATATGATTAGGAAAATTTTATTTCATTGGGATATATAGCATTATTCTAGATTTGATTGTCATAGTTTTTGAAATCTGTGCTACAGGTAGATTTTATCTTGTATCAGTAACTTTTAACTTCATTTTACATATTAAACTTTATTGAACAAAATAAACATAACCAAGTTTAAAGTGTTAGTTATATGTTGAATCAGTATGTAGAAAGTTTGTCATGAGATCATGAAATGTGTTCCACTTGTAGCCTTTAATTGTCATATTTATTTATGCTAACTAGTGGAAAACTTCATTTTTGAATTTACTTCCACTCAAAAAACATTTATTTAAACATATACTTTGTGCTTGGGATCCTATTAGTAGCTGAGACTATAGAGAATAAAGCATTGTCTCTTTTTAAGGGACTTGCATGTGAGATAGATTAGCATCATCAATCACATCATTATTCAAAGAGTCATGGTTCACTTAAAAATGGATAAATTTTGACAGTTCTTAGTCATATGGAAAAGGGAGGATTTGTCAACATACCCAGATTTAGATCCTTAGCTAAAGGATCTACATGCTACATGAATGGCCTCTTTATAAAGTATGCACAGCAAACCTTAGGAATAGACAAACATAGAACAATGTGCAGAACCTGAACACCTGAGAGAGAGCTGGTATCCTTCAAGAGAGTATGTGTCTAGACATTCTGACAAGACCTGCCTCCATTGTTCCCTGTGTCATCATGGCTCACTTAAAAATGGATAAATTTTGACAGTTTCTAGTCATCTGGTCATGTATATATTTTGGCACGTAATAATTGTTATTAAAATTTTAAATTATAATCATGTAAATGTAGGATGTATACTTCATTGCTAAATAAGGACAGAAATATTAAGAAAATGTAGTCATCAGAGAAAAAGCCAGATACCAGATAGTTAAACCATGTTCTATTGTATTTGCTTGGATGTTAATGGGAAATTAGGGTACTAAATTAGGAAAGGGTACTAATTTGATATGAATGGTATTTCGTTGCTTTTAGTTGTGATGTGTTCCATTAAAACTGCAGAATCTCCTACAGAGCAGATGTCCATATATTTGAGTCAGGGGCCTACTAGCAGATGGAACTACAATGTGGCATTTCATTGAGAAGTGACTCATTATAAAAGAAAAAAACTCATTTTGGGGATCTTTGTTATGCAAATGTTTTACCCTGAGTACATGAAAAAGAAGCCTCCCTAAATTACAATTTATAAAAAATACACATATTTTTATATTATTTCTGTGAAGTTATTTTAATTCTTTAGCATTTAATCCTCTTTTATAAAAGAGGGTTCTGAGAAGATGTTAGAGTAGGAAGCATCAGGAATCTGCCCACCTAGACAACAATTATATTGGCAGAATCTGTCTAATGTAACTATTTTAGAATTATATAATTTTTTGAAGGTTTCTAGAGGAAGGCTTAGATGGTAAATTTCAGTTTTTAGCACAGTAGCAGATACTCATGCCCCTCCTCCAACCCTCTAGTAGGTGGCTGTGCAGGTGTTCTGAAGCAGTATGCACACAGCTCCTGGAGTCCAAGTGATCAAAAAATACCTTATCCTCCAATCCAGGGACCTTGGCTTTGGTCACTGGTTGTTGATTCTGATCACAGACATGCAAACCAAGAGGTGGCATGTGGAGGGGGCATTGCTTTTGCACCCCTCTTCCACTGTTTCAGGACCTTCCACCTCTGGCTGAAGAGGTTTGCAGGAGATTTAAAGGGCATCTTTCCCCACAATTCCTTCCATTTCTTTTTCTCCTTTAATCAGTCATTAAAGACTAGGACATTCAAAAACAACTAAGTGTATGGGAAAAAATAGGAAGTTATGCATACCAAGAGAAAAGGATCATACTCAGAGAAGATCTTAAGTTTGTGTATCAGGTTGATGGTCAGCACAGACATCCTCTAACAACAATAATAAAACAATAACAAAAGAATAGCAAACCATGGAAAGAAAAGAGCATCTGATTTTCTGAGTTACCACATTGTTAGATTCACACGTACAGTTTTTCAGCAAGAAATCAGAGGGCATAAAGAAACAGGACAGTTATGGTCCATTCAAGGAAAAAAATATCAGTAGAAATTGTCCCTAGAAAAGACCTGGTGGTGTCTACATGACAAAAATTTTAAAATAACTCTTTGGTTGATTTGGTTTGATTTTTGGTACTTGGGATAGAACCCAGGGGTGCTATCTACTAAGCTATATCCCCAGTCCTTTGTATTGTTCAATTTGAGACAGAGCCTTGAGGCTGGCCTTGAACTTGTGATCAGCCAAATTCAGTTTCCCCAAGTTGCTGAGATTACAAGCATGTACAAGCATGACATCTAAAACAAGTCTTAAAAATGTTCATAGATTTAAAAGAATATGTGGAGAAAGTAAAGAAAATGGTGTGTAAAGCAAAAGGAAAATATCAGTGAAGAGAAAAAAAGGAATTCTGAAACTGAAAAGTATAATAACAAATGAAAAATTCACTAGGGGAATTCAATAGCAGATTTGAACTAGCAGAATAAAGAATCAATAAACATGAAAATAGACAATGGAGGTTATCAAGTCTGAGGAAAAGAAAGAAAAAACATTGAAGAAAAGTGAACAGAGTCCTTCAGGCACCTGTGGAACAACATCAAGCAGACCAAAAGATGCTTTATTGGAATATCATTAGGAAAAGAGGGAGAGCAAGGGAAAAAGAGAATATTTGAAGAAACAAATAGCCTTTAGCCTTGTGGCTAAAGACTCCACAAGGTTTGGTGAAAAACTTGAATATAAATACTGAGAAGCTCAGTGAGCTTCAGGTGAGATGAACTCAGAAATCTCCACCCCAACTATGGAACCAACCTAGTGCCCTCCAACAGTTGAATGGATAAAGAAAAGGTGGTACAAATAACACAATGGAATATTACTCAGCTATAAAGAAGAACAAAATTATGGCATTTGCCAGTAAATGAATGGACCTAGAGAGAGACTCTCTCGTGTTAAGTGAAATAAACAAATAAAAAAAAGTCAAAGTCTGAATGTTCTCTCTAATATGTAGATGCTGTCTCACAATAGGCTGAGGGGAGGGAGGAGTCAGAGTTCACTGTATTGGTTAGGGGGTAGTTTGGGGAGAGAATGGGGAATGGGAATGGGAAAGACAGTGGAATGAATCAGACATAACTTTCCTGTGTTCATGTATGAATACATGTCCAGTGTAACTCCATATCATGTATAACCACAAAAATGGGAAGTTATACTCCATGTATGTATGATATGCCAAAATACATTCTACTGTCATATATAACTAAAAAGGACAATTAAAATTTTTTT
The DNA here is from genome assembly GCA_020662805.1 of Glaucomys volans. Classification (NCBI taxonomy): domain Eukaryota; kingdom Metazoa; phylum Chordata; class Mammalia; order Rodentia; family Sciuridae; genus Glaucomys; species Glaucomys volans. Next base: position 202,491 of record JAJEJO010000327.1, read on the forward strand.
AAAAATCTATACCAGCACACATTACGAGCAAACTTTTGAAGGACAAAGGAAATATAGAAAAGAGCAAGAAAAAAAAGTAATTTCTCATACACCAAGGATCCTCAGTAAGATTTTCAGCAGATTTCTCATCAGAAACTCTGGAGGCCAGAAGTCAGTGGGCCAATATATTTAAAGTGCTTTTTTAAAAAAACCTATCAACTCCAAAAACCTATGTCCAGCAAAAATAGCCTTAAAAAATGAGAAAGAAATTGGGACATTCTCAGCCTAGATGCCCACCAAAAAATGAATGGTTAAAGAAGCTATGGTGTATATATGCACAATGGAGTATTATTCATCCATAAGGAAATTGAAATCATATCATTTGCAGAAAACAGATGGAACTGGAGATCATGTTAAGCAAAATAAGCCAGACTCAATGACACATATCATGTTTTCTGTCTAGTTGGGAGGGAAAAGAACATGAAATTGGAAGGAGGCATATTATGAAAAGGAAAGGAGATGTACGGTGGTAGGGGAGAGTAATAGCAAAGCATATATGAAATTGTCACAATGAAGCCCATTATTTGGTACAGTTAATATGCACTAATGATTTTAATGCAAATAGTGATAGAATAATGTTTAAAAAATGAGGGAGTTCATTACTCTAGACTTGCCTTGTACAAGGGGAAATGAAAGATCACCAGACAGTAACTTTAAGCTATATGGAGACAGGAGGATCTCATTAAAGGTGCACTGTGGACAATTGTATGCCAGTATTTTTATAACTGTGGTTTGTAATTCTAGTTTTTATTTTCTACACGATTTAACATTCAAAAAATAGTCTAAAGGCTAGTGTTTTACCTTTGATTAATAACTACACATTTTGTTTTTTATGTAATTTATAAGACTAGTGCACTTTAAAAAACTTAGATTATATTTTCAGGCACAAAATGTATATATGAAATTTTGAAACATCAATAATTAAAAGGGCAGACTGCTCCTTTGAGCAGAGTTTTTATGTATTATTGAAGTTGATGTAACTCAGACTAAAGTATTATAACCTTAAGATAGTAAATGTAACCTTCATGGTAAACACAAAGAAAATATCTATAAATATCACAAAAGGAAGCAAGAAACTGAAACAGTGCGCACCAAAAATTTGACTAAACACAAAAGTCAGTAAGTAATTCAGGAAAAGAGGGACAAAAAGCTATAAGGCATATAGAAAACAGTTTATCAAAAAGACAGAAGTCTGTCCTTATCAGTAATTAAGTTTAAGTGGAGTAAACTCCCTAATCAAAAGACAGAGTGGAGGAATAGATTAAACCACGTGATCCAACCATATGCTGTCTGTAAGAACCTCACTTTACAACAAAAATCACAAATTGATGGGAAAAGATTTTATGCAAATAGCAACCAAAAGAGAACAAGTCTGGGATGCTAATATAAGGGGAAAAAAAGCTTTAAAGCAAAAAAAGTTATAAGAGACAGAGAAGGACTTTGTATCAATAAAATGGTTCATACTGCAAGAACAGATAGGTGATAAATATTGTTATGCATCTAATGACAGGTCCTCCAAATAGATGAAGCAGAAAATAAAAGAGAAATAGTTCTGCAATAGTAGTTGGAGTACCCTTTGAAGTAATGACTAAAACCAGTCTAAAGGCACAGAAAGAAGTAGAGGACTTAACGCAATAAACCAATGAGACCTAAACAGCATATGCAGAACACTTCCCAACAACAGCTACATGTGCATTAGCCTTAAGTTCCCATTGGAAGTGTCCCAGGATAGATATGTTGGAAGCCATATTAGACTCTTTTTTTTTTCATTAGAGCAGTATAGTTATACATAATAGTTGGCTTCATTTTGACAAAATCATACATGTATGGAATTTGAGTTCAATCAGTGTTTAACCCCCGTTTTTCCGTCCTCCTTCCCTATATTCTCCTTCCTCTACTGATTTTCCTCTCACTCATTTATTTATTTATTTTGGATTGGTGCTTTCCACATATACTTAAAGGTGAAAATTCCTATAGTATATTTACATGTGGATGCAATGTGATTTTGTTAAATTCATTCCACATTTGGTCTCCTTTCCCTTCTTCATTCCCTGATATCTCCTCCTTCTGTTTCACTTATCTTCCCTATACCTTTATGAAATCTGATCCCTCCTGCTTTCTTTTCTTATTTTGCTGTAGTTACCACATATGAGAGAAAACATTTGACCCTTGCTTTTCTGAGTCTGGCTTATTTTACTTAGCATGAAGTTTCTCCATTTCTATCCATTTACCAGCAAATGCCATAATGTCATTCTGCTTTATGGCTGAGTAAAACTTCATTGTGTGTTTATGCCATATTTTCTTGATCCATTCATCTATTGATGGTGTTCTGGGCTGATTTCCATAATTCAGTTCTTGTGAATTGTGCTGCTGTAAACTTTGCTGTGACTGTATTGCTATAGTATGCTGATTTTTATTTTAGATACATACCAAGGAGTGAAATAACAGGGTTGTATGGTGATTCCAGTTCTAGTTTTTTGAGGAATCGCCATACTGCTTTCCAGAGTGGTTATACTAATTTGCAGTCCCACCAACAATGGATCAGTGTACCTTTTTCCTCAAATCCTTGCCAGCTTTTATTATTTGTGTTCTCAATGACTTCCATTCTGACAGGAGTGAGATCTTACTGTAGTTTTGATTTGCATTTCCCTTTGCTAGAGATATTGAACTTTTTAAAAAAATATTTGTTGACCATTTGTGATTCTTCTTTTGATAAATGTCTGTTTAGTTCTTTTGGCCATTTGTTGATTGGGTTATTTGGATTTCTTCAGTGCTAATTTTTTTGAGTTTTTATATATTCTGGATATTGATCCCATCAGAGAATCAGCTAGCAAAGATTTTCTTCCATTCTGGAGGCTCTCTCTTGACACTCTTAATTATTTCCTTTGCTGTGCAGAAGGTTTTCAATTTGATGGTATCTCACATGTTGGTTTTTAGTCTTAATTCTTGAGCTTAAGGGTCTTGTTGAGAAAGTTGGTACCTGCACCTGTATGATGGAGTGTTGACCCTGTGTTTTCATCTGGCAGTTGTAAGGTTTTTGTCTAATTCCTAAGTCTGTGTTCCATTTTGATTTGACTTTTGTGCAGGGTAAGAGATAGGGATCTAATTTCATTCTTCTACATATGGATGTCCAGTTTTCCTAGCACCATTTATTAAAAAGTCTATCCTTTCCCCAAAACATATTTTTAATACCTTTCAGGTACCAGGTGGCTATAAGCATGTGGATTTGTCTGTCTTCTATTCCATTTTACTTCATGTCTATTTTGATGTCAATACCATGCTTTTTTGTTACTATACCTCTGTAGTATAATTTCGAGATTGGGTATTGTGATGCTTTCTGCATTGTTCTTCTTGCTCAGGATTGCTTTGACTGTTCTGGGTTTCTTATTCTTCCAAATGAATTTAAGGATTATTTTTTCTAGTTCTATGAGGAATATCATTGACATTTTGATGGGAATTGCATTGAATCTGCGTATTGCCTTTGGTAGTTTGGCCATTTTGACAATACTAATTCTGCCTATACAAGAACATGGGAGGTCTTTACATCTTCTAAGGTGTCATGGTTTAGATAAGAGGTGTCCCCCAAAAGCTCATGTGTGAGAATGCGAGAACATTCAGAGGTGAAATGATAGGGTTAGGAGAGCCTTAACCTAATCAGTTCATTAATCCACTGATAGGGATTAACAGGGTGAAGACTAAAGGCAGGAAAGGAATGGCTAGAGAAGGTGGATCAGAAGGTGTCATTGGGATATTTATTTTGTCCCTTGTGAGCCAAAGTTAGTTTCTCTCTCTGTTTCCTGGTTCCATGTCCTGAACTGCTTTCCTCTTTAAGACCTTTCTACCATGATGTTCTGCCTCACCTTTTGCCCAGAAAAATGGAGTCAGCTGTCTGTGGACTGAGACCTCTGAAACTGTGGGCCCCAAATAAACTTCTCTTCCTCTAAAATTGTTCTTATTAGGTCTTCCAGTCACAGTGCCAAGAAAAAAGTTGACTAAAACTAATAAGGTTCTTCTTCAATTTCTTTCTTCTTTTTCTATAATTTTAATTTTAGAGATCTTTCACCTCTTTGGTTAGATCAATTCCCAAATTTTTTTTTGGGGGGGGAGGGGGATTGAGGTTGTGAAAAGGACAGTTTTCCTGATTTATTTTCTCAGGAGAATTGTTGTTGGATTATAGGAAAGCTATTGATTTACTTATTGATTTATTTTTTACAGTTTGAAAACATATTTTTAACATAGCTAGAAATATCCAGTAGCTATATATTTAAGAAGAAAACTTTCTTTTCTTTCTTATAGCATCATTAGTAGAAAAAATAACATTTCTGGTTTAGAAATGATATTGAGTGTCTATGAAAATGATGACTGTATTTTATATTTATGGACTTTAAAAGTCTTGAAGCACAGGGCACATTTTTTGGAAGAACAATTTTACTCGTACCCATTTATGATAATGTTCATAGCATTAGAATATAGTTACATCATGTGTAATTAAGTCAATTAAATAGAATCCAGGAAGAAACTGTTCTTCTTGAGTTTAGCACAGCACACAGTGGAGATTTTGATAATACACATGAGCAAAAAGAACACTGGAAAGCCCAAACCCAAGTATAAATGGTATTTTTCAAGAATTTTAAACGCATGCTCCATTAGCATTCAGATTTCTCTCATTTTTTTTAACAGATGCATTTCTTTCTACTTGTGCTCAGCAAAGGGTTAGAAATGATGTCAGAAATGTGCTAATTTTGAAAGGTACTTCATGAAATTTAGCATATTCCTTATCCTTGCAGGTGCAGAAGGAAAAGGAAGCATAAGTAAGGGTATAGTTGCAGTATCTATGGAAGAGATGAATACAATAATGAATCTTCATGGTTGGATCAAGCAGCTAGTTCCCTGTATGTGTATCAATTAATTCAAACCATACACTCTTCAAAATTACAAAGATCAATAGGTATGTCCTAAATAGAAGACCAACACCAAAAGGAATATCTCTTCCAGTGTTTCTGATATCATAGGATTTTGTCAGAGTGGACTATAACATTTAAATAGGAAATCTCATGGCCAAATGAGAAACTACACTATTATGAGTATTACCCCACTGTTAGGGTATATATTACATATTAAATTAATAAGTATTACACATTTAATTAACATGAAACATGCTTGCATAATTATGCTATGAGTGAATGAAGATAGCAGTGATGATGCTAGTGAGAAAAAAATTATGAGCTTAAAAAGGGGTAAAATACAACAAGCAGAAAGCAGACGTAGGGTTGGTCATTTTCTGACAAGGAAAGTTAAATTAAATTTTAAACACAGAAATATAAAAAGAAAAGTAGTCCCTTATTTCCTCATGTAAAAACAGAGCTAAGTAACCCACTGCATCATAAAAAAAAACAAAAAATTCACCCCGTCAACACAGTGTAAGATTTAAATGCAACCTACACCAAGGTGTATATCATAAAAAACATACTAAGATTTCTTCTGTGCTATCAAGTACTTCCAGTTCCTACCCATGTTATAGTGAAATACTGGTGGTTTCAATAGTTTTATCAAAACAAATATTTTTTTTAAAAGTATTTTAAAAGACAAATCAAAATGCCTCAAACTTTATCCAAATCCAACCTTACCTATGTAAATGAGATTTATTTGCTTCTCACTAATAAGTCATTATTTTGCTCACACTAGAGTAACAAATTTTCCATACTATAATGTGTTCCTTGCCCAATATGAAAGGAAAAATTCAAAATAATTAGCAAAGAAAAATGTATGAATTCGCACCCCCTTTTAATTTGTTTTAAATAGCTTTAAGGTGTAAAAGGTGTTTAAAGGTTGTGATTCCTAATAGACAAATGTTATCTGAATAAATACCCTGATGGCAAACCACTATGAAATGTTTCAACTCTATGTGGTGTAGAGGGGTAGGGATTATCTTCATAGAAACCCAGCTCTTCTGATGAGATCAGAGGTAGACTCGTATTGTTGCGACATCCATTAAGTGATCTAGGTTGCTTCCAGATAAATAAAAATTTCACTGAGCCCAGGCATTCCTGCCATTGTAGGCATGCCCACTCCACTTCCAGGCATTCCTCTAGGAAAATTGTCAGGCATTCCCCTAGGAAAGCCACCTGGAAAAGAGCCATACTGAACAACTTCTTATCATCTTGCTTTTCCCTCTCTCTGGGCTATCTTGCTATTCTCAAGCCTTCTTAACTCTTTCTGTTGTTTCTTTGATTTCTCACTCTTCATGTTTTTGCTCATACTTTCTCCATCATTCAGCAATTTTCTGGAACCTTTGTTGAACTTCTTTCAGCATTGCACTAGCATCACCAACGTGATCTAGTTTATAGGCAAGAGCTTCTTCCCAGTGGTTCAGAAGTCTGTGTGCTTTCCCTTGCCACTTAGAAGGCTGAGCTAAATCAGAATTTATTTCAATGGCTCCATCAGAGTCTTGAATGGAAATATTTGGCTTCTGTAATTTGGTGAAGACTCTGACTCTCTTGGCACACAGAATAGCCAAGCAAGGATTTAGCTTGATGGCATCTGTGAACAAGTCAATGACTTTCTGCAATTCATCATCATTCAGAGGTTCAATAGTAGCCCCTGTCTTTTCATTTGCTTAATCTATCATCTCCTTGGTTATCTCTGTATTTTTGTCTCCCCTTTCTTGAAAGGCATAAGTGTCTGGTCCAGTTACACCTTCATTGTCAATTTCTAGATGTGTATTTGGCTCATCTGCCTTTGTGCTTTTCCTCCATCTTCTTGCTGTTTTTTCTTCTTTGATATTTTCTTCTGATTTAACTTTATGAATAGCAGGTGGTACTTTATCTGCCATACTGTCCCACCTACTCCCTCAGGAAGCACAGCTTCTCTGTGTGCAGGGCATGCTGACCCTGCATACACATTTCATGAAGGCCCAAAGCTCACTCATTTTTCAGGGGTCCTTGGTTGGGCAGTGGAGGGTGTGGCAGAGGAGGTTGTTGTGGGATGCCAGGCCCTGGTGATGGTTCAGTGTGACCTTACAGAAGGGGGCGGCTGCCACGAGGCTGGAAAGCAATTGATTTATGACTGTTTATCTTGTACCCTGCTACTTTATCAGTTCTAGAAGTCTTCTAATGGAGTTTTTTGTGTCTTCTAGACACAGGATCATGTGATCAACAGCTAGTTGAACTTCTTTTCCTTTTTGTATGTCTTTAATATCATTCTCTTGCCTGATTGCTCTGGCTAGAGTTTCAAGAACTATACTGAATACAAGTGGTGAGAGTGACATCCTTGCCTTGTTCCTGATTTTAAAGGAAACACTTTTAGTTTTTCTCTGTTCAGTATGATGTTGGCTTTGGGTTTGTCCTTATAGCCTTTATAATGTTGAGGTAAGTTCCTTCTATTCCTAGTTTCTCTGTTGTTTTTAAAATGAATGGGTTCTGGATGTTATCAAAGGGTTTTCTGCATCTATTGAGATGTTCTTATGATTCTATGATTCTTTTCCTTAATTCTATTTAAATGGTGAATTACATTTATTGATTTGCATATGTTGAATCAGTCTTGCATCTCTAGAGTTACACTCACTTGATCATCATGTATTATCTTCTTCAAGTGTTTTTGAATGTGGTTTGCTAGTATTTTATTAGGGAATATTGCATCTGTGTTCATCAGGGATGTTGGTCTGTAGTTTTCTTTCCTTGATGTGTCTTTGTCTGGTTTGGGTAACAGGGTTATAGTGGCTTTATAGAATATATTTGGCAGTATTCCCTTGATTTTAAGGTCTGAGTTGAGAAGTCAGAAGTAAGCCTTCTTGGTTTGTCTCTCTCAATATGACCGAATGTTTTTTCTTTTGCAGCTTTTAATATTCTTTCCTTATTTTCTATTAGGCATTTTGAATGTAATGCGTCTTGGAGAGTTTCTCTTCTGATCTATTTGGGTTCCTGTATGTGTCCTATATGTGGATGTCTATCTCATTTCTGACATGGGGAAAGTTTTCTGTTACTGTCTCATTGAAAATATTCTTAATACCTTTAGCCTGTATCTCCATGTTCTCTTCTACCCAATGATTCTCAGGTTTGTTCTCTTGATGCTGCCCAAGAGTTCTTGTATGTTTTGATCATGGTCTTTTATTTTTTACCCTTTATTGCATACTGAGTATTAAAGTTCACATCACTGTCTTCAAAGTCTGTTTTTTATGCAGTCTAATCTGTTGGTGATGTATTCAAGTGGATTTTTAATTTGATTCATTGCGTCTTTCTTTTCCAGGGTTTTGATTGGTTTCTTTTCAGTATCTCTTTCTTTAATGAAGTTGGCTTTCATTTCCTGTATTTGTTCTCTTAATTCACTCCTTTGTTCTTTTTTTAGTTCATTGAAAATTTTGATAATCAGTTTTTTATCATCTGTCTCTGGAATTTTATCTACATCTGTATCTGTAGGATCCTTTGTTGAGGGATTGTGAATTTTGGGGAGAGATTTGTCTGTCTATTTCCTCATGTTTTCATGAACTTCTGCATATTTAAAATGGTTCCCCTTCCCCTTTTATATGTGTATCCTTTTATGTTCTGGGGCTTCTCTGTTTTTGATGTCTGAGTAAATATTCAAGGGTGGGAACTGAGGTTCCCTTCTGGTTGTTCCTTGTTGGGGCCTGGGTGATGCTTTGGGGCTTTTGTCTGCCCAATTCTATGTGATGAAGTAATGTTAAGGCTGGTCATGTGTGTAATGAGATTCAATGCTACTTGGCTGAGTTGTGATATTACTCCACAACAGAATCTCTACTCTGTGAACTTAACTTTTCTCAATCAACTTCTCTCTCCTTTTAGAGAAAGAGGGGACCTAGGAATAGCCCTAATGTTGGCAGCAGATATGCTGCCTTAAGATAAATCTCTGGTGTCTGTTTTGATATCTATAACACTAATTGCCACTACATAGGAATGGTTGGGGTCAACATTTAACATCAATACCAACAATAAAAACTGTCAACTAGATCAGGCATTAGATAGCAGATATGTACTACATTGTCAACTGTATTAATAATCACAACATGAATGGGATCAGGATTACATAAACTATATAATTATATTATTTAATGAGGTCATAGTTTCTCAAGTGAAGGGAAAAAATGTAGGAAGGTAAGGGAAATTTTAAAATATTTTAAAAAGTGAGTATAGGAGAGGTGAGAGATAGGTAGCAAACATTGGCTATAAAGAAAAAGAAATAAAAAATTAAAAGTATTTTAAAAATGAAAGAGAGGAAGAGAGAACAGGAAAGATGGACTTTCAGTGGGGTATGAGAGTGAAGAAAGGACAATAAGAGAGACAAAAACCAAGGTATGAACGAACAAGCGAATGTAAGATCATACCAGCTCAAACCCATGTTTAATTATATTCCAACTAAATCAGACCAAGGTGAAATAATAAACAGGTTCAGAAGAAAGCAATTAAAGTGAAAATAAAATTGTATGAATATATATTTATATTTTTGAATCTATCCATGCAGTGAAAACTTACATATCCCACACACACACACACACCTCCACATACACGCATACAACACCTTGCAGAATGGAAAAAAGTAAAAAATAATCAAATACAATGAAATGATAGTTGAACAAATTTTTTTGAAGTTAAAAAATTTTTTTAAATAATAAAAAATATAAATGGAATATGATGGGAAGAGATAAGAAAAAGAAATAAAAAAATCTTATTGAGAAATAAAAATCTTATTTCTGCTGAGGTGGTCAAAACTGTTTGCAGGGATGGATTTTCATTCTTTGTATCTATTTTTGGCTTTGTAACCCTTCAGCAATGACTGGGGGTTGTTAAGTCCAATGTCTTTATGTTTTTCAGTTAGCCACCAACAATTGTGGGTTGGAGCCAAAGCTGATTGTAGTAGCTCTCAGCCTCCTGGCTCCAAGTATAGGGTGGAATAGTCTGGAGAGTAATGACCGATTGTTCACTCCTGTACTAGTAGTGTACAGAATTCTAGATTGGAAGTTCTAGTATTTGGTATTTAGTCTTGGTTGACCTTTGGAACTTTTTTGGTGGGGATTTGAGATTTGATCCATACCCCTATTGCTGGGGAGATATAGGTCTCCGCAGGATGTCTGAATCTCTAAGACCTCGGGTAAAATCCACTTTTAGGGCATAGGGATTAGGGCATAGGGCATAGCCTCCACATGTTTTACCGACACCACTATGGATGTGAAATACTAGGTATCAGCCCTGGAGTGCAGATGCTCCTGTGTAGCCCTTGTGGGCATTGTCTCAATACCTTTTACAGGGCACCAACAACAAAGGGAGCTTTCTCTCTTAGAATTCAGTCTGTATGGTCCAGGTACAATTTTCTTTGCACCTGTTTCAGTCACTCTGGTTCAGGCATGCTCTGGGGAATCATAATAGGTGACTACTGGTAACTTCATTTGTGAGTTTCCAATTGCTTGTCTCTGCTCACTGCTGCACCGCACTTATAGATAGTTCCTGTGCTGGTGACTGGTTTTCACACCTAGGAGAGTTTTCTATGCTAGCCATCTGGGATCTACACCTGGAGTGAGCGATTTTTGGTTGGTTTTCACTGAACCACTTTTCCGACTGACTCTTTGTCCATTAAGGTGAGCTTCTATCTTTAATTCACAGGTTCCCCCAAGCCAATTTTTAATTTCTATTTCTTTACCCACTAGCTGCCCTGTCCTCTCTCTCTGCTTGTGCTCCCCTTTGTCTTGTCACCATAGCTACCACTGGTACCTGGCAAGCTGCTGTGTCTCTAATGTATTATATCTGAAGTTTCTGACTTTCTGTGTCTCCATGGTTTTTTTATAGTTCAGTATTAAGTTTCAGGGAGTTCCCTTAGTTACCCATCTCACTGAGGAGCAGTCTTCCTGCTTTGTGAGTTGGTGCTAAAGACCTGCTGGGAAGTACATCCTTCCTTTAATCTGCCCTCTTTTCTCCCACATTAAACTCTTACTAGATTTAAAAAGACAGATGGCAATGAATGGAAAGGCAAAATATAGTATGTACACACAATGGAATATTATTTAGCTTAAAAAGGAAGGAAATATGCTAAAATGTGAATGAAGTTTGAGGACATTGTTTATAGTAAGTGAAATAAGTCAGCCACAGAAATATATGATTCCACTTATGTCAGGTACTTTGAACAGTAAAATTTATACAGAGAAGTAGAATATTGGTTGCCTGGGGCTCAGGGGGAAGGGAAACTGGGAAATTACTGTTTGATGAGTATGGAGTTTCAGTTTTACAAGATGAAAAGACCTGTGAGATGGCTGTTAGCAATGGTTTCACATCATTGTAAATGTGTTTAATACCACTGCACTGTACACTTACTTACAAGTAGTTAAGATGGTATGTATTATATGTGGTTTATCATGCTATTTTTAAAGTTAGAATTAGCATTTAGATTCTAAAGATATTTTATTTTCAATCATTTTGTTTGTTTTGTTTATGGTACTGGGGGTTGAACCCAGGGGTGTTGTATCACTGAGCTACACCATGGCCTTTATTCAATTTTATTTTGAGGCACTCAGTAGTCTAGGCTAGGCCCTAACCTGTGATCTTCCTGTCTCAGCCTTCCAAGTAGCTGGCATTATAGTCATGTGTCACCACATCCAACTTAATTTCCATGTTTTATTGAGAAACTGAAGTGCACACAAAAGAGAATTTTTACAATAAAACCCTGCATGCCTATCACACAGATTGAACAAGTATTAAGAGTTTATCACATTTGCTTTATCTCCTCTCTTTCTCTGTTTTGTCATCATTGTTGTTGTCTTCCCCAGCCTTTTTTTAAAAATATTTTTTGAATGTTGATGGACCTTTATTTTATTCATTTATTTATATGCAGAGCTGAGAATCGAACCCAGTGCCTTACACATGCCAGCAAATGCTCTACCACTGAGCCACACCCACAGCTCCTTCCCCCGCCTTTTTTGTTTGTTTTTGACTGAACTGTCTTTGAAGTAAGTCAAAATTCAATCTGTTATTAAAGTAAATCAATATTCTTTCATTCTTGCATACTTGAGTACACATATTTTAAAAAAAAGAAGAGATTTTTTTGACATGATCTCACACCTGATAAAATTAGGAACATTGCTTTCTGTCATCCAGTCATCCATAACCAAATGTTCCTATTTGTCTAAAATATATATATTTGTAGTTGATGTTTCTGAATCAGGATTGAAAATCATACATACAGTTGTAACTCCTGAGCCACTTAGTAGAGCAGTTTCTCCCCCTTTCATTTTTTCCTACAATTATTTATTTAAAGACATTTCACCTAGAATGCCAAGCATTTGGAATATTCCTATTTTAATCAGTTTTTTTGCTGTTGTGGCTGAATGACCTGATCAGCACAACTGTAGAGGAAGAAGAGTTTGAGAGCTCATGGTTTCAGAGATCTTAGTCCATAGAAGGCCGGCTTTGGGGTTTTAGATGAAGCTTTAACATAGCATGGTGGGAGAGTATGGTGGAGGGAAGCAGCTCACATCATGGTGATCAGGAAGCAGAGAGACTCCCTCACCCAATACAAATATATACCCCAAAACCATGCCTCACTTCCCACCTCCTCCAGCCACACTGTACCACTTCAGTTATCACTCAGTTAATCCCTATCAGGATTAAATCACTGATTGGATTGAGACTCTTACAACCCAATCATTTTTCCTCTGAACCTTCTTGCATTGTCTCACCTGTGAGATTTTGGGGGACACCTTGCACCCAAACCATAACATTCCCCTTGTGGTTTATGTAACTTTTATGTATTCATGCTGTCCAACACATCAGCCAGTAGCCACATGTGGCTAAGCATTTGAAATGTGGCCAGTCTGTTAATATTCTTTTAATATTCTTACCCCCCCACCCCCGATCCCACCCCTCCCTTCCCTCTATGCTACCTATCCTTCCTCC
>JAJEJO010000327.1:215522-243886 GCA_020662805.1 Glaucomys volans
GCATTATGCATCATCATTCGTTTATCAGAGAGACCATTCAGCCTTTGGATTTTTGGGATTGGCTGATCTCACTTAGCATAGCAGTCTCCAACATCAACCATTTACCTACAAATACCATAATTTTATTTTTCTTTATGACTGAGTAATATTCCATTGTGTATATATATACCACACCCTGTGTACATGTATGAATGCACAGATGGTGTGATTCTACTTTGTGTACAACCAGAGAAACAATAGCTGTACTCCATTTGTGCTCAATGAATCAATAAGCAAATAAAAAAAAAAAGAAATGTGGCCAGTCTAAATTGAGATACGTTGCAAGTGTGAAATACATACCAGATTATGAAATAAAGTTAAGTATCTCATTAGTAACTTTAATATTGACTACATGTTAAAATAATATTTTGGATATATTAGGTTATGTAAGTACATTATTAATTTCACCACCAATTTAAAATTACACATGCAACTCATATTTCTGGTGGACAGCACTGGTCTGTGTTCTTTCTGCTCTAAGCCACCTGGCTGCATTAGCATCGTCTCTGATTAGAATATCAGATCCCACTCAAGACTATTGATTCAAAATCTGTATTTTAACACGATCCCAAGAGGATTAAGGTCTCATTAAAGTTTGCGAAGTACTGCATATCCTGTGAAATAGATCCTCTTAATGCTGGATTAGTGAATCTCAATTCTGATTGTACATTACCATCACTCCAGGGAAATTTATGAGGATGCCAGACTGAGCCTCACTCAAAGGTGTTGATTTAGTTGTTAAAGGTGAGACCCAGGCAATCATATCTTTGAAAATCTTCTGAGGTGTTGCTGATGAGCAGTCAGGGCTGAAAACTAAGGAGTTGGATTAAGTTTTAGGTTAGCTTTTTGAGCAATAGTATTTTATTTATAAGTGTACTATATACTTCTTTTATCATTGGGAAGCACACTGATTTTCTCACTTTTAGTGAGTCTCAGATTGATGAGCAGGTGGTGATAACCAGATTTCTTCTATGTGAAAATTCACATCAGTCTTTCACCTAATGGCTTGAACCATGGTCAAGAATCACTTGAAGCAGTTGATGGATTAGGGTTTATAAAATGGTGATTTCTAGTTATTATTCCTCCCATACCTATTGACTGGAATTATATACAAAGAACTTACCCTCATTGATTACTGCTGTTAGGTGGTTACTTTGAAATATAGTTCTTACAGAATACTGCTAATTTTCAGAATAAGATGCTGATGTCCCACTTCTTTCTGTTATTATCAATGAGATGAAGTTTTTGTTTTTTCTTTTCTATTTTTGAGAATAATTATAAATTTATGGTGTGCAATCTCTTCTATAAAGTTGATTAACTTATATGAAATACATAAAAAGAGATGTGTAGCTAGGAAATCATTTTAATTCATAGGTGATACTTCCTTGAATTTAATGTGTCTTAAAAAGTAACACCACATGAATACAGAGTACAGTAATTCAGTCAAATACTGTAAACCACCAATGGAAGGCATTCTCTCACTACACTTTGCACTCCACTGGTTCAGTTAACTTACTCTTGTAGGTGCTTCTAGTGTAGTTACTTCACTTTTATGCATTCTACCCTTGACCTCATGAAAGGCCTCAACTCTTGCATCCTAAATCCTTCTATACCTTCTTCTCCCCTACCACACCTCAGTCCTGGAAATTAAACCCAGAGGTGCTCTACCACTGAGCTACATCCCCAGCCCTTTTTGTTTTTTATTTAGAAATTAGATTTCACTATTTCTGAGTCTGGCCTCAAATTTGCAATCCTCCTGAGTCACTGTGATTACAGGCCTGCACCACTGCTCTGTACCTTCTTCTGTCATCGGCTCTTTATAATTGATGATGATATTAAAGTCTCGATTTATTGTAATTTTTTGTTGGGGTAGAAGGGGCTCTGGGCCCAGAGCCTTGTGCATGTGAGGCAAGCACTTTACCCTTGAGCTACATCCCCAGCCCAATTATAATATTTATTTACTATGTAGGAATTTGACAAGTATTTTTAATTGGGCTTGGAATTTTATTAGAATTGTTACTCTTTTTCTTTGTATTCTCATTAGAAAGTTGAACTGTGTTTAAGTTGTGAGTTCCTAACCTGATTATGCCTAATGCCAGTTACTTTTGATGTGATATTGCAAAACCACATCAAAAGTTTGTTCTGCTTATTCCTGCATTATAGCAGAAATGTCTGCACTCATTGTGCTTCTATCTCTTTCATTCCTTTTTCTTTCTGATCCTCAGTTATTCCCATTTTTATTAATTTAATCCCTTCATATCATTTCCTTTGTTGTTCTGACATGACCCATTTGTCTTTGATAACTCCCTTGCTTTCTAGCACAAGATAGCCGAAGCTCATCTTGTGTATTTCCTTCCTCATACCTGGCATCAATCATTCCTATAAAGAGCCAAGGTTTGTCTTACATTTTTAAATGATGGGGGTGAGTAATGAGTTGTTTGATTTTTTTGAAGTTCTAAATTATTTATTATTGTCTCTTTCTTTTTAAAGGATAATGTCAAATTCTAAAATGCAACCAGGGCTGAAAAACATTGCTGCTTTCAGAATCTTAATTAGATTTGGGTTTAACTTTTTGGACGAGAATATTTCATAGGTAAATAAATAACTGATTTATAATTTTTAGATACCTGGCTCCTTTTTAGACCTTTTCTTTGGCAAATTTTATTTGAAAGGAAATACTTATAAAGTTATAAGAAGCAAATCTTTATTCTATAACAATCTTAAAACAATATAGAGAAAAGAATAGAAACATGAATGGAGAACATTTTTATATTAATATTATGAAAAAGCCATATAAACATTTCTAATTCTGTGAAACTTTGAACAAAGAAGAATAAATGTTCATTACTGTTCTTGGTATTGAGTTACTTTTTTAACTTCTTTGACATTCATTCATTTGCCAAATATTTATTGAAAATATATGGTGTGCCCAGGATAGTGGTACACACCTGTAACCCCAGTGATTCAGGGATCTAAGACAGAAAGATCACAAGTTCAAGACCAGCTTCAACAACTTCGCAGCTTAGATCCTGTCTCAAAATAAAAAATAAAAAGTTGGGTTGGGGATGGAGCTCAGTGGTAAAGCACCCTGGATTCAATCCCCAGTGCAAAAAAAAAAAAAAAAGAGAGAGAGAGAGAGAGGCGCGAATGTATGATGCGCCAGGCCCAGGTTCTAGGTGCTGGTGTTTCAAAAATGAATAAAATAGTCCCTGTCCTCACCAAATTTACATTGGTTCAGGACAGAGATCAACAATAAACCGCATCTGAAAGATGGTCCTGTTCCTTTCCCAAAGTAGTCAAGAGAAACTGGGGTTAGGTAGCTGTTACCCTGTTGTTCCAACATGAGTTATGGAGTAGAATTTATCTTACATCTTCAATTTTTAATGACTTTCCCTTTCATCGACCTTCAGTACTCTACACCTAGCCATTCTGCCCATTAGCATAAAATTCTGCATTACTGTAGTTATATTATATCCTTTATTTTCATGAAGATTATAACCTAAGACTTTCTCAATATGCCACATCATAGATAGCACTGGAGTACACCTTAAGACTTATAGCACTTCAGACAAGAAGTGATAAATTGAAAATAACAGGTTTTCTGTCTTAGTTCATTTTCTGCTACCATGACAGAATACCTGAAACTGGGTAATCTATAAAGAACAGATTTATTTGGCTCACAATTCTGGAGACTTGGAAATCAAAGAGCACAGCAGTGGTATCTGGCCAGAGACTTCATGCTGTGTCATCCCATGAAGGAAGTCAAAAGAGCAAAAGACTGAGAGCAAGCAAGAGATCTAACTGGAAGCCCCAAGCCCTTTGGGTAATCCATGAGTGGATTAATTGGTATTCTTCCATTAATCCATGAGGGATGAATCCTCATGACCTAAATTACGCTCATTAGATTCCACTTCAGAATACTGTTGGATTTGGAATGAGGTTTCCAACACACACATTTTTGAGGGATACAATGAAACTGTAGTGAGTGCTAAAAGCTAGGAATTCTGCTAGACCCACTATGACCCATGGCCCATAGGCCTCAAATGCATTGCCTTATCTACATTTAAAAATGCTTCATTCTAAACAACATTCTAGGTTGTTTAGATATTTGGAACCAAAGTTATTAAATCCCTATGTGCCCAGGATTATATGTCTTGTAGTATACATCCAGTAGCCAAAAGTCGAAATGAATCCCAAGCATCAGCATGGCCTCTGAGATGAGAACAAATCAAAGAAAGGGAGAGAGGATGACCCTTAAGCCAGGAGATACAGATAAAGAATCAAAGAAGCTAAGGAAAAGCTTTGAATCGCCTAGGGGATACTATCAAAGTCTAGAGTATGAATTTCTAGATCTTTTAAGAGGCTTTGAAAATAACTATAGATATGCGCTTAATTTCTGAAAGGAAGAGAAGAAACCAAAATGTGGAAACCTTTATTTTCTTTCACTTAAATAATGAGCATAATGCTCTGGACTCAAAAGAATGTAGGATCTCAGTTTTAAAGGCAGAGAACTCTGTTTTTACAGAGAAACTGAAGACTTTGAGAACAATGTAGAAGGAATTATTGAGAACACCATTTAAGGACCAAGTGGAAGGAAAGAAGCCTATGAAAGAGACCCAAAGGAATAGCTAGAGAGGCATATGACTTTGTAATTTTGCAAGAGAAAAATGGTTTAGGGAAATTTTTTTTGTTTGATTTTGTTTTGTTTGTTATTTATATTAGATTCACTTAGGGAGCATAAAGAAATACAATTCCCTAGGCCCTACCCTCACAGAATCTCATTTTATTGATCTAAGATGAGACTTGGGTATTAGTAATTTTTAAATGCTTCCCTGATTATTCTAATAGATAGAGTATGAAGCTACCATACTAGTAGTTTTAATGCCTAGCAAAGCAAATTTTACCATATTCCTAACAGTGTTTCAATTGTTTCTCTAAATACTGAAAACTTACTAAATTTTTGTGTTTTTTTAATACAAAAAGTATATTGATAATTTCCAATAGTTGGAATAGAATATAGCCTATATTGTTATCTATCCTTACTTACTAGATTATTTTCTGAGGTTCTTTTAAGATTGTCTTGTCTTTCAGATTCAGAACTATGGGCCATACCTTATTTTGATAATGATAAAATTTGCTGTTTTATAATCCAACATATGTTATTTTACTGACACCTATTGAGCCACTTTTCTGGAACCATAGAAATAAATTTGCCCTAGTTCTTGCCATCAAAATGCTTTCAGAGGACACAGAAACCATAAGAACAATAAGATGCTGTAAGTGCTATGTTAGAGTCTCGTATGGTGTACACTCTTGTATAGTGAACCAAAGTGTTTCATTGTGAAAGAAAGTGAATTAGAAAGGATTTAAGGTGTTGATGCTTATGCTAATTCTTTGAAGTGATTTAAACATTTGATAGCCTGGGTGGGAAAAGGTGAATATTTCAGGCAGAGGAAACAGATAAGCAAAAACACAAGACATTAAAGTAAATATAGGGAGCTGCATGGTGGCTTCTCATCACTCAAAAATAGAGGGCAAGTGTATGTGTATCTGGGAAGCTGGGCATGTAGGCAGTGGCCAGACGAGAAAGACTATATGCTGTGCTGGGAAGCCTTGTGGTGTTAGGTTAGATTTACATTTTATAAGGTAAAACCTTTGATAAAATTGTCTAGTGCACTAGATACTGAGACTTTAAAGTGGCATAAGATAGCCTCGAGGGAAGAAAAAAAAAAGAGATCACCTTGAGGATATTAAAGTCTACTATAATAATTGACATGTAAATCATGTTATGGGTACATATGAACATTCATACATACGTACAGGAATAGAAGTACATATACTTCGCATAGGTCCCACCGAGGTGGTGGTCCACCACCACTGCTTATCACTAAGAAGTTGATATTGGAACAGGATTTTTTGGGAGTTCTCCAGGTGATGAAGAGATAAGAAGAGAGGAAGGGTATTCTAAGAGAACACAAATAGAAATATGGATGCAGAGCACCATGTAAGGAAGATGAGTGTAATAAAGTTTTGAATAAGGATCGTTATAAGCATATAGATGTTCTAGGAACATTGAAAAATCTTTTATTGGGACTACACATTTTAACCTTAGATGAGCCTTTATTTAAAAAATTGAATTTCTATACAATAATTATTTAAGGAAAAGAATAAATGTACCTTTCTTAATACCTATATCAAATGAAATTTTCTCACGAATTGAATTTTAGCAAATTACTTAATGAGTAACCTGCTTAAAAGAATACCATTTTAAAGAGAGGCTGTAAATAAATGAGTTTTTCTTTAAAAGCAATGAAAATTAATTTCTTCCTATATGGTATAAGGGATTCACAATGAAAACTCTTTAAGGTTTATAATCAATCCAGTCTTCTTATTGTATTGCCTTACATTGCATAACCAAAACCTTGATAGAAATGAAGGTTTGGTGGTAAATCATATATTTACATATGGTTGTGAATTATATATTTAGAAATAAAACTTTTCAGGGTTTAGCTAATTTCCACAGAATAAATTATATTCATTGACCATTTCTGTCATACCAAAAAGGACTTGCTTAAGGTGCTGAGCTATTTTTTCTTTGAAAAATAAAATAGTTCTTTGAACCTTAACTGAAAACTGTCCCATTTTCTTTCAAATTATCTTGCAGGAAAGCTAGACCCCATCTTTTGTGGAAGAGTTTTTGTTGTTGTTGTTTATTAATCCACAGTATTTTGAATTTATGTATATAAATCAAAGCCATGGTCAGGTCAGGCAACTGAAAGAATATTCAGAGCTGTGGGAATATTAAAAAAAACTCTTGAAAAAGTCAATTGATAAATTAATACTGACACATATTTCAACATAGTTACATATAAAGATCAAACTTAACTTCCAAATGATATATTTTTGCCTCTGAGTAAAAGAACTTCATACAAAAGCAAGACAAAGATTCTGCCAAGATCTAAAAGCCAATTATTACAGTGGCAGGAGATTGAGGCAGAAGGGTGGCAAGTTCAAGGTCATCCTCAACAACTTAGCAAGACCCTCAGTTACTTAGTGAGACCCTCTTTCAAAAAAAAAAAAGGACTGGGGATGTAGCTGAGTGGTAGAGCACTCCTGGGTTCAATCCCTAGAACCAAACAAACAAAGTCAGATGAAATCCATGGGAAATGTCAAGCTAAAATAGTTTTCATTTAGTGGTCATATGAATTGTATATAGAGGAAACACAACACTGTTTACCAGTTTTTTCTTTGTTAAAGAATCAGCAAAATTATAATTTTTAAATTTATTTGTATTTTTTGGTGCTGTGGTTCAAACCTGGGGTCTTATGTCTGCCAGGCAAGTACTCCATCACTGAGCTATTCCCCCAGTCCAAAGTTACAAATGTTTTTTAAAGACTCCTAATGTTAAGCTAACCATCCCAATAAATTTATTAAGTACAACTGCTATTCCCGAGTAGCTTATAATCAAAGGAGAAGAACCAGAGGACAGACTAAATAATTAGAATAATTGATTTTTTATTTTTTGTTTGTTTCTTTTTGGTATTGGGATAGAGCCTCATGCATGCTAGGCAAATGCTCTACCATATATCTATACCCCAACCTTAGAATAATCAATTATTAAATTTTATGAGACTGCAAAGCAATAAAGATGGTATCACTATGGACAGAAGTAGTCTGAAGATCTTAATTTAAGAGGTAGAAAATGAAATAGACCTTGGGAGATGGATAGAATTTGGATCCTTTGAAATATAGTAGGGATATAGTTAATGGTAGAGGAGCAAAGGCAAGGAGATGATCATATTTTTGACATATAAGTAAACCTGAGTTTTTAATCATTTTCTGTAATAAGGCAGCCTTGCAACTTACAAGTAGCTCTATTTAAGCATTAAAAATGTCAGAAAACTGCCTCAAAAGAGACTTGATGGAGTAATATCTAGCTTAAAATCCATAAAAGAAAATCTTTCTTTAAATAGTTTTTGAAGATTTAATTACGTTATTTTGGGAGACCAAATTCCTGAATAATTTATCTTGAGAATCTAAAGAGAAATTAGTAGAAATTTAGAGGTAGATACCACAGTAAAGTCATTAAAATTAACTTATGAATATATCATCACTACTTTCTTAACCAATTAAACAATTTTCCTTGAATGGAACTTTCTGTGGAATCTTTACCTTAATGAGAAAATGATAAATCTATGATTTATATCATAGATGAATGATTAATAGAATCTACCACATATAGAATGGTTCCATGTTTAGATTAGCTAACTTCAGCACCAATTAGAGTTTTCATTAAAGTAAAATACTAAACATTACATCTTTTTACCTTTACCACTGATTTAATACCATTAATAACAATTGTTGAATAATTTAAAATAAACCCATTTTTAAACTGGACCAAATAAGAAAAATATCATCAGTCTCATATTAGGGGTATTCAAATCAGTTTGAACAGGTCTTGTTATTAACAGGGTATATTTTCCTTGTTCTAAGGTAAGTGGTAGAATTCTTTAATTGCAACCAATCACAATCAACTCTTGAGCACAAGTAGAATTCATTACAGGTATTAGCAACTCACAGAACAGATAGAAGACTGGAAAAATAGGTCTGAAACTAAAGCCATTTCAGGGGCTGTAAACAGGGACTATGGGGAGGTCTCTTCTCAGACACTTTGGTCAGGGCCCTACTGCTTGAAGTGAATGAATTGCTCTGTCCTTTTACTAGCTCTAGTCAAGATAAAATCCAGGGATGGGATTTTTCAACCTAACTTAATTCATTTGCCTGTCCCATAGTGTACTGGAGGATGCAGGAGTGGTGAAAGAAAGGGCCTTATGCAAGGATTCTCCAACACTTCCTCTTCATAGTGGCAAGGCAAGTGCCCGGATTTCCTGTCTCCGCATTCCTCACAAAAGAAGGAAAAAAAGATGAACAGAAACTACACCTATCCTGTACACTGAACTCTCTCATCTCCTGTTTCAGAGGACTGGGCAACTGGCCATAGAAAACAGGATTTCTAAGAATAGAGGTCTAAAGACATACCTTAATCTGTCATTAGGCAAAAATTCTCTGTGGACAAGTGTTGTATAAAAACTTTTGTAAAATTTCAGTTTTTTCTTTTATGAGGTATAAAATTTCTCACTTTTCAGAAAAAATATAAATTAGAAATTGTTTAGTTGCTTTTTAACAGAGTTCTGCCAGTGTCCTTGCTTCACACTTGCACATTTGCTTTTCTCACACCCTGCTCTGAATATTTCCTGTGAGCCAGTTAGGACTTTGAAGTTGAGTTTTCCAGTGGTGTTCATTAGAAACCCTGAGAGAGGGAATATGTAAGAGAAAAATCTAAGAAAATCCAAAATAAGGATAGTTTATTATAATAGATTATCTGGCCAATAATCCTTAGTTCTGCTTTTTGTGATTTCTCTATCAATCGTGAATTTTTTTTTAAAAAAAAACTTTGCTATTTTAAAAACAAGATTAAAATACCTTTAAAGTCTTTTCTGAAATTTTCATTTATTTTACAGTGCAATGAAATTTTGGCAACTAACCAAAAAGATTATCTTCAGGGGATACATTCCCACTGACTTTTGCCTATTTTACTTACACATTCTGAGACAGAGTCTAGTGCATATATTAAGATAATGTTTCTTTGTGGACATCATAGAACAATTATTTTTCAACATACACAGATACTGTGAAAAATCATAAATATTTGCCTGTGGCCTGGTAGAGACATGTAAATACAGTAATTCTTTTAGAATCACTGTTAAGTTAGAAAGGATGTGCTGGCTGATTTTCCTTAGTGTAGGATTGTGCTACCAGTACCTCACTTCCTCCCCTCTCTTACCACCCACCAAGGACTGTTGTCTGTAGAAGTTGTTGGCAAGCACAAATGACTACCTTGCTTCTGACTTGATGGTTCAGACCTTGGCACACCAAGGTCATGGATCCTGTCTGAGGATGCACATTGCCTAGAAGATTTTTAAGGCTCTTTAGACATAGAGTAGTCCTCTACTTGTAAATCTTCTTTAACCATCAATTTAAATGTTGAACTTGTTTCATGAAGATGATCACTTTGTTCATACAGTTGAAATTTTAGTAAAAAGATAATTATTTTGTAAGTTGTTATTAACAATAACAGTTCTACAAAAACTAAAGAAAACAAAAAATGAAATTCATGAATTGTTATGATGGCTTTATTCTGTAGTTGGAATGTCCAGTGGTTTATATTGTTCACTGCAGTTGTCACTGGTTTAATCACATTCATAAAGATTGATAGTCACATCCTTCAAAAATGGTTATGGGAATCTCACAGTTTTTTTTTGTTGTTTTGCTTTCTGCACCCTTTATTTTAAAATTCATTTTAATTGATTTTTGTTTACTTGAGTTAAATTACTTTTGGAGATTGTTTCTGAGTTCCAAGCCAGAAAAATCGTACACATGAAATCTTACATATTTTAAATGGCATCCAATAGCTTGTATCTTTAGGCTATTACCATTGTTTTTTAGTTAGGATGTAAAATGCTTCTTTGGTCTTTTAGTCTTTTAGTAATTATCTCTGTGGAAAAGATAGGAAGTCTGAATTTCAATAGTACTGATTTAATGTAACCAACAGAGAACAAACGAAAAGCACATACTGCAAAAGACAAAATAGCCATATCCCAGCCAGTCTTCTGTTAATAGATTTGTTCACAATATATTAACATACCACTTTAAAAGATGAATTTTGGGGGCCTAAATTGATATCATTAGGTTCCTCTGCCATTTTAACAGTGAAGACAAAAGCACTCACCATCTTAATATTCACAGGACTGTGCTAAAGAATAATGATTTAAGATCAAGACAAGAGTTAACTGCCCACCTCACCAACCAGTGGCCTTCCCCAGGAGCTCTGGATGTCAATGCTGTTGCCTTGGATACGTTGCTTTACCGAAAACACAATAAACAGTGGTATGAGTAAGTGTAACACCTTTTTTTCCAACTAATTACAAATTCCCTTGTACCAAAACATGTGGCTATCCACTTTGGTGTCTTAGTTTTTCTTCTGAATTTATTACTAGCTTCAAGTAAGGATAGGCTTTAGGTCTACTTTTGTTAGGTTAGATTAAGACAGTGGATGTGTTAACATTTTGAAGCCAAGGCACCCTGGGGAAGTAAGATATCAGAAATTTTCATGTGGTATTATTGAACCAGCTGTCTACTTCTTCTGTTAAATTTTTAGCCAGTCCTTCAGTTACATCTGTGAGCTTATGGTTAATGAGCCATTTATTTTTTAATTCTAGCTTTGGTGTTATATTTGCCTAGAATTAATTTTCCTGCTTGTTGAAAGACATAAGATTCCATCTCATGAACGGATAGAAAGATATAGTTGTTCTTGGTGGATCTGAAATTGTTGTGTTCATATTCAGTAAATTTAATTTTAGAAGTTATGGAAAATATAATGACTCTGCCTATGGGCAACAGATCCTTTTTCTGTTTCTTTGCCCTGATAGTTCAGGACTATTTCTTTTAGTTATAGTATCTTAATGATGAATGAGCTACAAAATTGTAGGTAATCTTCATTTTGCAAATTACAAAGTGTATTACCTGCTTTTGGCTTTTAGTCACCTTTCCATCTTAATTTGTTTCACTATAGTTTTTGCCTTTAGTTAATTTTCTGATTATTTTCTCTGAAATCCCTCCCTACTATACCCATGTGTTGCTTTCTTCCTTTTTCTCTATCACTTTTCTCATTTTCCTTCTTCCTTCCCTTCTTTCTAGTCTTCTGTCCTCCCCATTCCTCCTTCTCTGTTTTTTCTCTATTCCTCTCTGGAGTCCTTGTTTTTAGTTTTCATTGGTAGAGCCGTAACCTTCTTGAGCCAGATTATTTTTGAAATAAATCAAATTCTTCAAATATTAAATCTGTTTCCTAGTATGATTCAAGGTGTTGACATTGAATATTTTATAGATTATGATATAGTTTGTACACTCTTATAAAAGTTTTGAATGACTAGAATGTATCATATTGTGTATGATTTTACCCTTCTGTGGCATATTTAATTAATAGAATATTTTATTCTAATTTGTGATTGAAAAATTGAATTTAGCAGTATTTGGTATATTTTATATATAATACATGAGATATTATTGCTTTTTTAACTGTGAAAATGTTATGATATTAAATCTAATCTTAATAAGTTAAAAGACTATGCCTTCGCCCGGCATGGTGGCACATGCCTGTAATCCCAGTACTTGGGAGGTTGAGGCAGGAGGATCACAAGTTCAAAGCCAGCCTCAGCAATTTAGCGAGGCTCTAAGCAACTCAGTGAGACCCTGTCTCTAAATATGATACAAAATAGGGGTGGGGATGTGGCTCAGTGGTGGAGTGCCCCTGGGTTCAATCCCCAGTACCAAAAAAAGAAGACTATGCCTTTTGTTTGTACTGGAGATTGAACCCAGGGGTACTTTACCTCTGAGCTATATCCTCCGTCCTCATCTATTTATTTATTTTTAATTTTGAGATACGATCTTGCTAAGTTGCTGAGGGTCTCACTAAGTTTAGCAGAGGCTGTCCTTGAACTTCCAAACCTCCAGCCCCAGCCTCCCATGTCGTGTCACTGGAATTATAGGCATGTGCCACCATGCCCATATCAAAAATGGTGTCTTTTAATTGTAATACTCATTTTGTTCTATTAGATAGAAGGAAGTAAATATTTTATCCAGAAAACATGTGCCCTTTCCTTCCTACAAAGTTACCTATCAAAGAGCCTATACTCTCTAAAGTAGTTTTTTATTAAAAAAAAAAAATTCTAGATTACCTCTGTATGTGTAAATGACTGGCTTTTATGAAGTAGTATAGCAGCAGCAAAAGTTCTTGAAGTCTCGGAAAAGAAGGCAGGTGAACTGCCCATTGGTTGTTAAGCTTGGATGTAGATTTTATGCTTTGTTTTTGTTTTTTTGCAGGAGGGGATTGGTGTGCCGGGGATTGAACTCAGTGTCACTTGGACACTGAGCCACATCCCCAGTCCAATTTTGTATTTTTATTTAGAGACAGGGTCTCACTGAGTTGCTTAGGGCCTCATTTTTGCTGAGGCCGGCTTTGAACTGGAGATCTCCTGCCTCAGCCTCCTGAGCTGCTGGAATTACAGGCGTGCACCACTGTGCCCAGCTAAATACTGTTTCTTGACTCAGTTACTCCATTAGCTTAAGAGGGGAATTCTCTTCCCTTCTAGCATCTTCGTTTAATTTAACTAGCCTTCAGATATTGGCATTACTTTTGTGTGGCCCTATTTCCAAACTAATATCCCTGAACAAAAATTGTGCAGATGGAGGGGTACAGAGATCACTGGACCTAGAGTTTAGTCAGTAGTTGTTAAGCAAGCTCTGCCACTTACTTGCTGTGTAACACAGCAGTACTTCTCCTTAGCCTTTCCCTTGTCTGCATGTGTTATTGGAGATAATGCCTGTTTAACAGAATTTTAAGTGTCAAATGAGGCAAAAAAAAAAAATTGTCTGGCCTTTAATTGCTTCTCGGTGAATATTTATATACCCTATATCATTTTTCCTTGTCTCTAATATAACCCTGTATCTTCCCACCCACCTAAAGTTCCAGACTCTTCTGAGTTTTACATGAAATTAAAATGACCAGTTAATCCCAGTTGTTCTGAATAACTAATCCCAATTGTGTCCTTTAAAAATGGAAGCTTGGATTTTCTAACTAGAGGGGCTCTCTGTAAATCCTGTTTGAAACTAATTATAGCTTTTTATCAGGACACAGTTTTTGCTATCCTCAAATTTATAATATTATAATACGAGCCAAGACTCTTGAACTACCTGATCATTAATTCCTTTTAATTTGACCAGTATCTTAAATAAATTCAACCAACAACTATTGAAAACCTACAAATTATAGAGGCCGTGTCTAAAAACTTTTAAATAAGGAATATAAGTTGTGTTGATAATTTGGAGAAATTGACCAATAATTTGTTACAGTCTTAACGCTAGTAGATGTTTTTTCCTGTGAAGGATATGTCAATTGCTTTTCCTCTAGGAGCTGTGTAACTTTATTCTACCAAATAACCCAAGACAACTTTAAGAAGAAAGACAATGTTAAAAGCAAAAATTTGAACAAATTGAAATTTAACAGCATTTATGTAA
Source organism: Glaucomys volans (assembly GCA_020662805.1). Classification (NCBI taxonomy): domain Eukaryota; kingdom Metazoa; phylum Chordata; class Mammalia; order Rodentia; family Sciuridae; genus Glaucomys; species Glaucomys volans. The sequence goes on from JAJEJO010000327.1 coordinate 229,695, forward strand.
GCAAAGAACAATTTATGATGTAGGCAGTAGTTCGAACCAGAAAGGGTTCAGATGATTCCACCCAGCAGTAGAAGCAAGCCTGTATAGGCTGATGTATAACAGAGTAGAGAAATCATCTGATTGACTACAGCTAAGCATCTGCCTTATTTGGGCATTGTGTGATGAGGTATTTGTCTTATTTGAGCATGGTGTGATGAGTCAACTGTCTGTGATTAGCTGAAGCTTGGCTCTTTGTTATGAAACAAATATGCTCTTGAATTAGGTTTCAGCTTATAGCTTTTTTATACAATAATCACACACACAGACACACCTAAATTAGGTTTCAGTTTGTTTATGTATTAAGTTAGATTACAGTTAGTTACTGGGAACTCAACATAGTAATAGCCTGAAACTAATGGACTCCTATTTAATTAATTTAGTAGTGTACTATACTATTCTATTTAATGAATTTGTTGGTTTGTTTGCATTTCTTAAATTGAACTATTACATATCTTGGTTATGTTGTCACCTCCTTATGGAGTGATCTCTGTTGTAATCTACCTATAGTGATCCCTCTCACAATTGAAGATCTGAAATTTATTTCCATTTGCTATGCTGCTTATAAAACTTTTAAAATATGATTTCCTGTTTATTTCTTGATTACCTAGACCTGTCAAGATTATCCAGGGTGGTTTTATATCTTTTCCTCTATTTTGAACATGGCAATGCCATGTTTAAAAATCTTTTTCTATGAAGGGTATGTCTATAGCTGTTCCTCTAGGAACTGTATAACCTTTAAAACATTTAGGATTACAGAAAAAACTCAGTAATAAATAAATGTATAAAGCATGTTCCTCTAACACAACATGGGATAATTTTTTACTTTTTTCTTTCCAATATGTTCTGTCTTAATATTTTTTTATTCATAAAGTCTAGGTAAGATGAGCCAGTTAGATAATCCTGTTAGAATGATTTGTTATATAACCTTGTTAGATTATTGCCTAACTCAACTAATCTTATGCCAAAAGATCAGATTCCTTGTCATCAAACTTTTGTTTTCTACTTAAGTTTTTTTTTTCTTAACGTCTTTTAGATTTATCATTGACTCCAATTTGGCTCTCAGACTGTATAATTGTGAGATTCATGAGCTTTAATAAGCCTTTCATGATCTATTATTTAGGCTTTTAATTTTTTCTTAATAACTTTCACTTCAGATGTATTAGGAATTCTCCTTTCTGTGTGTGTCTTTCAAACATGTTTGGAGTAGATGTCTCTAAAGCACCAAAGCTGCAAACATATTTTGGTTTGTAAAATGGTCATTGACCTGATCCACGTGGTCCTTTCCTAGAAGGCTTTTCTTGCATCACTCTAATAATTTTTACTAGATTTAGAGAATGTAAATATTCTTCTGTAAAAAATTATTATTTTGGGGTTGGGGTTGTAGCTCAACTGTGGAACACCTTCCTAGCATGTGTGGGGCACTGGGTTCAATCCTCATCCTCAGCACCACATATAAATAAATAAAATAGAAGTATTGTGTCCATCTACAACTAAAAATTTTTTAAAAATTACTATTTTGTTCCTTAAACCTATTTCTATGAAAAAAAAGTAGCATATTTTTCTCCATGTTATTGCATATGCCTCTATATACACAGTGTACATATATTTGTTTTTATTTTCCATATGAGGATAATACTTTCTGTGTATCATTCTGTTTCCCAGAGACTACCAGATAATGTAAATTATTGACCTCAATACCTCTCTTGGGCAAATAAATCACATAAATTATCCGTATCATTAATTCTGATCATTTATATAAAATGTAAGAAAATTAACTAATAAATGAATTCAGGCCTATTGCTCAATTTCCTTTTTTGGGGGACCCAATTTCATGTATATGAATTTATATTTGAGTGGTTTTTAAATATTTGAATAGATTTTTAATAGAGTATATTTTATTGTATCCCAAATGCCCATGACATATAATTCCTACAAGTTTAATTTAAATTATACTTAATAGTATAATAGCATTACTAAAATATAAATGTTCATATAGTCAGAATGCATAGCTTTTACTATTTGGAGTTCTTATTCTGATTAGGTTAAGCTACTGATATTTAAAAAATTCTATTATGAGATATAAAAATAGCTATTAATTGTTTTGGTATGTCTGGTGGGTTACATTTAAAATCTTACAGCATGTTGTTTATGAGTATAAAATTCTAAGATAGGACTTAGCTGTGGACTTTTAATGACAGAATGCCCCTAGATTAATAGTTTACTATGTGACAACAAATGTTGTCAGATGGTGCTGTAAATCTTGGTGGAAATCAGGTAAAATGTAGAAGCCAGACCCATTCTTCGTTATACTGAAAGCAGCTAGAACTAGTTTCCTCCCAGATTGTGTGTTTGTAGTCATCTTCAAGCAAGGGAGGTATTGTAAAGTACTGTTTTTAATGTCTTATGAATAGAGTACCTAATTTTGGTTTGGAATTTTTGTTATTGCTTCAAAACATCATTATATTTCAAATTCTATTTCCATATTCATTGGTATTGGGTTAAGTAAAGTTTATAACTCAAAGATTGTCTCCTGTGACAAATTAAAGGATAAAAATTCCCCAGATCACTTTGGATTCAGATGTGTGCTATCCTAAAAGGAACTTAAGTAGTCATGCAGAAAGCTCATTTTATGTTGTTCTCAGGGGCTGCCTTCATAGTTTATTCCTCCCAGTGACTGCAGTTCTGGAGGTTATTGTAAATGTGTGCTGTCAGACTCTCAGGCCTTATTTAACACTATTTAATGTGTCTTTTTGCTTATGAATACTTCATGTTTGTAAATATTTATTTTTTTAAATTTTAAAATATTAACAAGTTTCTCAAGATGAAAATTCATTTTAAGCCATCAATTTAAAAAACAAGCCTCCTACTTTCTGGGCAAAAAAGATTATTTGAAGAAACATTTATAATATAATTATATGTATAATTTATTATTATATAAAATAAAATTGCTCACTAAATTCCTGTGTTTCTGCTTTCCTCTAGAGCTGAAGAAATAAGACTAATGAAAATAAAGTGAAATTTTCAGTAATATAATTAAATATAGTATTATTTACATGTTCTATCTCAGTGAAGAGGCTATTCTATGATAAGGACTTCTAACAAAAGAGGAAGCCAAATCTTTTCTTTCTGTATTAGAGATAAGATAGCAGTTAAGAGAACAGAATTAGGGCCAAACTTTCAGGTTTAAATCTAATTTCTTTTTGCCCCAGTTTCTTTGGATATAAAGTGGAGGTAGTAATAATTCTAACTTCTTAGGGTACTTGGGAGTATTAAGTTTTGTGCGTGTGTGCATTGTGTGTGTGTGTGTGTGTGTGTGTGTGTGTGTAGTGCCTAGCATATAGAAGTGCTGTGTAAATATTGGGTATAATTTTTATTATAGATCATGTAACTCATAAAAGTGTTACCTGCCTTATTTGAGGTTTCCTGCAATAGCAGAATTTTATGCTACTTAAAAATTATTATTAAGTGCTTTTATACCCAGACTTTGAAAAGTCATATTATATCTTGAGGACACTGCATTCTAAGCTAGTAGAGTTATTCTGTTGTCTCATTCTTCATTTTGTAGAGGGGAAAACAGATATCTCCATTGCTATGAAATCCTATACAATTTAATCTTAAGAAAATTGATGGAGTGTAGACACAAAAGCTATTTTAAATAACTATAAATAACTACTGTTTTTTGTAGACACATTGGGCCCTACCCTTTTGGTTTGTTTGTTCTTTGGACCACAGATTGAACCCAGGGGTTTTACACTCCCAGCTGTTTTTATTTTTAATAGAGATTACAGGCATGTGCCACTGCACCTAACTGGGCCCTGCCTTTTTAAAAAAATGTGCAGTATAGTTTTAGTAAATGAATATTTTCCCATTTCCTTCTCATTTTGAATTGAGTCCTAACATAAAATAACCTCTGAGCATAAGTATACAAATGATATTAAATATCAAATTTGTCAAATCTCTAAGTCTACTCTTATGTGTATGAATAGATTGTGAAATAGATTATTTAAACTGTATGAGTTCTCCTATAAATATTATCATAAAATATATTTCTAGAAAATTAGATGGGGTTTGACTACCTTGTGAAATAGATGTTGAGCTTGAAAAGCATCTTTCTTTTCCTAGATCATATATATTTGGAAATGAAAATTTTTCCCCTTCACATGAAATATGAATAACTAACAGAGCTGCATGTATATTCTGAGTTGATTTTATCCTAAACAGCCAAATATGAGAAAGGGTCAATAATAAGCTTTCATTAAATATTTACTTGTAACTGAACTTATTCTCTAATATAATTCACTTTTTAATTAATACTTCAATAGAATATGGGCCTTGAAATTTCATATAAATGAGAGAAGTTAAATATTTATTACTCACATTTTTAAACAAGAATTATAGGAATTTGTAGTAATTTCTGTTATTGTTTTTTAATAACCATCTATAATTATATTAAGGTATGAAAGAATTCTGAACTATTTGAAACACTGGTCATTATTAACCGAACTTTGTTTCTTCATTAGGAGTAATCTGTAGATTTTCTGCTTTTTCAAAATTATAAATAATTCAATGATAATTTCTCATTTTCTAGTTAACTGGTTAATAAAAAATGGCATGAGGTTTTAATTTGTTTGACAAATTATTTTCCTTTTCTCCTTTTCAACAAGTAAAATATATATACCTCCAAAGAAGGTAGGAAGAAAAGTGTAATAGAGATAATACTGAAGCCATATGAAGACAAATTTTAGGGTAAATGTTGGGGAGAAAATTAGCTAGAAATTTAATAAACTGAGAACTATTAAAGAATTCTCTAGAAATTATTTTTTGTTAGAAAAATGCAAGTAGTGTTTTATCTTTATATTACAGGAAGAGTTATCATAGTCTTGACCAGTTGTCAGCAGAAGTTAGCCTTTCTCAGACTTCACTGGATCCAGGTCAGTCACAAGAAGAAGGAAAACAAGACCCATTGAATTTAATCAATGAAGGTAAGAAAAAAAAATCTATTTGAAAGTTATCTTTTTCACACTATTTATGTTTTGAGTGTAGAGAAAGTCAGAGAATAATAGTGACATTTCTGTGAAGCATGCTAGAAATCAAGCCATCTTATGATTAAAAATGGTCTGCCCTGGTTTCTTTCTCAGATGTTTGTATCTAACCTTCTCAGAGATTCATCTGTATTACCAAATTATTAGTAATAATAAAGAAAACAGAAGTTCTAGGCAAAAAGATAAAACTGCTTTCAAGGGGAAGAGAATGAGATCAACAGTAACCTAGTTTTGCAATGATAACAATTAGAAAAAGATCTTCCTAAATAACACATTTTTTTTTTAAAAGGGAAGGAAACTTTGTGTCCTAGTGGAAGGTCTTTTGATCATTGGAGGGTATGCCCTTGAGGAAAATAGCGGTACCCCAAACTCTCCTTTTCTGTTTTTCCACTTCCAACCATGAGGTGAGCAGCTTTGCTCTTCTACATGCTCCCTGCAATGGTGTGCTGCCTCTACAAGCTCAAAGCAATGGGGCCAATCAATCATGGACTGGACCCTCTGGAACCGTGAGCCAAAATAAATCTTTTCTTTTTAAAAGTTGATTATCTCAGGTATTTGTTGTAGTAACAGAAAGCTGACTACCACAGATATAAAAGACCTAAATAACATAATCAATAAGGTAGATCTTATGATATATGAAACTTTACACCCTGATTATAGATAATATACCATCTTAAGTGCAAATAGAATAGTAACAAAAATGATCATATATTCGATTCAATCATAAAGAAAATAAATTCAAAAAGTAGAATATTATAAGTAGTATTCTCTGGTCATAATGTTAGAGAACCCTAGAAATTATTCATCATAATAATTCTTTTGTTCAAAAGGGCTTTTTACTTGGAAATAAATAAACCTATTAAATGAGCCCTAGGTAACAGAGAAATGCAAGCTGGAATTATTAATATCTAAAAAATAATGATAATAGATTTTATAGAGTTGACTTCAAGCAGTAACCAGAGAAAAATTTCTCTCTTACATACTTTTATTAATAAAAATAAAATACGATAAATGAATTCTATTTTTTGGCTCACAAAGCTGGAAAAAGAACAACAAAGTAACCAAAAGCACAGGGAAGGAAATAATAAAGATAAGATCACAAATAAATGAGATAAAGAACAGAAAATAGAGACTACTTTGCAGACCTCTATGAAAGTTAGTTTGAAAACCTATATGAAATGAATTGTTTCCTCTGTAAATATACTTCACAAAATTATATGCATTAGAGATAGAAAACTAAAACACTATTCAGAAAAAAAAATAGAGCTATTTGAAGAACTACTGCACAAAAAAGGGCCAGGCTCACAAGGTCCAGGTTTCTCAGAAGCATTCTACCTGAACATCGGAGATCAAATATGCTTTATAGATTATTATTCCAAAATGAAGGAAAACTTCATAATTATTTTAGGAAATAGGTATAGCTAAAAAAATACACAATGATAAATAAAAATGATAGACCAATATTACTTAGGGATATTGTTACAAAAGTTTTAAGTAATGTATCAGTGAACAAAATTGAGTAACATATAAAGAAAATGTTATATCACAGTCAGGTGGATTTATTCCAGAATGTTTGGAATGTGAGGTGATCAATATTAGAAAATGCCTAATATCAAACACTACATTAATAGATCTGAAATAGCAAAGGGAATCTCAACAGATGCAAAAAAACAAAAAGGCCTTGGATAGAATTTAACACTTGTGTGACAAATAAGAACATTCAAGAAAAAGAACTGAAGAATACTTCATTTACATGAATGTATGTGTATGTGGTGTGTACGTGTAGGACTTTTTCTTAAAACTAGTGTCTTAATGGGACACTAGTTTTTATTTATTTATTTATTTATTTATTTATTTATTTATTTATTTTTGCGGTGATGACGTTTGAACTCAGGACCTTGTGCTTGCAAGGCAAGCACTCTGCCAACTGAGCTATATCCCCAGCTCCTGGGACACTAGTTTTAATGTTCCATTTAATGACACTTAGCTCAGGAACAAAGTAATGCTATACATTGTGTCTACCACAATTTTACTTTATACTGAAATTATTAGGTAATGCATTTAGAGAAGAAACTAAGTAGAGACATGAGAATTATATTTTTGGAGATGATTTTATGAACTTGGAGAAAAGAGAAATAATGCAACTAAATTAAACAATAAAAGAAGTCCTGAAATATGGCTGGATATAAAATTGTCATGCCAAAATCAACAGTCCTCACTTACCCAAACAGTAGTCAGTGAGATACTCTCATGGTCAGGGGAAACAATTTAGAGAAGATGAAGTAGTTAGACTTTGCACATATCTTATTAAATTTATTTTTACATGAATAAAACTGTAAATCATTCTTAAGAGACACAAAAGTAGATCTGAGCAAATTGAAAGAAAAACTTTTTTAGTTTCCCCTAAGTAAATTGAGAGTTAACACAATCCTTTAAATGCTTTTGCTTTCTAATACAGCAACCACACATGTAGGAGTTTACCCTGAAGATACATTTAATCAGGATGAAAATATGAATACCAAGATTGTTAAGCTCCTTCAGTATTCCTTCATTATCTGTACTTTTCCCTAAGTGCTTAATATATTATAAAGAATTTTTCTACCTACTACCTTTCTAAAATTTAACTTCTTATTTTGGAATGATTTTAGATTCATAAGTAATTATAGGAAATAATACAGAGAAGGAAACTGGATGTGCCTTTCACCCAGTTTACCCTGGTGATCACAACTTACAAAGCTATAGTGAACATCACAGCCACAATATTGAAATTAATACAACACACTGAATTTATTCAAATATACATGTATTCATACAGTGTATGTAGTTCTACGCTGTTATTGCACATTTAGGTTTGTGTTCACCACTGCAGTCAAGATACAAAAAGTTCCATTGACACAGGATCCCTTGTGCTGTCCTTTTGTAAGCACACCTACCTCCTTCCCAGATCCCCATCTCTGTCCCATCCCTAATCTATGGCAAGCACTAATCAGTTTTCTATTACTGAAATTTAGTCAGTTCAAGAGAGCTTTTATAAATCATACAGTACCTGTAAGACTGTACATGCCATTTAGATGTGTAGTACCTCCGCTATTGGGATTAACTTTTTTCACTCGGCATATTTCCCTGGAGATCTGTCCAAGTTGTGTCTAACAGTAGTTCATCTTTTATACTCCCCAAATAGTCCATTTTATGACTATACTATAGTTTGTTTTAAACAACACCCATTAAAAAGCATTTGGGTTATTTGGGGTGATAAATTCACTATGAAAATTACGAGTTTTGGTATGTACAGAAGTCTTCATTTCTGTGTCATAAATACCAGGAGTGTAGTGCTGAGATATATGAAGAAACTACCAAATTATTTTGATTATACCATTTTGCATTCCCACCAGCAATGGACGAGTGATCCAGCTTCTTCACATTCTTTCCCATGTTTAGTGTTTGATTTAAGCTATTCTGTAATAGCTCTATTTTATTTATCTTTTAATTCTCGCTCTTCTGGTTCATGTGGAGCGTTACCTCACTGTGGTTTTAGTTTGCATTTCCCTGAACGTCTTTTCACCTGTTCATTTGCCAGCTATGTCCTCTTCATTGAAACGCCTTATCATGTCTTTTACCTACTCTAATTAGATCACTTTTTTTAACTGTTGAGTTTTGAGAGTTCAGTAAATCATTCTAAAATCAATGCTTGTACTTGAAAAAAAAAACATGAGGGTAAAATAGTGTTTTTCATGTTCTCTAAAATCAGGGTAATCTTTTTAAAAAATTAACTCTTAAGGCAGAAACATTTATTGGAACTTCAACATTTCTTCTACTGTCCTTTTTTCTTATATTGAATCCCAGTCAAAATAAAATGAAAATTTTTATTAAAGAACATTCATGGCATCATACCAATTTTATAGTATTCTTTCCATTTTATTTATGAATATAAACTATATGATAATATCTTTAATATTTCTTGAGTGCTTTACTGCATTGATTAAATTCTTTTAGAATGAACATATCTGTTACAAGCATAGTAGATGGGTTTTCCTTCTTAAAAGAAAAAAATCTAGAAGCTAAATATATCAGGATGTTTAAAGGGATAATTTTGGTGGTGTTACTATAAATGATTACTTTTGCATACTTAATGCATGTTAATATTTTTATTAATATCTCTTCTGAAAATTCTTAAGAAATAAAGATTTTCTTTACTTAGTATTTTAAAAAAGCATTTTATGAGCTTGGCATGATGGTGCATACCTGTAATCCCAGCAACTCAGAAGTCTGAGGCAGGAGAATGGCAAGTTCAAGGCCAGCCTCAGCAACTTAGCAAGACCCTGTCTTAAAATAAAAAATAAAAAGGGCTGGGACTATGACTCAGTGATTATGTGCTCCTAGGTTCAATCCCTGGTACCACCACTACCACCAACAAAATGTATTCTAAAATTTGCTTAAGTAGATAAAGCAGTTTTTTTTTATGACTTCTCAGTCATAAAAGTTAAGTCCCATAACTTAACATGTATCAAGGTGGTTTTAATATGTATTATAATCTAAAGGCATAAAATCAAAAGCAACTCTATTTCAGAAGTTAAAATGCACTGTAATCATTGCTAAAAAGATGAGAAATTATCATTTGTTTCCAAAGTATTTATTAAGCCCTCATATGTGGCAGATATTTGCTATAAGCTACTGTATTTTATTAACCCTAAGATGACCTGAGCTTGAATAAACCATTTTTACATATCACTAAAAAAATGCTAACAATTAAACTTTGACATGTTCTTATAACTCTTAGTATTTTTGTATTTATTTAAAGAGATCCTTTAGACTTTCTTTAACCACATTTATTTAAATATAATTCACACAATATAAAATTTACCTTTTTCTATTTATTTATTTATTTATTTATTTATTTATTTATTTACCTACCTACCTACCTACCTACCTACTTTCAGTACTGGGAATTGAACCCTGAGACACTCTACCACTGGGCCCTTTTTACTTTTTATTTTGAGGTGGGGTTGCTGAGTGTCTTGCTAAATTACTGAGGCTGACCTTGAAATTGCTGTCCTCCTGCTTCAACCTCCTCAGTCACTAGGATTACAGGTGGATATCACCATGCTTGGCAAAATTTCAAATTCACCATTTTAAATTATACAATTCAGTGGTGATCAGAGCATTCACAGTGTTATTCAGCCATCACCACTGCTTCATTCCCCAAATATTGTCATCACCCAAAAAAGAAGCCCTATTAGTACCCAGTCCCAATTCCCCCTACCCCTGGTAACTGGCAACTACTAATTTACTTTCTGTGTCTTTGGATTTGTCTATTCTGAACTTTTCATATAATAGAATCCTATAATATGTAACATTTTTAAAATTTGTGTCTTCTTTGACTTAGCATGTTTCAGGGTTCATTCATGTTGTAACATATCAATTTTTTCTTCCTTTTTGTGGCAGAATGATATTACATAGTATGGATATACCATACTTTATTTATTCATCAGTTAAACTTGTGGGTGGTTTCTACTTTTTGGCTATTCTGAATAATGCTGCTATGAAAATTCATATATAAGCCTTTGGGTAACCATATATTTTTATTTCTCTTGAGTATATACTTAGGGCTGGAATTAACTGGATCATATTTTTGACCATTAGAGGAGCTGCCAACCTATTTACCAAAGTGGCTACATTATTTACTATCCCAGTGTCAACAAAAGTGGTTTCAGTTTCTCTTCCAACTCTTGTTATTGACTGCTTTATTTTAGGAGCCATCCTAATGGGTGTGAATTAGTATTTCTTTGTAGTTTTAATTTATATTTCCCCAATAATGATTTTTAGCATCTTTTCATGTGCTTATTGGTCATTTGTATATTATCTTTGGAGAAATGTTTGTTCAAGTTAGTTTTTTTCAAGATGGTTTTAAAATGGCACAGTCCTTTATTATTGGTGAATTGAGTTTTAATTTTAGTGAAGTCTCTTTTTCCTGTGATTGCTTATGCTTTTGGTGTCATATATAAGAAATTGTTGTCTAATACCAGGTCATGCAGATCTATTCCTTCTAGGAGTTTTATGGTTTTAACTTTTCCATTTAATTTCCATTTCCATTGATTTTGAGTTAATTTTTGAATATACTATGGACAAAGGGTCCAACTTTGTTCTTTCACATATGATTATCCAGGTGTCCCAATATCATTTGTTAAATATAATGTTTTCCCCGCACTGAATGGTCTTAGAACCATGGTGGAAATCTACTGACTTTAAATGTATGGACTTATATCTGGACTTCTAGTTCCATTCCATTGGTCTGTGGGTCTTTGCCAATATCACACTATCCTTGTGCTAATACTGCACTGTCTTGATTACTTTAGCTTTGTAGTATTTTTGAAATTAGGATATTTGATATCTGTAGTTTTTGTTCCTTTCCAAATTTGTTTAAGCTATATGGGGTCCTTTGCGTTTTTATATGAATTTTAGAATCAGTTTGTCATTCTGGAACAAAAAAAGACTGAAAATTTGATGGGAGTGGCATTGAATCTGTATTGGGGAGTTAGTGCCATTTTAACAATATTGTCTTCATAGAAAGATGAGATATTCGCCCATGTATTTAGATCTTTAATTGCTTTCAACAATATTTCATAATTTTCAAAAGGTATACATCTCTTGCACTTCTATGGTCAAATTTATTCTTATGTATGTTATTCTTTTAGATGTTATTATCAATGTAATTGTTTTCTTCATTTCATTCTTAGATCATTCATTGCTTCTTTTAGACTTTAAGCACAGATTTTTTTAACTTTTTTTTAGTTGTTGGTGACCTTTATTTCATTCATTTATTTACATGGTGCTGAGAATTAAACCCAGTGCTTCACACATGCTAGGAAAGTGTTCTATCACTGAGCCACAACCCCAGCCCTAAGCACAGATTTTAAAAATTATATTTTGTTGCTCTGTATCTATACAAGGGTAAATAAAAATAAAATCAATTGCTCAGAGTATCTCCAGAACTTCTTCATGTTCAGAGTCAATCTCTTCTGAATCCTTTTTTGAGCCAAAATTGTCAATGACCATATCTTTCCTCACAATTTCATCCTCTATGCCAACAAAGAACCTTTTCAATACTCTATTATTGTAGGAATTTTTATTTCAAGCTACCACTAAGCTTTCTGCACATTTTTATGCACTTTCCTTTTGCCTATAGTTTCTTCCCCATCCCCCCTCAATTAAACCAAATGCTTTTGGAAATTAAACATCTTCTCCTCGCGGGCTATAGGAATTTTATGAAAAATGTTAACAGAAATCCTGGACAATATGTTAATCAGTCACACCAACTGCATGTGGCTTCAGTTTTTGTGCCACCAACCTCCCTGCTCTACCACTGAGCTATACGTTTCAATCATAATATAATTGAACCCAGGTCCTTGTGCATACTAGGCCAGCACTCTAGCACTCAGCTATACACCCCAGCCACAAAATTCTATATTCTGGTGAATTTCTCCTGCCTTAGCTCCGTGCTTGGTATGTGATAAGCAGTCCTTTTGCATATATCACAAAGCTTCATCTACATGCAAGTTATTTTCCTTTCTTAGAGATTTCCTCTTTTATAAGCTTTGTCTTATTTTATAAATAGGTATGAATTATAATAATTTTTCTAATGTGTATTTGCTTTAGTAATATGAAATTTACCTCTAGCTGCCTATTTTCATGCTTTTCTATAAACAAATAACTTTTCATTTCAAGGCTGAATTACATTTTAAAGGTATTTTAAGCAGTATATAAATTCAGCACTTGTGATTCCAGACAAGTAACTGAATTAAATTGATATCAACATGACTATCTGTGAGCAAGTCCATACATGGCACATGCAGAAACAACTGTGTCAGAGCCCCCCTCAACCAACTACAACATGCACTGGTTCAAGTAGTTTGAAATGTTATTGTATGAATGTCAGCCTCCCCTTTTCTCTAACCATTGATTATAAAAAGTAACATGGACCTTACATGTTAACAGCTTAACTTTTCTTAAGTTTGTGGATTTATGATAGACGTTGAGGAATTTCTTCAGGCATTCCGTAAAGTTAGAATACATATTCACTGTCTCTTCCTGTCCTCGTTGGCACCGTTTTTCTACTCCTGTCTTAAAGTTGGTGATCTCACCATTCATCTACCAATTTTGAAAACCTACTGAGTCATTCTTGGCTTCTTCCACCTATCATTGTGCTGTCATCAAGTCCTACCAGTCTGAGTCTAAAGATTTTTTTCTTTCCTTTTCACTGACCTATTCCTTTTACTCATAATATAATATGATAAACATTTAAAAATATAAACATAGTAACTATTCATCCGTATCTTTTCTAAGACTAATTATATTCTCCCAGTCAACAAAAGTATAAAGTTAGCAAACCAGACATTTTTTGGTATCTCTTCCCACTTTGCAAAGGAAAGAACAGGCTCAGAGAAGATGCCCTGCCCATGTCACAGAGCTGACAAGGACATAGGCCCTATTTTGAGTTCCAGTGCAATTCCACTGAATCATCCTTTATAAATCGTATAGTTATTTAATGACCAGCTATTGTGTGCTAGGTACTGAGAGTATAATAATGAAGAAAAGAAAGTCTATGTCCTTTCTCAAAGTTTATCATCTAATGAGAGAGACAGAAAGAGAGGAAAAAGCGAACCCCCACTTGCCATGCAGTGTGATAAGGTAGAGCAAGTACAGAGGACTATTGGAAAAACCTCAAAGAGCCTGGTTGAAATTACACATATTATTCAAAACCATCTGATATTCAGTTCAGCTTACATTTCTATACTGGCATGAGTGAAACCCAAGTTTTTCATCTTTGGAAACCTAATTTTCAAAGATTTTAGCCTTTCACAGCCCTTAGCCAGTCACTTACAGCTGCCATTTGTTCAGTGTGGATCAAAACTTACTCACCTGTAGAAAGAACTTGTTTTACCTCAGCCACGGAAACAGAAGTACCATTCTTCCATCAAAGTTCCATCAAAGTCCAGCATTTAAGAGTGCCTGATGCATTTAAGATACTGAATAAATGTTCAAAAAACAATGTTCAATGAACAAAGTCTCTAAAATCAAACCTTCCTTGTAAGTTGGGGTAGTCCAGTCTGACCA
>JAJEJO010000327.1:243986-377371 GCA_020662805.1 Glaucomys volans
AAAAAAAGGTAAACTTTTAATTTTTGCTCTAAAGCATGGTGTCTCAAACTTTCTAGTTTTATGAGAAGCACAGTCTTGTGTAATATTTTAGGGTGATGTTGAAACTGCTGAAAGATCTAACACGTCTAGATCTTTGCACAGTTAGATATATTTTATTATCTTGTAAGTCATGAAAGATTCTATTGGTTTTAGGGTCTTATTGTTATCATTCTTTTCTTTTCTTTATTATTACTTTATTTTAGCACTGTACTGGAGATTGAACCCAGGGATACTCTACCACTGAGCTGCATCCCCAACCCTTTTGATTTTTTATTTTGAGACAGGGTTTTGCCAAGCTGTTGGGCTGTCCTCAACTTGGGATGCTCCTGCCTCAGCCTCCTGACTTGCTAGATTATAGGCATACACCACGATGCCCACCTTATTGGTTTTGTTCTCAAAGGCTATTAATTCTTATTTTATCCTGATTTTCAGGTAAAGAAGATACTCCCTCATTACTTGGTCTCTGTGGGTCTCTTACATCAGTGGCAAGTTACAAGTCTCTAACAAGCCTAAAATCTAATGACTACCTTGCAAGTCCTACAACTGAGATGACAAGTCCAGGCCTAACGCCATCCTGAAAACTTTATGTGAAAGGCGAAAGTTTCTATACTGTAAATGTTAAATTTATGTAAGTTGAACTGCCGGGGAGACCTTTGACATTTTATATTGTTCTGGTACATGTCTGGAATTCTGATTAGAGAGTTCAGTACTCCATGTAAACTTACAAGGGGAAAAACAATGGTCCTGACATTTTTTCATTTTAAAAAACCTTATATTTGTCATTGAGAAAGTTTAAAGTTGAATAGGCTTTAAAAAACTTTCAAAGATTCTCCAAATTAATGATTCATTTGAATTGTACAGTTAATATTCAACTGATTTTTATATATTTCTTTAAATATATCTTAGTGGCCAGAGACTGAGGTCAAGGTTTTATTCCAGAGACTTAAGCTAAGTATTTTCTTTCACTCCTTTATTCAGTGGTCAAATTTTCAAAATAAGACAACCAAATTCAATTTTTAATTAATTTCTAACATGCAAATGCCATATATTTAATATTAGGGGAAGGTTCTAGGCTACAGGTTCACAGTGGTTTTTCCATTTTTTTGGTTTTTGG
Organism: Glaucomys volans; assembly: GCA_020662805.1. Taxonomy (NCBI): domain Eukaryota; kingdom Metazoa; phylum Chordata; class Mammalia; order Rodentia; family Sciuridae; genus Glaucomys; species Glaucomys volans. Next base: position 245,140 of record JAJEJO010000327.1, read on the forward strand.
GATTTTTATTTTTGGTTGTGCTGGGGATTTAAAGCAGAGCCCTGTGCATACTAGAGAAATGCTCAACCCTGAGCTAATCCCTAGCCTCTTGTTTTTTTCTTCAACACTTATCATTTGATACTAACTAAACATTCCATTAGCATTTTATAAATTTTCTAGGAATGTGCCTTTTTTGGCAATCACTGACTTACTTTGTATGGGTCATCGGGAAAGTATATTATATAGAGAGAAAATGAATACGTTTCTTATCTTTGTTTGCCCAAGATTTTCATTAAAAGTTGTCAATTTTAAAATGTGATGAGGTATGCCTGAAAAGTTGGAAACATTTCAAAATGTAGAAGGAATGCTGGAAAATGTTGCATCAGGAATGATTTTAAGTTCAGTTAAAGATTTGAGAAGCTTTTAAACAAGGATCACTAGAATAACCACCATACTTAACAATAAATAAATGTCTGACATATAGTACTATTTTTTCTCCCTTCCATGCAACAATGAATTGTGTCATGTGTGTTTTACAAGCTCTATCATCATGCCATAATCTCACTTTCAAAATGATGTTAATATTAGAAAGGTCCCTGCACTTCTACAGGTAAATTAGTTTTTTTTATAATCCATATTTTAAATATTTTGCAACTTTTAAAACAGCTACATTTGTCCCTTAAATTTCCACCATATGGAAAATGAAAATATATGAAACATATTTTCTATAGTAAGAAAATAAGGAAAACGTGATTAGCTGTGCCAAAGAAGTTTTATACATTGTTTACATGAAAAAGCCACAATATTTATCTGGAATGTCATATGGTATTTTTGTTTATTACTAAAACAGTACATTCAAACTTAGTAGCTTTGACATATAGGAAAAATGTTCCTCCTAAAACAATTTTTTTTTAGAAGTGAACTTACCTGTTCATTCTTTGTATTAGAAATATAGGAGTCTGATGGTTCTCTGCAGTATTTAGAGGTTAATTTGGAATATAAAATAGTCAGTAGTATCAAGGCCAGTCTTATATGTGAGACAGTCCACACCATGTCATTTCAGAGACAAAGAAGACCTGGAAACTCTTAAAATAAGCTCTCCTCAGTGTGCCAGAACATGCTCAGAGCTTCATTCTGTTAGCTTAAGGCTTTAATACTTGTAGAAATGCAAATATTCTTGAGAAGTGATTCTTAATTCTGTATACCCTTGACAAGAGTGAAGGATCCAAAGTAGTTTTTAATAAGCATGAGGGAAGGAAGATACAAAATAAAGACCTTTGACACTTTGGAAGGATGGAGTGAAGAAATGAATGAGGAGGGAACCTTGGAAATTTTAGGCTGGCTTTGAGCACTATTGCTGCTTTTCTAAGAACTATCAGAATATTTAAATGCTTTATCAGTCAAGTTCACTGTCAGCTGACACATAGGATCCTGCAGTAATTAAAAAATGTTAATTTTTTTCCATTCATTTTTTAAATGTAGATGGAAACTCATGATTCCATAATTGGTATAACTTTACAGATTTGTCTAATGGAAACAGTAATTTGTGCATCTTAACATGCTGCTAAATGCAGATTTAAACATGACATCTGAGGATCAGGACTTTTCCTCCTTTCTTGGAGCTCTTGGAATTCATTGGCTACTGTGAAATTCAGGTTTTTACACAGTCATTTCACACTAGAGGTAGTTCGTAAATGTTTGCATGAAGAAAAATGTATGTCTTAATCTTTAATTTAAGTAGTAGTGTTTATTTTTAACAGCTCCCTCCCCAAAAGAATGCTGAACTATATGTTAATATTTCTATGTGTATTTTGTTGCTTTGATGTACTATACTTGTTGCATGTTTATTAAAGATTTTGTACCATGCAGTAATAGACTTTTTTCCTTGACTAGTAGGCACCAGATTCAACTTGTACACTGAACTTGTTTCAACAAATATGGTAAATGTATATTATTTTACACCTAAAATATAGGAAAATGGATTTGGGGAAATCCTTATTTCAACCCAAATTAAATACTCTGTTTTTTAAAAATAGAGTTATGTACCACATGACATTTCAGTCAATGACAGACAGCACTGTGATAGTGGTCCCACAAGATTATATTGGTGTTGAAAATTCTGTTACCTAGTGACATCATAGCTTTCATAATGTCATGGCTGATAAAATTCCGAGATGGCCTAAATGTAATTACAAGGGCTAGAGGACGAAGGAGAGATGAGGGACATTAATCAGTTAACAGTTTGCAGGCAAAACCCAACAAAAAACAGTTCACATTCCTGCTAATATGTTGAAACCTTGACTTAAATCCCATCACCTTGAACCACCAGGACCACCAAACCCTGTTTACGTATCAACTTTTCAGACTGGGGTAAACACCCCAACAAATCCAGAAGCTACAGGTGGGACTGCTCTACTGTCACAACCCTTTACCTGCCCTATTATACTGCCTCTCACATCCGTTGTAGCCAATGTAGATTCAAATTATGGTTTCCTTCCCAAAATTTTTGTTATAAAAATACTTTTAACCCTAGGTCTTGTGGACATTTGTCTAACTACTGTCAGCCTGACTGCTGGTGGTTGTGGAAACTTGTCAAGACCTGGTCCTTTTCCTGGCTGACATCTGTAACAGCTCAATGAATTTTTTTTTTTTTTTTTTTTTTTTTTTTTTTTTTGTGGTGCTGAGGATCGAACCCAGGGCCTTGTGCTTGCAAGGCAGGCACTCTACCAACTGAGCTATATCCCCAGCCCTCAATGAATTCTTATTCCAGAGATTCCGTGGTCTCAAGAGTTTGGGTTTAATATTTTTTCATGGCAGCAACAGGATCCAGTCTTCAAAGGAGCAGAAGGGGACATGATACCCTCAGGTCTGAGTCCATTGCCACCATAGCAGTACTCTCATCAAACCAAGGTAAGTGCCTCCTGTTCGACCATTCTGAGACCATGGAACTGAGCGCCCAAATCCTGTAGCTATCACATTCAGGCCTTGTGGAGCCCCTTCAGTTTGGGGCTTACCTGATAGTAGCTGTTCTGGACATCTGTGGCAGAATAGCAGTCTGGAAAACAGGTGAGTGGTCATGGGGATGCCCTTAAATTTGGAGAAGGAATACCTTCAAATTTGATATGATAGCCAAGTGCAGTAGAGCATACCTGTAATCCCAGCAATTTGGGGAGGAGGGTAGCAAATTCAAAGCCAGGCTTAGCAACTAGCAAGACCCTGTCTCAAAAAATAAAAAGGAATAGAATGTATCTTAGGGGTTGAGTGTCCCCGGATTCATTCCCCAACAACAATAATTGTCTAGAGATAATAGATAAAGGGATTTACCTCTAGTACCCCGAGTTCATTCCCCAGCAGAATTTTAAAAATAGTAGTGTATTTGTGAGGGGACTCCCTCAAATTTGGTATCATATCTGTGGGGGGACTCTTGAATTTGGTATTACGATTGTCTTTCTCTTTATTCTGGCTATTTTGTTCTGTCCAAAATACTTTGATCCCATAGTGACATCTTGTGGCCATTCTTGTAATCAATATCTGGATATTGGTGGCTTTCAGTTAAGCCAACATGTTAACTCTATTATTCAAATGAGGGTGAATTAAAATTCACCTTGAATTCAAGACAGATTGCTTCTTATAGCACTCTTAGAGAAGTTTCTGGAGACTTTGGAGAACTATTTTGACATTGTCCGTGATGAGTAGTGGTCTTGTAGGTCTTCTTGCCAAATAACACTTTGTTCCCAAGTTAGAAGGAACATTTCTGGCTCATCTGGAAGGGGCACAGGAAGGGACTTGTTCTAGTACCTCAGGCACCCTGGTAAGTGTGATGTTCACGGCGCTCTGAGTTCTGTAAAAGAGTAACCAAAGTCTTGCTGGTCACATTCTGGGAGTGGCACAAGCAGTACACTCAAACCCAAAACATTCATTTCCTGTCCTTAAAACATTCATTTCCTGTCCTTGTTTGACTGAGAGAAACTCTTGTTATATGAAGTCAAAATTCTAAAACTTCTGGCTGCTTTCAGGAATGCCAGCTAGTGCTAAGAAATGTGGAGCTGAATTGTGCATTTTTTAAATCACAACAGTCTAACCTTTCCAAGGATGACAGGTTTTTAGCAAATCATTCTTTTTTATAATCCTAATTAGAAATCAAATGTACTAAACAATTTGGATGGGAAGATTATTTCACTAACACACTAAAGCTGGTAGATGATCTGCAGACTCTAAAATTGCTTCCCTGTTGACCAGGTGCAGTGGCACACAATTATATCCCAGCAACTCAGGAGGCTGGGGCAGGAGGATTGCAAGTTCAAGGCCAGCCTCAGCAAGTTAGTGAGACACTGTCTCAAAATAAAAAATAAAAAAAGGGCTGGGGATGTAGCTCAGTGGTAAACACCCCTGGATTCAATTCCCAGTACCAAAAGTTAAAATTTTAAAAAATTGCTTCCCTACAAGATTCTCTTTCTAAAATGACTAAAAGCTAGAAATTACTAAAACAAGAAGAAAGCTTTAGAAAACTTTAAAGAAGCTTTCCCTAATACCAATCTTCCTCTCTCTCTAAACCCTTTATCCAGCTCTCCCAAGGCTCCAGAACCTGAAAATCTAAAAAAGCTGCATAAAGTATAAAGGTTAATCCCTCAGGTCAAGCACACATAGAATGTGCTTTCTTTTCACTATCCCTTAAAGGGATATGCCCTAATGTGAGTGACCTAATTAACAAGCTAAGAAGTACATCTGGGCAAACATTCTGCCACTGTGCTGTCCAGTACCCTGGGATAAATGTTATAAATGAACTCTCATATTTTCAAAACTCTTTTTCAGTAACTAGAAATCTTAAGGGCATCTTAAGTAATAGATACTCATTAAATATCAGGGCCATTTCTAAACTTCTTAAATATCAATTATTAAACAAGTTTAAAGTTGATATGAAAAGTAAGTTCGAAATATACTTGGAACTATGTGTTCTTTTTCAAAATTTTAAACTGCGATAAGGAAGCATGTATTTCTAAAAATCATAAAATTGCTGAGCAAGGTGGCACAGTGACTCCAGGAGGCTAATGCAGGAAGATTGCAAGTTCAAGGCCAGCCTCAGCAACTTAGCAAGACCTTGCCTCAAATATTTAGAAAGGGGGGTGAGGTGCTGGGGATGTAGCTCAGTGTGTTAAGCACTCCTCAGTACCAAAAAATAAAAAAATAAAAAATTATAAAATTGTGTTGATCTGGGGCTGGGGTTGTAGCTCAATGGTAAAGCACTTATCTAGCATGTGTGAGGCACTAGGTTCGATTCTCAGCACTGCATTTAAATAAATGAATAAAATAAAGGTCTATCAACATCTAAAAAATATTTTTAAAAAAGATTGTGTTGGTCTACAGAATGCTGGTTCACAATTGCTAAGGATTACTAATGGTAACTGAAACTAAGAAGGGATACAAATATACGAAGAAAGCAAGATGTGTTTTGTAAAGGAAGTTAAGGAATATGAAGATGTTTTTGTTAAGGGGAAAAGAAAGTAAATTCTGTACTAAAGTAAAATGACAGTTTGTTCCAATTCCAAGATACAAAAGAGAGGTATAGTACAAAGTACAGGTTGGACAAGTCATGAAAGGTTTGAGAATTATAAAGGGGTATGAAAAGAATTGGATCTTGTGGAAGACTTTATGTGTGGTCAAGTTGGTTTACCAAAAGTGTACTTGTGGGAAATTAAAGGTTGATACCCTGTGGTTGAATGGCAGAGATTTCTTGGAGTGTTGATCTTCTCTTTGTAGGAAGTTATGAGCAATGTTTCTTTACCGTTTAGGTAATCAGAAGAGAGAGGAAAGATTCTGTAGCTTCTTGTGTTTTGTGCCTTTAAAAAAAAATGGTTTTTTTTGGTTGGGCATAGTATCACATGCCTCTAATCCTAGCAGCTCCAGAGGTTATGGATCACAAGTTCTAGGCCATCCTCAGCAACTTAATGAGATTACATCTCAGATTCTAAGTAAATAAAAAGAGCTGAGGATGTAACTCAGGGGGAAAGCACCCCTGAATTCAGTCCTCAATACCCCCCACATGCACAAGTTGTCATTTTGGTTTTGTTTCATAATGCTCTAATTCAAATATTATGAACCTTTTGATATATTTGACAAACTTTGCAAAATAAAATTCTAAAATCAAGCATTTTTGTCATAGAACTGAGTTTAGGAATTCCAGGAGGCTCTTGAAAGTTCAAAAAAGATACATTAGACTTATTTGATTTAAGCTATATCAAAAGCATTGTCAAACCCGGTATGGTAGCACACGCCTGTAGTCCCAATGGCTAGGGAGGCTGAGGGAGGAGGATTGCAAGTTCAAAGCCAACCTCAGCAACTTAGCAAGATCCCATCTCAAAAAATAAAAAGGGCTGAGGATGTGGCTAAGTGATTAAGCACCCCTTTTTTACAGAAAAATTTTTTTTGTTAATTAAGAATATAGGAAGTGATTGTTAACCTTGGCTTACGTTTGTATTAATAGGTTCAATATATGTTCAAAAATTAGATTCCTAGAAATCTGATATGTCTTGGTGCAGTCATAATTTAATGTTAGATTATAGTACAACACAGAAATAACTAAAGTTCTTTGTTAATTGTGAAGCTGTTGTTAGATCTTTATCCATGACTGTTTTAAGTCTTGTCCAAAGTTTAATTGTTTTGTCCTGGGACTCAGGATGTGGCTCAGAGGTGGAGAAAGTGCTTTCCCAGCATATATGAGGCTGTTGGGTCAATCCCCTGCACCGAAATCAATAAATCAATAAAAATTTAACATCACTTTATCCTGTGGCCTTTCTGGAAGCTTTATGTAAAGAACTATAATCCTAAAATGTCGTATCCTCAAGAAGGTTCATGGGAAGACTGAAAAGAGCTCTGACATTTGCAGGTGTCCCAACAACTTTGGATTGGTAAAGATTGTCCAGAATTCCAATGAAGGAACTGTTAGATTTGTGAAACCACTAACCAAAATTAGGCAGACTAAGAATTCAATTACATGAGACTGAATGAGCCAATGAAAAAATTATGGTTTCTGTGACCTTTTTGCTGAACCAAACCTGCTGACTGAAATTCCCAAAGATTAAGATCTGAAGGACTCCGAGGAAACAAGGAGGATGCTGGGTTTCCTTCTGTTGTCAAGGAAAAACTAAAACAAACCTTAGTTGACTTAAAAATCACTAGTGTCAGGTGTCACACAGCTGGTGTTCACTACCACCTCTTACTAGCTTCGCTGTAGACGGTACCCCTGCCGTGTGGTTTATGCCTAGATTCCCTTTCAGGGACCTGAAGGCTGCTTTTGCTGAAAAAACAGACCCTTCCTTGGGCCTGCAAATGTCCAGTGGGTGACTGGGACAAATGAAAGGTGTGGCATGTCTGTCTTCATGTGTCTGTCTCCCTTGCAGCCTTAGGTTTGGACTGAAGACCCGTTGCCATGACCAGAAACCACAAAACGCCATAAAATGAGTAGGAAGAGGTGCATCCAAGTTCCTGGGAGAGCTCTGCTTATTCCCAGAAAGGACACAAATGCTCCTCCCCCTTACTAGCCTCTCTCCCTCTCATTATCCCTATCCCATATCTATAACAACTCAACTCCCTGGAGTTGAGCTGTTTTGTGAGCAAAGCTCCCACTTCTCCATTCTTTGGCCACCGAATAAAGACCTTTTTTTCCTGTCACTTTTATCCCTTTAGTCATTGACCTTATCAAGTGGTAGCAGAATTGACCTTTTCTTGGTTACACTTCTTAAAATTCCTTGGGAGAAACATTTATTTACAACAGACCTGACTTTTATTCTGTCCTACTTATACTGGTACCAGCCCCTGTGCCTTAAGCCTTAAAAACACCTTTTAGATATTATTTATTTATGAATCTATTGTAACAGGGCTTCTTTAAAATAGAAAAACTTTTAAAAGAAGCACCCAGTCCTCCCAATCTGTATTGTTTGATTTTTTTCCTTCCCGGCTGCATCTTATGCTGGGAGAAAAACTCCCCTCCCGCACACCCTGGCACCAGGAGTACACCAGCAGAACCACCCAAAGCCAGAGCTACAATATTCCTTTCAACTCACAGGCCTCATGGCCTGATCATAATATTCATACCCTTCCTAGATCATCCTAAGGCTGCTGTGACAAGGGGGAAGACAGATTTCTAGACTAGCTGTCTTCCCAGTTTGTGCCAAATCAAGAATAAATTGGTGGGGGATCCAAGATGGCACACTGAGGGAGGCTGCATTTCTTGTCACTCCGTAAACTTGGGATTCAAGCAGAGGAAATACTGTTTCTCTGTAAGGCAGTAGTTACTGCCCCTGTTTACTCAATTCGTAAACTGCAATCACCCGCCATCTACCAGCCTATTGTGCTTTTTGAGTGTGGATCTCTCACTGACTGCCGCCTATCATCCACCATTTGCCCATTTGCCTGCCTTTTGCCTGCCCATCACCTCCCTTTCTCCTACCATCACCCACTGCCCAAGGTCCACCCGCTGATCATCCCCTTTAGCCTGCAGAGTGCCCGCAGACCCCCAGTGGATAGCCTGCTGCCCACTATTGCCTAGAAGTCCACTGTCACAGTACCCACAGGTTTAGTTAACACGTGGCTGCCACCATTTTGGGACAACAACCAGGACCTGCAGGTTTGCTGCTGCTATCTTGGGGTGCGGCCACCTTGGTCTGGGGACTCAGTCCAGGGCCTGGAGAAATATTGGGGTACCTTCAGGTCTGGTTGCACCTGAGGTCTTTCTGCTTGGTGTGGTAGTGGCTGCCATCGGCTGCCTCTTTGCAGGGTCACTACTTTGTGTGAGTACATCCCTGGTGGTCTCTTTGCAAGTTGAAAGGGCATTGAGATCTTGGGACTGCAGCAAGACAGGGTCTGAGGAAGCTGAAGCTCAGGTTATCAGATTGCAGCTGGGTTTGTGTTGGCTAGTCTGGGTCTGGCAAGCCTGTGGAAAGTCAGAGGCTAGAGGCAATCCCTGGGTGGAGCAGAGGTTGAAGAAACTGGAGAAAACCGGGCTCTCTCAGTGAGTCCTGAAGTGTACAACAGGTGGGAAGACTGTAAGAGGATGTAAGGGTATCTTGCTATCAGCTCACCCACCCAACAGGTCTGGCACCCACTGGACTGGAGCTAACTTTGAACTTCAGACAAACCCACCTATTGGTGGAGAAGGGAAACAGAAAATTTTCAAAAGCCAATGGAAGCAATCATTCAATTTTCAATTGAGACTTTCCTTTTTTTCTTTTTCTTTTTTCCACCTCTGTTTCACACCTATACCATCTTTGAATCCAAATATTTTTCATGCATCAGTTTATTGAGGAATGGGATGTCTGAATAGTATATGACAGTTTTGTTGTGTATTCCTGTATTTTTACTTTTTAAAAAAATCTGTACATATTTTTCCTCTCACCTACCTGTCTCCCTGGATTCTCTTTCTCACTTCTCTCATACTAACAGCCAAACTCTATTAATTCCTCCCTCACTCTTACTATAAATTTTTATGTCTACCTTCTCTCCCTCTCCCTCATAAACATCACATCTTACACTACTTCTGTTCCCTCATTGTCCATCATTTGAAATGGTAAACCCTTTTAGCAAACTTACTGTTTATATTGTTGACAATAAGTGAACACTTCATTTCTGTCTATTGTGACAAAACTGCAAAAACCTTAATAGGAGCCATTTGGTTTTAGGTGATATATCGTTTGCATTGGGTCCTGTTAATATTGGTCTCCCCCTTAAAGGTGAGGTACTGGAAATCTTCAGGAGCACTAAAAGACTACAGGGTAGAATCTGTACTACCTCAACTCCATAGCACTAGATGAGAAGACACACAAACAACATGAAAAAAAAAAGGGGGGGGGACAAAGTGCCTCAAATAAATCAAGATGTTCCAAAAATAGAATCCATAGACAACACAATAGAAGAAATGTCAGAGATGGAGTTTAGAAAATACATAGTTAGATTGATCTTTAAAATAAAGGATGATATCAGAGAGAAAATACAGGAAGTGAAAGATCACTTCAATAAAGAGGCAGAGATTATAAAAAAGAATCAAGCAGAAATCTTTGAAATGAAGGAAACAATAAACCAAATTAAAAATTCAATGGACTAGACCACTTGGAAGACAGAACCTCAGACGATGAAGACAAAATATATACTCTTGAAAATAAAGTTGACTGCACAGAGAAGATGATAAGAAACCATGAACAGAACTTCCAAGAAATATGGGATAATGTGAAAAGACCAAATTTAAGATTTATCAGAATAGATGAAGGCATGGAGATAGAAACCAAAGGAATGCATAATCTTTTCAATTACATAATATCAGGAAACTTCCCAAATCTAAAGAATGAAATGAGAAGTCAACTCCAAGAGGCTTATAGGACCCCAAATGTACAAAATTACACACCAAGGCACATAATGAGAATGACGTCACATAAAGAATAAGGATAGAATATTAAAGGCTGTGAGAGAAAAAATTCAAATTACATAATTCAAATTTGGATCTCAGATGATTTCTCAACCCAGACCCTCAACACCAGGAGGTCCTTGAATAACATAGTATCAAGCTCCGAAAGAAAATGGATGCTGACTGACAATTTTATATCCAGAAAAGTTAAACTTCAGATTTGCAGATGAAATAAAAACTTTCCATGATAAACAAAAGTTAAAAGAATTCACAACTAGAAAGCCAGCACTACAGAACATTCTCAGCAAAATATTCCATGAGTAGGAAATGAAAAAAAAAAAAAAAAAACCCCACAAAGGGAGGAATTACACTAAAGGAAAGATCAATCAAAGGAAAAACTAAGCAAGTTAAAAAACAAAAATAAACTAAAATGACTAGGAATACAAATCATAATAATAACCCTGAATATTAATGGCCTAAACTCATCAATCAAAAGACAGACTGGCAGATTGGATTAAAAAAGAACAACAATATACTGTCTTCAAGAGACTCACTTCCTAGAAAAAGACATCCATAGACTGAAGGTCAAAGGTTGGGAAAAAACATGTCACTCACATGGACTCCATAAAGAAGCAAGGATTTCCATCCTGAAAAGTGAACTTCAAACCAAAGTTAGTCAGAAGGGATAAAGAAGGACATTTCATGCTTAAGGAAATCATACACCAACAAGACAACAATCATAAATATATATGCCCCAAACAATGGAGCATCTACAAACATCAAATAAACCCCTCTCAATTTCAAGAATCAAATAGACCACAACACAGTAGTACTGGGTGACTTTTACATACCTCTCTCACCACTGGGTAGATCTACCAAACAAAAACTAAACAAAGGAACTATAGAATTAAATGATACTACCAATGATTTAGACTTAACAGATATACGTAGAGTATTTCATCCATCATTGAGCAAATACACTTTCCTCTCAGCAGCACATGGATCCTTCTCTAAAATAGACCATATGTTATGCCACAAAGCAACTCTCAGCAAATACAAAAAAATAGAAATACTACCCTGCATTCTATCAAATCATAATGGAATGAAACTAGAAATCAATGATAAAATAAGAAATAGAAGCTACTCCAACACCTGGAGACTAAATAACATGCTACTGAATGATGAATGGATAAAAGAAGAAATTAAGGAGGAAATAAAAAAATACTAAAAGGTAAATGAGAACACCGATATATCAAAATCTCTGGGATGCTATGAAGGCAGTGCTAAGAGGAAAGTTCATTGCATTGAATTCATAACATTAAAAGAATAAAAAGTCAACAAATAAATGCCCTAAGATTACATCTCAAAACCCTCAAAAAAGAACAAATCAACACCAAAAGCAGCAGAAGACAGGAAATAATTGGAATCAGAACTGAATTCAATGAAATTGAACAAAAGAATACAAAAAATTGATAAAACAAAAAGTTGTTTCTTTTAAAAAATAAAATTGAAAAATCCTTAGCCACACTAACAAAGAGAAAGAGAAAAACTACTAAAATTCATGATGAAAAAGGAAATATCATGATGGATTTTACTGAAATACAGAACATAATTAGAAACTTTTGAAAATTTATACTCAAATAAAATAGAAATACTCAAAGACATTGACAAATTTCTAGAGACCTATTATCTACCCAAACTGAGGCAGGAGGACATACACAATTTAAACAGATCAATCTCAAGCAAAGAAATAGAAGATGTCATCAAAATCCTACCAACCAAGAAGAGCCCAGGACCCTACAGATTCTCAATACCTTCAAAGAACAATTAACACTGATACTCCTTAAACTATTCTATGAAATAGAAAAAGAGTGAACCCTTCCAAACCCATTCTATGAGGTTAGTATCACCCTGTACCAAAACCAGACAAAGACACATCAAGGAAAGAAAACTTCAGACCAGTATCCTTCATGAAGATAGACGCAAAAATTCTCAATAAAATTCTGGCAAATTGCATACAAAAAATATATTAAAAAGATAATGCACCACAATCAAGTGGAGTTCATCCCTGGAATACAAGGTTGGTTCGACATATGGATATCAATAAATGTAACACATCACATCAATAGACTTAAAGACAAGAATCATATGATTATCACAATAGATGCAGAGAAAGCATTTGACAAAATACAGCACCTCTTCATGTTCAGAACACTAGAAAAACTAGGGATAGTAATAACATACCTGAACATTGTAAAAGCTATCTATGCTAAACTCATGGCCAACATCATTCTAAATGGAGAAAAAGTGAAAGCATTCCCCCTAAAAATTGGAACAAGACCGGGATGCCCTCTTTCACCACGTCTATTCAACATCATCCTTGAAACCCTAGCTGGAGCAATCAGATAGACAAAAGAAATTAAAGGGATACAAATAGGAAAACAAGAACTCAAACTACCACTATTTGCCAAGGACATGTTTCTATATTTAGAAGATCCAAAAATTCCACCAGAATACTTCTAGAACTCATAAATGAATTCAGCAAAGTAGCAGGATATAAAATAAATACCCATAAATCAAATGCATTTCTGTACATAAGTGATGAATTCACTGCAGGAGAAAGTAGACATTCACAATAACCTCAACAAAAATAAACAACTTGGGAATTAATCTAACAAAAGAGGTGAAAGACCTCTATAATGAAAACTACAGAACACTAACGAAAGAAATTGAAGATGACTTTAGAAGATGGAAAAATCTCCCATGCTCTTGGATAGGCAGAATTAATATTGTCAAAATGGTCATACTACCAAAAGTGTTATACAGATTCAATGCAATTCCTATTAAAATCCCAAAGACATTCTTCATACAAATAGAAAAATCAATCATGAAATTCATTTGGAAAAATAAGAGACCCAGAATAGACACGACAATTCTTAGCAAGAAGAGTGAAGCAGGAGGCATCATACTACCAGGACTTAAATTATACTACAGAGCAATAGTAACAAAAACAGCCTGGTATTGGCACAAAATACACATGCAGACCAATGGTACAAAATAGAAGACACAGAGACAAACCCACATAAAGTAAGTTATCTCATACTAGACAAAGGTACCAAAAATATACATTGGAGAAAAGATAACCTCTTCAACAAATGGTGCTGGGAAAACTGGAAATCCATATGTAACAAAATGAAATTAAACCTCTATCTCTCACACTGCACAAAAATCACCTCAAAGTAGATGAAAGACTTAGGCACTAAAACAGAGAACCTGCATCTAATAGAAGAAAAAGTAGGCCCAAATGTTTATCTTGTTGGCTTAGGACCTGACTTCCTTAACAAGACTCCTAAAACACAAGAAGTAAAATTACGAATCAATAAAAAATGAGATGGATTCAAACTGAAAAATTTCTTCTCAGGAAAAAAAAAACAATAATGTTAATAGAGACCTACAGAATGGGAGAAAATCTTCACCACATGCACCTCAGACAAAACATTAATTTCTAGGATATATAAAGAACTCAAAAAACTTAACACCAAAAAAACAAATAATCCAATCAATGAATGGGCTAAGCAACTGAACAGACACTTCATAGAAGAAATACAATTGATAAACACATGAAAAAAATGTTCATCACCTCTTTCAATTAGAGAAATGCAAATCAAAACTGCTCTAAGATTTCATCTCACTCCAGTCAGAATGGCAATGATCAAAAATACAAGCAATAGTAAGTGTTGGTGAGGATGTGGGGAAAAAGGTGCACTCATACGTCGTTGGTGGGACTGTAGATTGGTGCAATCACTTTGGAAAGCAGTATGGAGATTCCTAAGAAAACTTGGAATGGAACCACCATTTGACCCAGCTATCCCACTCCTCTGTTTATACGCAAAGAACTTAAAATCAGCATACTACAGTGATGCAGCCACATCAATGTTTATAGAATCTCAATTCATGATAGCAAAACTATGAAACCAACCTAGATACCCTTCAACAGATGAATGGATAAAGAAAATGTAGTACATATACCCAATGGAATATTACTCAGCCTTAAAGAAGAATGAAATTGTGGCATTTGCAGGTAAATGGATGTAAATGGAGAATATCATGCTAAGTGAAATAAGCCAATCCCAAAAAACCAAAGGCTGAATGTTTTCTCTGATAAGCAGATGCTGGTCCATAGTGGGGGTTGGGTAGGGAAGAATGGAGGACCTTTGGATTGTACAGAGGGAGGTGAGGGGAGGGGTGGGGCCAGTGGGGATGGAAAGGTTGGTGGATTGAGATGGACATTATTACCCTTTATACATGTATGAAAAAAATACTTAAAAAAGAATAAATGGTTGCTTCACTGTCCTCTTTGTTAAGTAAATTCTGGAAGTGGCTGGTGATCTAATTAATCTGCTCTGTTAGGACCCCTCCCCCAACTCAAGTAGCTGGTCAGGTTTCCTAGAAACACTGTAACCTTTTCTTTGGGACCATTGCTCAGTTGCCTTCTGATTAGTTCTTCTGCCCCTATACATACATTAGGCTGAGATTTTCAACAAGAACAAGACCACAGCAAGTTTTCCTCCTAAGGGAGAAATTTTTAACATTGGATTATATCTCCCCAGACAAAAGTAATGGGAACATGATGAAGAAAAGAGGACCTTTATGTTTCCTCTTGAAATTAATCCAGAGTATCCGATGCCTCCTCTTGCTCAAAGACATTCCTGAAGCTTTACAGGCCTCTTCCAGTACTGATATGACACCTTCTTTGGGATATACAGGTTTTACCCCTTTGGAATCATAACTGAAAGACCTATGCATCTTTCCCCTGTAGCCCTAGACTCTCATTATAAAAGTGTGAGAGTTCTACATTCCCAAGAGCTCATTAAGGTTGTGAATGAAAATTAGTCTATAGTAAAACATACTTTTTTGGTGACAAGGAGAGTGACCTTCCACCTCACAGAATTCCTGCTGACATTTTTTGGAAGATGTCTATAGAAATTCTTTATAAGGCACTAGAAAAATTCTATGTGTTTCTTCTTATGAATCCCTGTGCAGCCAAAGTCAAAGAAATTGACTCCAAGATCCATATTTTCCACCTAAAAAAGACTAGTCCAGTTGAATAGTCTACCGCTTCCATCCTCAACCTCAAGCATCATCTGAAGAGAAGTTGCTGTGGCAATTTTGTTGTTAGGAATGTTGGTGATTTTGACTGTGTTACACCAAGCGGGTCTGCTCCCTTGTCCTTCAGCCTATTTGAGGTACCTATTTATGGCATAGGTAGTGACTCACCATGGCAAGCATGGGTTTACCACTGTAGACAGCTGGCACAAAGGAGGACAGTGCTTCTTAAGACATTATTACTTCCCTCTCTCTACCCAAAAATTCCAACTCAACAGAAGGAAGAATTAAGAGGAGCATGCTGGTAGTTATCCATATTTTCAAGGCCAAAGCAGAGTTGGATTTCTTTTCCCTATGGATGGAGTGTGAGTAAGTGGATACAATTTGAAATCTTTCTGCCACCGTTGGTCAAACAGCAGAAGACAGTGCCAGATGTACCGCTGCCCAAGAACAGTTCCAACTGTGTAAAATCAGTGGACTGAAGCCCAGCTTATTCAAAAGATTGAAGTAGGTCTGGCATACCTTTCCAAAAGCAGCTACCTCCTGATGGTGATTAGCTGGGTCCTTTCCACAGTCCCATTAACCACCTCTTATTGCCAATAACTGGGTTAAAAGAAATCTCACCATCATTACCTATAGCTTTCTCTCCTCCATGGGACATGATCCAGGAATATGCCACCCTAGGAACATGCACACACTCTGAACATAAAAGGGATAATGGGTTATGATAAAAAATAATGCAAGTATTCATGAGTGATGATTTCTCCAAAAGGCCTCAATGAAAGGGTAGACATGATAAAAGAAAAATTCTTATCCATCCAAATTTTAATTATGTGAGCTAGAGGGTGATAGAAGGAAGAGATGAGGAAAGTTAATCAGGTAAAAAGCTTATAGAAGACTGTTTCTTATTCTTAAATGTATGTGGAAACCTTAACAAATCTAGGCTGACCACCAGGGTCACAGCACTCCGTTCAAATACACTGTTAACACCGGCCTGTCCAAAAGCAACAGTAACTTCTCATGGATGGTCTTCCATGGCACAGTGCATTGCTGGTGTTTGTGGTGATGCCAATGTAGGCAAACCTTCAGTCAGTCACACATATGAAAACACAGCACATACAATAATGTAATGCACTGCGCCATGTTAACCCAAAACTCTTTAAAAATCAGGCACTTCTAAAATGAAAGCATTCATTGAGCCATTACAGATGCTGCCTGGGAAAAGGACCAGATCCTGAGGCAAGTTTCCGCAACTCCCAGTAGCCAGAATAGATAGTTGGGAAAATGCCCACTAGCCCTAGAACTAAGACTAATTTTATAGCAAAAATTAGGGGAAACAAATTGAAACTACATTGGTTATAGATAAGAGGGGTGTCATAAAACAAAGCAGGAGAAGCTTTGGGATGGAAGATCCATCCATAAGAAGTTACTGTTGCTTTGGGATAGGCTGGTGTTAACAGAACAATTATGTACAGTATGTAATACCTGATAATAAGCTGTTAATTACATATTTGCCATACGATGTTTTTATTGTTTATTTTAAAATATGCTCCTACTTATAAAAAAGGCTACAGTGTGTCAGGCCACCAGTAGCCTCAGACATCTTGGGTTTACCATGTCTCTTGATGTAATCAAGAGATCACATAGTGTTTGACCTATACCATTCAGGTGTATGTAAATACGTCCTGTAATGTTTGCACGGCAAAGAAATCACCTAATGATGCATTTCTCAGTGTTCCTCATGGTTGAGCACCAACTGCAACATGATGTGCATTAGAATAGGCAACATCTGTCGAAGTGGTATAATTTAGTACTGGTTCTGGCAGTGTTGCC
This sequence comes from Glaucomys volans, assembly GCA_020662805.1. NCBI lineage: Eukaryota > Metazoa > Chordata > Mammalia > Rodentia > Sciuridae > Glaucomys > Glaucomys volans. Next base: position 262,451 of record JAJEJO010000327.1, read on the forward strand.
GATTTAATTACGAAATACCTATGTTTGTTTTCTGTAAAACGGAAATATTTTCTTGACAATTATGTGATGGATCCCTATAATATCAGCACTAAGTAAAATTATGTACATGTCTGTCAACCTAATAACAATCAGAGAGACCTTATCCAAGGAAGAACGATATTTGGAAATAGAGCACTTCAGTGTGAATAGTGTGGCACAGTAAACTGTGTTCAAAAAGGGTGAGGCAAGGGGAAGGTTGTTTTTTGTTTGTTTTTCTTTTTTACTATTTGAGCATTTAAAAAAATTATCTTTGATAAAAACGAAATTGTACCTACTAACCTAGTACCATGTAATATTTTGATAAAGTACACAATGCATAATGTTTACATCAAATTAAATATGTGTATCTCCTCAAACATTCATCTTTTGTGGTAAAAACTTTTAAAAATTCTCTCTTCAGCTTTTTGAGTTGTTCAATACATTATTGTTACCCATAGTTACCCTACTATGCAGTAGCATACAAGGACCTGCTCCTAACTGTAACACCCATTAATCCATGTTTCCCCACCCTCCTGCCACCTACTCTCTCTGGCCTCTGGTAACCACTATTCTACTCTCAGTTTCCATAAGATCAACCTTTGATTCAACATGAGTGAGATCAGGTGGTACTTCTTGTTCTGTTGCTGGCTTGTTTTACCTAGGATAATGATCTCTGTTTCTGCCCATGTTGACACAATGATAGGATTCCATTCTTTTCACGACTACATAGTATTCCATTGTATATATGTATATTTTCTTTACCCATTCATTGGTTGATGGACACATAGACTGTTTCCCCTTTGTGGCTATTGTGAAGAGTGCTTCTGTAGATGTGGCATCGCAGCTGTCTCTCTAAAGAGCCTGGGGTCCATCCCCAGCACTGCAGTTTTACTTTAGCACCAAGCTACATCCCTAGCCCTCAGCAGATGTCTGATTTCACTTTCTTTGGACATAAACCCAGAAGTGAGGTTGCTAGGTCATATGGTAGATCTATTTTTAATTTTTGAGGAACCTCCATACTGTTTTCCACAATGGCCATACATTCCCCCAACAGTGTGCAAGGGGAGCTTTTCTCCACATTATCACCAGTATTTATTGGTCTTTTTGATAAGTGCCATTCTTACTGGGGTGATATCTCATTGTGGATTTTTTCATTTCCCTGTTATTAGTGATGAACATTTTTTCATTTTTCATATGTTCTGTTGGACATTTGTAGGTGTTAAGGACACCTATTTAGATATAGTGCCCATGTCAAAATTTATTATTATTGTTTTTTTTGCTATTGCGTTGTTGGCGTTTTTTTTCCATATTCTGGATTTAAATCCTTGTCAGATGTATAGTTTAGAAATAGTTTCTCACATTCTGTAGGTTTTCTCTTTATTCTGTTGTGATCTCTGCTGGAAGTTTTGCTCATTTCATGTAATCACATTTGTCCATTTTTGCTTTTGTTTTCTGTGCTTTTGGGGTCTTGTCCATAAAATCCTTGCCTATCCCAATTTCCCAGTTTCTGTCAGGTTTTTTCTTCTAGTAGTTTCATAGTTCAGGTCTGGATTTAAGTCTTTAATCCATTTTGAGTTCATATTTGTAACTGCTGAGGTAAAACAGGGGTTAAGTTCTTGTTTATTTTTGCAGGGCTGGGGTCCAAACCCAGGCCCTTTCGCAAGTACTTTACCATTGAACTACATCCCCAGTCATAGCTTCGGTCTTCTGCATGTGGATATTCAATTTTCCTAAACCAGTATGTGAACTTAGCACTTTGTCAAAACAGCAATCGAGAAGAATGGAGAAGGGATGGACTGTACAGAGGAAACTGAGGGGTGGGGAGGAGGTGGGGAAGGAAAGGTAATAGAATGAAACAAACATCTTTAGCCTATGTATATGTATGAATAGGCCAATTGTATGATTCTACTTTGCGTACAACCAGAAAATGATAGTTGTACTCCTTTTGTGTGCAATGAACTAAAATAATAATAAAAAAGACATGTACTTAAATGTAACTGAATTAATAAAAAATCACTGCCTCATCAAGAGCATTCTTGAGTAAAAATGGACTTTCTTCTGAGGGTGTGACAGTGAATATTAAAATGAGTATTACTATGGTTAAGTGCTATCTCCTGAGCTCAAGAAAAGAAGACTGTAGTTTTACCTACCCTTGATATTGCACCATATGTGCAAATATGAGTATGTTGAAAAATAAAAATAATATCTTAAAATTAAAAAAAAACAATTTGACCTCATGAACTCTATGAATCTTGAAGACCCCCGTTGTTCCTCTCATGGATTGTGTATACTTTGGGACCAACTGGTTTGGAGCAGAGCCTTAGCTGTGAAAAACAGGAAAAGGAAAAGAAATAGAACATTTCTAAACAATAATAATAATAATAATAATAAAAACAGCAATCAATGTGTGGGCTTCTTTCTAGGCTTTCCAGTGTTTTCATTGGTCTATGTCAATACAACTACCATGTTATTTTGATTACTATAGTTTGTAGTATATTTTGAAGTCAGGTATTTTGATGCCTCCTGCTTTGTTGTTTTTCCTTAAGAGGGCTTTGGCTATTTGTCGCGTTTTTGTTTTGTATGTATGGTTCCATATGAATTTTAGAATTGTTTTTTCTAGTTCTGTAGAGAATATCATTGATATTTTGATAGTGATTGCATCAAATCTGTAATATGAACATTGTAACAGTATTAATTTTTTGAGTCCATGAAAATGAATGTCTTTCCATTTTTTTGTCTTCTTTAATATTTTATAATTTTCATTATGGAGATCTTTTACCTCTTTGATTAAATTTATTCCTGTGTGTGTGTATGTGTGTGTGTGTGTGTGTGTGTAAAAATGGTACTGTGCTACTGTGCTGTTGATTTCTATTTCAGATAATTCACTATTGGCATATAGGAATGCTACTGATTTTTCTGTGTTGATTTTGTATGCTGCACCTTGCTGAATTCACTTATTCTAATAGTTTTCCATTTGGTTGAGTTTGGGGGGTTTTTCTATATATAAGGTCTTATGAACTTAGAACAGTTTAACTTTTGTTTCCAATCTGCCTGCCCTTTGTTTCTGCTGCATGATTACTTAGAATTTTATTGACTAAAAGTAGTGAGAGTAGGTATTCTTGTCTTTTTCACCTCTTAGGAAAGCTTTCAGTTTTTCTTAGGAAAGTTTATAAAGGGGAAAAGAGAAAGATATTTTGAAACAATATAAACAAGGGTTAATAACAAGGATGGCACCTCAAGGTTGAAGAAGAGAAAGTTGCTGGGTAGATCTCCCTAACTATTTTTTGTGTACCTTGTGGTTCTGGCAGTCTTGTGATAGTTATCAAGTGTGTGTGGGAATACTTCTTTCATAACCTCCAAGCTTTTTTTTTTAATTGGTTAGTGTTAACACAAACTACTCCATTTTGATTCTAATAAAAATTTGTAAATTCTAAAGAGATAAATGCTAAATGCAAGCTAGTATTAATTATGGTTGCCAGAAACTTAAGAAGTAAACCAAGTCAGTTTTCATGTCAGTTTTATTTTACATATAAGTTTTCAAGTGCTTATAAATTTATCTCAAATTTAAAACCAATACAGGGGATTGAGCCCAGAGCCTCACATGTATTAGGCAAAGACTCTGCATTTTTCTCCAATCCTTTTATTTTTATTTTTCAAGTTTTATTTTGAGACAGAGTCTCATTAAATTGCCCAGGCTAGCTGACCTCGAACACAATTCCCTTGCCTCAGCCTCCAGAGTCTCTGGCATTATAAGCATGTGCCACCATGCCCAGTCCAAACCTTTAAAATGTTCTTAAGTAGGTCACCTCATTGTAAGTCCTGTTTTCCATGTTACCAGTTATCTTTCCCAACTCCAAGTCTGTTATAGCTTGGCCAAAAATCCTTCCCTGGTTTTTTATGAACTTGTTCATCCTTTGACCTACAAAAGCTCTAACTACATTTCCAATCTTATCTCCCAACATTCTCATGTATTTGTTTTGCTCAAGCCACATTGACTAAATTCCATTGCCTCATTGAGATTTTCACCTTCCAGCATGTTTAATTGGATTGCTTCTCAGACCTACTCTTAGATTTCGTGACCACTCCTCTGGCTGAGTGAAGAGCCCTTCAGATTTCCCATAATCCCCTTTGATACTTCTATTATAGTTGTGAAACCTGCTGTGACCAATGGCAATATCCAAAATGTCTCCTTCAGTGCTTTTTATACTGCTTAAAACATAAAAGTTCTCAATAAAAGTTAACAGATTAAAAAATAAAGTTATCAGGGGCTGGGGATACAGCTCAGTTGGTAGAGTGCGTGCCTTGCAAGCACAAGGCCCTTGGTTCAATCCCCAGCACTGCCAAAAAATAAAAATAAAAAGTTTTATTTTAAAAGTTCATTTTGGAAAAAATTTTAAAAGTAAGTGATAAATTCAACCATATTCCTAAAATTTGTGCCCAAGAAAAAGGGAGGGAAAAATTTAAAGGAGTCATATGCAATTAAATAAACATAACGAATAGTATTCCTATAATAAAAGAAAAACTAATTTAAATCAATACCTAATTTTTTTTTCTTTTTTTTTGGGGGGGGGGTACTGGGATTAAACCCAGGTTCTCATAGAGGCCAGGCAAGTGCTCTACCACTGGGCTACATCCCCAGCTCTTTTTATTTTGACACAGGGTTTCACTAAGTTGCCTAGGTTGGCCTTGAATATATGATCCCCCTGTCTCAGGCTCCCGAGTAGCTGGAATTACAGGTGTGTGCCACCATACCTAACTATTCCCATATATATATTTTTAAAATCAAATGTGTGTTGTAAGTTGCAGTACTTAAATAGTCAAGACATTTCCTCTTAAAATTCTTACATTTAAGTACTTAAATATACATTACAAAATTTAAAAGTAGTAATGGGATGAAAACTGATACCTTTACAAACATCATATTACCAAGACCACAGTAAAGACCATGTTTGCAAACATTTCAATTCCTGCAATGTATGTATTGAAAAAGCTGAAACATTCATATGGCTGAGAGTTAACTATGTCTACTGATGTGATGTGAAATTTTCGGATATTCATCAATGCCAATAATAGTTTCATTATGTTACAAGACAGAGCTTTGGGAGAAAAATTCAAAATTTAACATTTTAGTTATTCCCTGAACTCAATTTATATATGTACTCTTTCAATATAAATGTATTAAGGCAAGTTGCTGGAGCAATTTCTAATAAAACTCATTTTGGATGCTAATATTTTTTTAAAATATTTATGTTTCTTTATCACTTAAGTATAAAGCTTCAGTTTAGCCTTTTCATCCAGATGCATTGCAAGTAATATGTGTTAGAAAAACTACTAGGCAATTTATTTAACTTACTTTATTAATCAATAAGAATTTTCCTCAAATGCAGTCTTGGGGATGGGGGAGATTGAAACCTTTCTGGTATTCACAGGGCCTATTAACTTGAAATATGTGACTATTTTTTTGAAAGCACAGTACTAAGGTTCCTGCCCTCTCCTACTAATAAATTACTGAAAAAGAAGCATAGCAAAACCAAAGTAAATTTAAATTTAATAATTTTAAATAGCAGTGTTCAAAATAAACTTTCATTTATATATAATAGAATTATGTAATGATCGTATATGAAAACCATTTAGCTAGAAGCACAATGATAATTTTAAGCTGGCATAAAATACTTTAACAAAATATAAGTTATGAATATTTATATGTATATCAAGTTTAAGGTAAATCAACATAGGATAACAAAATAAAAAAGGTTACATCAAACCCTACATAGTTTATTTCTGGTGAAACATTTAAATGCTTTTCTACTATAATACAAAATACATTAATTCCCCTACCAACACTAGAAAAGATCTCTCACCAAAATACATTACTTTCAGGGGAAAAAAAATGCCTCACATTTTCATAAAACACACAGAATGCAATAAAGTGCTTTTTCTTATAGGATATAGATCCTGGGAAAATTAAAAATATATTTAAAAAAATATCATTTCTTGTCCTGCTAGCATGACCCCCATGCTGGGTGTCAAACCCAGGGTCTCCTGCATACTAGGCAAGCACTCTACCACTGAGCTACATCCCCAGCCCAATCACAGCCTTCTCCTATATCATTCCTTCATACAGTCATAAATTTCTTAATCATGCACAATTTTTTGAAGGAAACCGTTTTCTTTAGTCTTGTGATAAAATCAAGGGACATTTTTGAAAATACTTTATGACAGGGGCTGGGACTGTAGCTCAGTGGTAAAGTACTTGCCTCGAAGGTGTGAGGCACTGGGTTCGATCCTCAGCACCACATAAAATTACAATAAAGATATTGTGTCCACATACAACTAAAAAAATAAAAAATAAAATACTTCATGACATTTATTATAAGACAGATTGAGTACCTCTTATCAAAATGCTTATAACCAGAATTGTACTGAATTTCTGATTTTTTTTCTTTTTTAATTCTGTAATATTTGCATATACATAATGAGACTCTTAAGGTGGGAACCCAAGTCTAACTATAAAATTATTTGTTTCATGTATACCTTGTATATATAGCCTGAAGATAATTTTATGCAATATTTTTAGAGGCCCTGCATTTTGTACACAGTCTATCGCACAAAGTCAGATGTAGAATTTTCCACTTGTGATGTCAACACTCAAAAAATTTTGGATTTTAGGGCACTGCAGATTATCAATTTTCAGATTAGGGAAGCTCAACCTGACATGATATCTGTCTTGTTAGAAAATAGTCAATAGAAATGAGCTAAAGAACTCCCATCAATAATGATACTTGGATAACACTGGATAAAAATCAGAGGTCATTCCTGTGCTCAGACTATTTACTTAAGATTAGTCTAAATGCAATACTGTTTTCCATTGAAAACCCAAGTTTGAGTGAAGTGAACATTTCCTACAATCAGTAAAAACTCCCTTTCTTACAGAAACAGTAGATAAGGTCTTTCATTATCAAAAGTGGCAAGATCCAAATCACACAGATGATAATATTATGATTCATACAGATTAAATTGTCATTCCTTTAATTAGAGAAATCCTAATTCACATGAGATCACAACACCATAACTTGGAGGCCAAAAAGAATGCATTTGAATTTAAGAAATTAACAGGTAATATTTAGCAAATATGTTATTTAACAACTTCCTTCTATTATCTACTGAAATTTCTACATACATGATTTAAATGTGCACAAGATGAGTTTCTTTTCTTCTATACTACACATCATTTAACACACAATTCAAACAATTCTGATGTATCTGACATACAATAAGATTAAGTTACACTGAAATGTATAATATCAAATTCTCAGAAACTGTTTTTGATATTATGGAATAAATTTTTTTCTTTACAATAATACTAAGTGGTTGTGATTTCTGAATTATCTTTTAAAAAATCTCCAAAAATAAAAAAATTTTTATTTTAAAATTAGGATTATGACTTAAGAGGTGTAATAGAAATTATTCACTTAAATTATTGCAAAGACATACATAAAATCATTGTAAGAGAATAACATGAAAAAAATTCTTGCCCAAGAATCCCCGTCTTATTTGGTATGGCTGTTTCAAGTTGAAACAGCATCACTAGAATTGTTGCCTTTGAATATTCTGTTTCTGAAAAAATGCCTTTCCAAATTCATATGTACTGATCATAATGGCACAAGCAGGAGCAATTTTAATTAAGCGAGGAATCAGGCCTGAAAAAAGAACAAGAAAAAGAACACATTTTACCTTATTTTTTTTTAAAAAATAACTTATTTGACATCATTCCAATAACAATCAAAATAAATGAAATTATATATCCAATTTTGTATCATAAATCATTAGCAAAAATAGGTCAAACTACTTATTTTAAATTTCCTCACTTCAATTCTGGGTTATGCAGAAATTTTATTTTCTTGATAGTAAATCTGTTATTTAACCTTTAAATTACAGCAATGATATTTAGGAGAAAATAAAAAATATAGAATGTTATCTGCAACTTCTTTAATTTTTTTTTTTTTTCTGGTACTGGGGATTGAACCCAGGGGCACTTAACCACTAAGCCACATCCCCAGTCCTTTTTTATTTTGAGACAAGGTCTTGCTAAGTTGCTCAGGGTCCCACTAAATTGAGGCTGGCTTTGAACTTGTGATCCTCCTGCCATAGCCCCCTGAGCTGCTGAGATTGCAGGCTTGTTATGCCACCATGCCTGGCATGCAGAGTTAATTTTAGAAGGCAACAGATCGAAAACCAATAATTTAGTTCAAGGAGTCAGTAAAGTAAATATTATTACCTCTAAATAATCCAGAAAATCCATCTTTAGCAACAATGTTCTTCATTATAACCCAGGTTGACATGTGCAAAGACCTAGAAACTAAATGTTAAGAGAAATAAATAATACTGTCATAAATCACAATTTAAAAATTTCTCATACTGATAATACAAACATAATGGTGTTTATTGCCTTTGGGAGCACATCATTTCCCTATAAGAAGAAGATATCTATTCACCTAAAGAGCTAATTTCAGTCTTATTTTTAATATTTGAATTCATTAAGAAGGAATGCAAAAAGTTCAAAGTTCAAAGGTATATAAAAGGCTTCTTTTGAATCGAAAAAGTCTGTTTCTTTAGCCTGATGGTGTTATTCTTTATAGTCTTTCCCATGGTTAAAAATGTTGCATATGGGATTTTTAAAAAATGCACAGAAACTTCTCATGGGGCATCTAATACCAAAGAAAATTCCAGAATATCATTTATCATTTGAATTTTATTTTCACAATTAAAAAACTGTTTTTCTTAAAAAGAAGTTCTGATGAAAATAGTTTTTTTCCCATAGTGGTATTCTGTTGTATGACAACCTTTCTAAACAGATGTTTTAGTCTTGAAATAAATTAGAACTGTACTCTTTCCTTCAAAGAGCAGATGTTTATCTATCATTCAGTTATTTGCAACCACTGAAAAATGAGGAAAAAACTAATTTTTCTAAACTTAGCAAGAAAAGATGTCACTGAAGTTCAAACAAAGTTTATGAATGTTGGGTATATTGTACACAAACTTTGCTTACTTTCGTTTTACACAGTGATTCTAAGCACTGGGTTAGAGCCCAAAGACTACTAGATACAATGAGGTTTTTAAGTCTAAGGAGTAGGTATACTAGCATGTAAACAGTGTGAACACTGATAGGCTGAAGGTTTCAAAGTTTTGGTTTGAGACTAGGTGGATGATGGACAAATGATCTTTATCACCTTCTCTAGCTTTTGAGAACTGCATTATAAAACTCTACAGTCATCAGTGTTTACATTGATCTTAGCCATTAATAAAAAGTAAAGTGCTAAGAAGTGATATTGGTCAAATTATATTGTTACATTGTGTGTATGTATGAATACATAACACCAAATACCATCATTATGTATACAGTGCACCCATAAAAAAAAATGGAAAAAAAAAGTGAAGAATGTACTATTAAGCAAGCCTAGGAGGGAAAAATGGAAAATTTTTACCAAAATATTCTTCAAAAACAGAAATACACACACACACACACACACACACACACACACACAAAAGCCCCAACAATACACTCACGTCACCAATTAAAAAAACACAAAGAAAGTGAAAAGAAGGAAATAGATATTCCAAGCAAATAATAAATCAAATTGACCAGGAGTACCTATATTTATACCTGACAAAAAAGACTTTAAGACAAAGTGTCAGAAGAAACAAAGGTCATTGTTGTATGATGATCCAGAGATCAATTCAACAAGAAGATATAATAATTATAAACAAATATGCACTTAGTACCAGAGTACCCAATTTTATATGACAGTTATTATTAGATCAAAAGGGATAGAGAAGTTTCAATACAATAAAAGTGGGGGACTTCACCCAATTTTCCTAAACAGATAGATCATCCAGACTAAAATATAGAATTAGACTATACTCTAGATTAACTGGACTTAACTGATATTTATAAAACATTTCATCCAACAGCTATAGAATACATATTTTTTTCATCAGATACACATGTCCTGTATATCTTTTCTGACTACAATGAAATAAAACTAGGAATCAACAACAAAAGAAACTTTTAAAATTATGCAAATACATGCAGAATGACTGAATAACACACTTTTGAATGAAAAAAATGGGTTACTGAAGATATCAAAAGGGCAATTTAAAGACTGGTCGAAACGAATGAAAATGGAAGCAGAACACACAAATTCATTGGATACAGCAAAATCAGTATTCAGAGGGAATTTTATAGCAATAAATATCTACCATGAAAAAGACAATAATTTCAAATAAACAACTTATCAAGGATGTAAGAACAAACCAAACCCAAAATTCAAAGGAAAGAAAGTAAAGACCAGAGCAGACAGGAAATAATACCAAGAGTTAATAAATGAGATGGCATCAGTTAAAATGTTTCTGCACAGCAATGGAAACAAGAGCATGAAGAGAGAGCCTACAGAATGGGAGAAAATCTTTGCTAGCTACTTTTCAACAGAAGATTAATATCTAGAATATATCAAGAACTCAAAAAATCTAACACCAAAATGACAACAAATAACCCAAGAAATAAATGGGCAAATGAACTCAAAAGAAGAAAAACAAATGGCCAAAAAACTATGAAAAACTGTTAACATCTTTAGCAATCATGGAAGTGCAAATCAAAACTATACTGAAGGCTGGGGATCTAGCTCAGTTGGTAGAGTGCTTGCCTTGCAAGCACAAGGCCTTGGGCTCAATCCCCAGCACCAAAAAAAAAAAAAAAAAACCCAACCAAACAACAACAACAAAAAACTATACTGAGATTTCATCTCACTCTAGTTGGAATGGCAATCATTAGGATACAAATAATAAATGCTGGTGAGGATGCAGGGAAAAAGGAAGACTTTCACACTGTTGGTGGGATTGTAAATTAATACAGCCTCTAGGGAAATTAGTATGGAGGTTCCTCAAAAGACTGGGAATGGAAGTACCATGTGACTCAGCTATACCACTCCTCAGTATTTATTCAAAAAAACTAAAGCTTACTATGACAATGTACATAGCAGAATTCAAATTGCTAAGTTATGAAACCAGCCTCAGTGTCCATTAACAGATGAATGAATAAAGAAAATTTTGCCACTTAATGAAACAGGAATCAGTATTTCAAAACTTCAATTATGTAAAAATATCAAAATCTTTAGGAAGGTAAATGAGGCTTATGATTTATTTAAGAAGCTATACTATTGGGGCCGAGGATATAGCTTAGTTTGGTAGAGCGTGCCTAGGATGCACAAGGACCTGGGTTCACTCCCCAGCACCACCACCAAAAAAAAAAAAGCTATACTATCAATATAAACAGTATAAACATAACTACAGCAACCCAACAAAAGGAACAAGTATTTTTAAAATGAAAAATATTTATGAACGAAATTTAACTTTCTAAAAAAAGGCTATAACAAGAATTTTATACAAGTTGACAATTATGTTTTATAAAGAGTCATTACTACAAGCAATAAGCAACTCTTACTTTGTAAGCAATGCTTTTAACCAAATATTTAAAGAATAGAAAATAATAAACGCTCATTTACTGACCAAATTTATTGATTTGTAACAACTGTATATTTTGGATACTACTTAAGTTCCCTATATAGTACTCCCAGATCTTCTTGTTCCCCTTTCCTCAGAGCTAAAACTCCTTTTAAAAATAATTATCTTCCTCATATGTTTAAATTTTTACATCTGAATTGTTGATAAACAATGTATATCCTTATTTGCCCCTTTTAAACTTTGTATAATGGTATCACACCATGCATTTACTCTTGTAATGTGCTTCTAACATTATCTAGGTTGGTAAGTGTAGCAGTACTTTTATTCATTTTAATTACTGTATAACGTTGGATTATATAGATTATCACCACATATCCATAATTCTTGCCAAGGGACATTTAGGTGATTTTTAACTTTTTGTTATCCTTTGAATATCTTTGTACATGCATAGAGGCTTCTCTAAGCCTCTAAGGCACATATCTAGGAGCAGAACAGTTCGTTCAAGGGGCATCCTTGATATTACCACACTGTTTTCCAAAGCAGTTGTTCCAAACTTGTACTTTCACCATCACAGCATGACTGTTCATATCCTCCCCAATAATTCAATTAATATAAGATGTCCTCTCACTGCTGTTACTACTAAGATTGATTAAAATAAGTGTGTTCACCACCCATAACCACTTTTAGTGATTCTTTTAAAAAAAAAATATTGTTTTGAGCCAGGCACAGTAGCATAGGCATGTAATTCCAAAGGCTCAAGAGGCTGAGGCAGGAGGATTACAAGTTCAAAGCCAGCCTCAGCAACGTAGTGAGACCTTGCCACTAATAAAAATATAAAAAAGGGCTGGGACTGTGACTCAGTGGTTATTCAACCCTGGATTTAATCCCTGGTACAAAAAAAAATTTATTTTTTTTTTAAATTAAAAAAAAAAAAAAGGCTGAGGATGTAGCTCAGTGGTAGAGTATCACTGGCTTCCATCCCCAGTGCCACAAAAATAAAAAGAAAAGCAGTTTGTAATACTTACAATAGTTTAATAAATGTTAAATTTACTAAAAATTAAGATTTAAAAATTTTTAAATGTTTAAGTTGTATTTTAAAATATTTACTAAACACAAAGAAAATGAAGTTTAACCTCTGAAAAATAGATGCATTTGGACAAAGTTTAAAAAGTTGAAACCAGATATTAACTTTAAAAAAATAAATATAATCGATACACTCAAATGAGATAACAGTTATAGGATCTGGCACTGACTATACCCTAGATGTTTATGTGTGTCTGTGTCTGTGTTGTCCTGGGGATTTAATCCAGGGTGCTTCCCCATTGAGACACATTCCCAGTCCTTCTTAAAAGTTTTAAACATTTTTTTATTTGTTCTAATTAGTTAGATGACAGTAGAATGCATTTTGACACATCATACATATATAGAGTATAACTTATTCTTCTGGTTGTACATGATGTAGAGTTACACAGGTCATGGAATCATATATGCACATAGGGTCATAATGTCTGATTCATTCTATTATTATTCCTATCCCCATACCCCTCCCCTCTTTTCTTTCCTTCTGCCTAGTCCACAATACCTCTATTCTTCCTGCCTCTGCACCAGCCCTTTTTATATTTTTAATTTTAAGACATGGTTTCACAAAGTTGCCCAGATTGGCCTTAAACTTGTGATCCTCCTGTGTCACTGGGATTACAACATGTACCACCACACCTGGAATTTCCTGAATTTTTTGTTTGGGTTTAGAGAATTTTTTCTAGTACATATTTATTAGTTTTATTAAAGAACAAGACATAAGGAAAAAAATCTTCTTTCTCTTATTTTAGATATCTAACCTAATACCTAGAGAGAAAAAATATTACATCTTAAAAATGTTTTAAATTAATTAAACTTACTTTTTTGACTTTCATATGTCCAAAGTTGGGTCTGCTTTTGTGTTTTTACCACATCAAATGGTAAAGTTGCAACAGCTGCAAACTATCAGAAAGTGAAACTGATTAATTTAAATCTATCTTTTAATTTTTCCTATTTTTAAATTCTTCTCATTAGCATATTAACAAGGATAATAATGAAAATCATCACTAAGTTTAAAACAGAACATATTTTTAAAGTTTTTATTAAAGAAAATAGATACGCCTTGTATGTTCCTCACAAAAGTCAAGTAAACAGTTTCAGAAAAGTTCCCTTACTTTCTTGAGATCACACAGTGTCAGAATTCTAGTCAGACCTCTCTGACTCCAAAACTCACAATTTTTGATGCTTCTTTACCTCACATGAAGGTACCACACAATATTAAAGCAGAAATTATCCAGTAAACATTTAAAATTTTCCAACAAATGTTTTAAAAGTGAATAAAATTTTAAAAAGGTAAATAAAGAAAATGGTCTTTGAACATTTAGTTCTACATACCTTTTCTTAATGGGCTTTAAATATATTTGTCAAATATAGTTACAAAGGCTCAAAAATCACATTTTAAAAAATTTTTCTCAAAATGATTCAATTTTACAATTATTTCCATAATGCCTTAGGTAAGAGAGAGTTTTTTAAAAAGAATTAAATCTCACTATATCTGATACAACAATCACACAAAGTAAAATCTGGTCTCTATTTTGCTTACCAACTAACTCAGAGTTGGGCAACAAACTCGTAACATGCTCCTAAACTCAATTACATTTTATTTCACCCCAGCAATTTGTTAAGTTCTTGATGTCTGTTTCAAAGATCATGGATGGGTGAGACTAAATTACTATTTATCTCCACAACCTATCATGTAGAGATTATATATATATATATATATATATATATATATATATATATATATATACACACACACACACACACACACACACATACATACACACACCATGTGGATACATATATATAAATAGAGCAGTTTAAACTATATTACTTTAGAAAGTGTGTTAAGAGATGTATATGACATTATAGCTACCTGTTGCGACAGAAAGCCTGGATACTGTTACTTTCATGTGCTTTTCCTGTTACATAGACAAGTCTTTATTTGAAAACTGCCAAAAGGCATGTTCTAGACTATTAAAACATAATTTAAAAATGAGTTTTCTACTTTTAGGAGAAATAGTAAAATAGAGAACTTCCCTTCATATTTCTGTAAAACTGGTACATCATCCTGACCATTATTCAGCAATTGTAACTGATTTTCTGGCCCAATGGGCTTATACTTTATGTTAATTTGACAGATTTTAGACCTAATAATATTCTTATCTAATCTAAGTTTTGAACTCAATAGCAGTAGACTCTGTAGTTTAGGTTTTCTGATATATTATTCCAACACTTTCTGGCAGGTTTCTATCACTTTACTCTGGACCTTTAGTTCTGTTTTAATGTGATTCCAATATGTCAGTGTCATGCTTTAAATAATCACAAATAAATTTTGGAAGTATGTGGGTAAATAAAACTCTCTATGGCCAAAGTCAGGGTGACATAAATCAACTTTAAAAAAAGTTTACTGCACAACTTTCTATTATGTATGCAGAGCTGGGAAAAGGTAAACTTCCCACTTAAAAATGGTCATTTAAGATCCTTCCCTTCTGGTTGTACTTTTTCTTGAAAATCTTTTAAGCCAAAATGTTTCCTTAGAAACAGAAAATAGCAACGGGGTATGGAACTGCTTCTATTTAGTTCAAACATATATATAGGATGAGACTCCATGAAATATTACTTAGTCATATCTACTATTTATTAAGCCAGTGTATTATAAAATATTCTGCAAATAAAGCACTATTTCAAGCATTATCATGATCATAACCAATGATCCAAGAAATCTACAGATTTCTCAGAAAATATAAGGTGCTTGTAAAATAATAAAAACAGTGTATTTTAAAACTATTTTAATGATCAATAATTTATTTCCTTAAATAGGATGATAAATACACAAAATTTAATATAGCACAGTTCAAAAAGCACTATCTCAATATACATTAAATACTATCTAATATTTGCTCTGTTTTAAAATAATAACTATCATTTTGCTGGAGTATTAACAACAAAAGGATAAACTTACAGAACCAGACAATGCCCCTGAAGTAAAGTTGATCATAAATGTTGGTTCATATAAACCAGATTTCTCACACAACCACTTCTTTAAAATTTCATAGTTATACCAGTACATTGCTATAAAAATAGAGAATGAAATGAGCACACATTTAAAAATAAAATGTTGACTTTAAAGAATTATGAAGTTATAAATTAAAGGAAAACAGAAATTCTAACACTGATACAGATCTTGCTTTGTGCTTAGACTGAATGGAACTTAAAAAGACAAGAGATTAAAATTTTTAATAATATTCTAGCATTGTTTTTTTTTGGGGGGGGCAGTGGGTACTGGGGATTGAACTCAGGGGCACTCAACCACTGAGCCATACCCCCAGCCCTATTTTGTATTTTATTTAGAGACAGGGTCTCACTCAGTGCTTAGAACTTCACTTTTGCTGAGGCTGGCTTTAAACTCGTGATCCTCCTGCCTCAGCCTCTTGAGCCACTGGGATTACAAGCAAGCACCACTCTATTCTAGCATTCTTATAAACAAAAAACCACCCTGTGCAACAGTAAAGTAGGACAATGATCTCAACCCTGACAAGAACAAGTAAATGCCTGTCAATTAATGAACAAAGGTATAAAAATCTTTAAAAAATAAAGCAAAATGAAGATAGATTGGATTATCCCAGAAATGCTATGCTAAAGTACTTACTATAACAAACAAGTGTTATATACCACATTAACAAAACAGTGGCATAAAATAGTAATCAAAAAAAGCATTCAATAACATTTAACACTTCCATGTAAACAAAAAAATTTCTTAGGATTCTAGAGGTAAAAGGGAATTCCTTCGACTTGATAAATGGTATGCATCAAAAAAATAATTATTAATGTTGAAACAACAGAACTATTTCCGTTAAAATAAGAAAAATTATAGGGATGCTTATTATCACTAGTATCAAAACTTAATTAAGCATGAAGAAAAGTTATAATAATTTAAATATCTTCATGAGAAAAATTAAAATCTCTACTGAAACACTTTTAAAAAGTTATTATGGGCTGGGGTTGTAGCTGAGTGGTGAAACAGTCGGCCCTGGGTTGAATCCTCAGCACCACATGAAAATCAAATGAATAAAATAAAGATATTGTGTCCACATGCAACTTAAAATATATTTTTAAAAAGTTATATTATTAATAAATGGATATGACATTCCTAGAGAAGAAATATGTGAGACAACATCAAGAATTTTTACAAAGAACTTGTAACTTAGTAATTTTGACAGAATCTATTGGCACAGATTTAGAGAAATTAATCAGTGAGACAAATGCATGCATATATGTGAAAATTTGATATGACAGAGGTGACAACGCAGATCCTTGCAGGACTGTAATTATTCCATAAATGATGCTGATATAAGAAGCAATTCAGATTGGGGGCAGTGAGAATGAATACCTATTTGGTCCATATTCCCAAATCAATTGTGAATAACTGGATGGCTAGTGAAACACTGCCCAACCTTATTAATAATCACAGAAATGTAAATTAAAATGAGGTGCTACTTTAAATAGCTAGATAAACAAAATGAAAGAACTGTGACAATAAAAGAGCTAGCAAAGGTGTAAAGCAAGTAGAAATTTCATGCTTTGCTGGTAGCTGTATAAATCTATTCAATCACTTTAGAAAAGAAATTACTGTCAACAGAAGAATGAATTGGACTTTACCTTCCTATGTTTATATATGAATACATGACTAGTGTAACTCCATATCATGTACAACCAAAAGAATGGAAGTTATACTCCATGTATGTATGATGTCAAAATACTTTCTACTGTCATATATAACTAAAAAGAACAAATAAAAAAATTTTTAAAAAGAATCCACTGTTACCAATAAAACTAGAAATATATATATATCTGGAACTGGGTGTGATGGCACACACCTTTAATCCCAGCTACCCAGGAGGTTGAGACAGGAGGATCGCCAAGTTCAAACCCAGCCTAGGCAACTTAGGGAGACCCTGACTCAAAAACACTAGAGATGTAGCTCAGATGTAGAACAATCCCAGGTTAAATTCCCAGTACCAAATAATAACAAATAAACAAACTTTAAAGCAAACATAAGTGACACAGAAATCAATGATTAGTTATCTATTTCATGTTTATAAACAACATAACTGAGCACAACCACCCATCTGATTATTTGATTTATAATAATCCTTTATAGGATACTCAATGGGGAGATGTTTATTTTTAATAATTAAAAAAGTAGGAATTCATATAATTTTAAAGGTGGTCATAAGTGGATTTTATAATATTTTGATTTGCAAAAGTTTACTCACCTTATTGATTATCACTTATTTAGAATAAGGTTAAAAGCAGCTTTTATTCCCTGAATATGTTAATGTTAATGTTTAAAAGGAAATTAAATACAAGAAGAAAAGAAAAGTAGGCTTGAATTAGAAATTTCATTCAATAAAGGCTTATGAAGATCTGAAAGTCTAACAATGAACTAGGAATTTGTGGTGTCCACAGAAAATACCTTACCTTTAACCATAAAAGGTTTAAAACCTAGTAAAAGTAATATATGAATAAGACAAGGTTATGTAAAATTTAGCAGCTACTAATAAGAAGACATATCCTACCTGAGAAGGGTACATCTCTAAGAATAGTGGGAGCCCAGCCCTTCCAAAGTGAAATCCAACCATCTTCAGCTACTTTCTTGCTGACAAATCGATGCAGTTCCTCGTAAGAAAACTTCTTAGACTGCATCTTGGTTCTAATCAATTCTAATGGACTTATCACAGTTACCGCACCAACTAACAGAACCAACAAATAAAACAAAAACAAAGCCATGTACTAAGCAAACACACCTGCAGAAATATTTCATGTATTTTATATTTTAACAGTTTATTCTGAAATGTCTGCAAACATTAAAATCAAATACCTAATGATGTCAAAACATTGGCATAGATTTCTGCCCTTGATGAAACGAAAAGGTGTTTTCATATACCTTTTCCTGGTTTCAACTCTTTCAAGAGCAGTCCCAGAAATGTTAGTCAACTAGAACTATTACAACAACTTATTCCAGTTAGTGCCCCCAATAAACCTCACTTCTATTTCACAGATATAAATGTTCTTCTGCGTAGAGGCAATTTCCTTCTGACTAAACTCTGAACCTAAGTTTATGAAGAAACTGGTTCAAGACTTTGGCCAGAAACATATATGGGCCCAGAGAACACCTTGGAAGTTTAAGAGAGTAAAAACCAATTCTGACAGCACTCTAAAAACTGTCTAAGACTCAACCAAGATGGACTAATCCCATCTCATTCTGATGGCAATCACTATGGAGTACTTTACTTTACTTTTGGAGTAAAGATATTAACAAATTAGTACAAACTGGTATGCAAAATATATTGATACTCTGTACACTGTACAAATTCTCTAAATGGATATTCTAAACAGAAATCAAAAAGAAAATAAAAATTTATTACTTACATCTGGCCACGGTTCCAGCAACAATTGGTATTCGGGTTTCATTTTCTCCTAATTTAGATCTCAGAAAAGCACTTAATTGATCATAGCAGGTAAAATAAATAACTGTGGCAGGAACTGCCATCACTCTGATAGAAACAAACCAGGTTTGAATTAGAAACTTCATTCAATAAAGATTTCCTTTTAATATTATCAAAAGGTCTCAAACATACTACTGAATGAAATTCAAATATTACTATAAGCTAAAAAAACTTTTATCTTGGATAAGCTAAAAAACACAACAAATAAGGCCCATGAGATAAATTTTTTATTTAAAAAATTATTAGCATTTAATTTAGCAATAAAAGTTATAAAATAGGTATCTGCCTCCCTCTAATTATGAAGATAAGTTACAATATATGGCATCAAATAAACGCTGTAAGATAAATTATAATTTGTAGCATTAAGTAAGTAACCAAATTCAGATAATATAACTTATATAACCTCAGATCATAAATAGGAAAACACAATTAGAACATTTCTCCCTTTCCTTGACTTTTTGGTCTGTTTCTGGTCTCCCAGATATGATTTCCCATTTAACATTTACTACAATATGAGAATCACTGCAATAAAAAAGTTGTTGAACAACAGAAAAATATTTTTGAACAATGGATATATATCATACCTGTTTACAACTAGAAATAAACTACAATTAACATTACCAGAATCATTTACACTAGTTTTCAGGAAATTCTAATGATATATTCTTTTAAATGAAAATTTAAAATGGGATTAATTAAATTCACATACAATGTTGTAGGCCTTCTCATGGCAGAAATATTAATGCAATAAGAAACTAGTTTATGATTTATGTTTATGGTTTACATACCATTGTATGGAATGTTAACATACCATTGTTGGAATGTTTTAATAATTTTTTTCCCCCCTCTGGTGCTGGGGATTGAACCCAGAACCCAGAAGCACTTTGCCCCCAAGCCACATCCCTGCCCCCCATTTTTTTTTTTTTGACTCAGGGTGTCACTAAATTGCTTAGGGCCTCGCTAATTTGCTGAGGCTGGCCTCGAACTTGCAATCCTCTTGCCTCAGACTCCTGACTTGCTGGGATTACAGGTATGCATCACCACACCTGGAAGAATGCTTTAATATTCTATGGTGAAGTCTGAAGTTGAAAATTTAGGAGTAGGACTGAAATGGTGGTCTTGGATCTACCACTAACTTTATAATCTTAGGTGTTAAAATAAATGCCTCAAAATTGACTAATTCTCTCTATACAAAGGATAGAAATTTTTAGAAATAAATGAGGCGGAGAAAGCCAATGTAATCTTCGGAATTTTTATAGTCCTACTAGTTTATCATATTCTTATAACTTTTAGTAAGTAGAATTACCTGGAGAAAGAAACATATGTAACACAATACACCTCACAGTTTTGGTAAAATAAAAAATCAAATAAACACTAAATTCATCCCCCGCCCCTCTGGTTTTGGGAATTGAACCCAGGGATGCATTACCATGAGTGACATTCCCAACCCCTTTGATTTTTTATTTTTTAATTTTTTTTGGAACCAGGGATTGAACTCAGGGGCACTCAGCCACTGAGCCACATCCCCAGCCCTATTTTGTATTTTATTTAGAGACAGGGTCTCACTGAGTTGCTTAGGACCTCGCTAAATTGCTGAGGCTGGCTTTGAACTCGCAACCCTCCTGCCTCAGCCTCCCGAGTCACTGGGATTACAGGTGTGCGCCACTGAGCCTGGCTGATTTCTTATTTTTGAGACAGGTTATTGTCAAGGGTAGACTCAAACTTGTGATCCTCTTGCCTCAAATTTATGAGTGGTTGGGATTAAAAGCATGTGTTACTGCACTTAGCCTTAATTATTTCTGAATGTGAAAAAAAAATTATGCTCATGCATCAAAGATTAACACAGCAAGTCTCATTGCTCGAATCTTCTACAATCATCTTTAAGAAACCCTGTCTGCATGCTGAGTTTTGACTAACTCATGGGAAAATAGCCACTGGAATGTTCAGCATGATGATAATTTCTATATGTCTGAAGCACTAACCCAACTAATTTAAGTTGATTGGTACAAACAAAGTAATGCATGTTAAACATCTACTTTCCCTCTGGGGATCTGAAGTTTAGCTAATCATAGCGCTCACGAACATAGAACATACCTACATAACCAACATCCAATTAAAGCTGTACACTCTGAAATTCAACTGAGTTTCCCAAGGCAGAAATGCTTTGTACGCTTCAATTAGTTACCGGAAGAAAAATGTATTCTGTGCAATGCCATGAAGAACTTTGGAAGCATGTAAAGCATGTACCTGATGAAGTTCTCATGTGTTCTTTTCCCTTATTAATTCTGCTTGTATCCTTTAGCTGTAATAAACCATATTCATAAGTATAACTCTCCTTTAGGTCCTGTGAGCCTCACAGCACATCACAAATGTGTGGGTAGTTGTGAGACTCAAAGAACAATGCTTCAGAAAATTAAAGTTTATTATAACTTGGATCGGGAATGTTCACCAAAGGCTCACATGTAGAGGGCTTGAACCCCAGCCCACAACACTATTGGGATGGTGCAGGAAGTTCCTCCTCGGCCTTACTCAGTTGCGGGGGGCGGGGGTTAGCAGTGCGGAGTCAGGACGCAGAGTCAAGATGCAGAGTCAAGACACAGACCCTGGGAGTTGGGTGGAAGCAAGTGAATTGCGAGTACTTGCAGACTTGTTTATTGTGGGAATGTCTTGTCCCTATATAGCTAATCAAGTTTATTACCTGTTTGCCCTTATGTTAATTAGGGGTTGTAACTGTGTCCAATCATGTAACATCCAGATATGTTAAGTAAGGATTGTACCTTGTCCAATTATGCTTTCACTAACATCTAATGGTGCCTTTGCTTAGGGTCCAATTTGGACCCCTCAAGGTTTCCCTGGCAACAGCTATGCTAATTACAGGGAGGTGGTCTTGCTCCACTAATCAGCTAGAGTAGAATGCTCCTTCCTGCAGGTGTGCCTGCTAGGCCTGTATAAGTGTAGGTTTTCCTTACACATTTGAGACATTCACAGCTGCCAGCCAAGAACCAGGAGCCTCTCCAACAGGATGGGATGCAACTTTTTAAAGAGGTAAGTCATGGGTGCCATGCCTTTTACATTTGGTGCCTAAACCATTCTTCTCTTTATCTTTCTCTGCTTCCTGGCTGTCATGAGGTGAACAACTTTCTTCCACCATCCCTTCTGCTATAATGTTCTGCCTTATCTTAGGCCCGAAGCCAGAAAACAAACCAACCATAGACTGAAACCTCTAAAACGGTGTGCCCAAATAAATCTTTCCTCCTTAAACTGTGTTTCTTATTTCGTCACAGTGATAAAAAGCAAAGAGTTCTATTATTAAAAATACAAGACTTTGTCTAAACATGCAAATTGTAAGATAAAATAATCATCACTTAATAGAAAAAATATTTAATTTCAACTTACAGTGTAGGAGGAAGACCACTCCACAGGGATTTAATGCCTTCATTTCTAATGATTTTTAAAAAGGCATCCTAAAATTATAATAGAAAAAAAATAGTCAAAATATATCCCTAAACCTGATATATAAAAATTTATAGTGATAATTTATTGGTAATTTGATTCTTTCAATCATTTAATTCTAAAATGGATTTATATCTGTCTATTCTTTTAAAAAAAAGAGAATTTTAATGTCAAATACAACAAATGCAAGTATAATGAAGAATTTCTGGATAACAGTTCTTACAGAATAAAATCTATTACTCAGCTCTGGATTGTTCTACTTAGGGCTTAGAAACAAAGGTTTGGAAAGATTATTATAAGAATATAAGTACAGTTATGGCAGAGAATTGGTCAGATAAACCCTCTTCACCAAGTACTGAAATCAGAGAAAGTATTATTAAAGCCAACTTTTTGAAGACTCTGAAGAGAAGCCCAAAGTAGTCAGAAGCTAAAGGCAGTCTGCCATTAAAAACTCTTACAATTTAATGATAAAAATAAAAAAATTGATAAAGGATTAGAACATACATCTCCAAAGTAGATATACAAATGGCCAATAAGCGTATGAAAAATGTTCAAAAACATTTATCTCTATGGAAATGCAAAGCAAAACTACAATGAGATGCCAGTTGGTGGGCTAAAATACAAAAAGACAGATGATAAGAAGGACTAATGAGCATGCAGAGAAATTGGAACCATCAGATGTTCTGATGGGAAAATAAGATGACGTTGCCCCTTTAGAAAAGGTCTGGCATCATTGACAAATTTCTGGAGACCCATGATCTACCCAAATTGAATTAGGAGGACATACACAATTTAAATAGATCAATTTCAAGCAATGAAATAGAAGACACTATCAAAAGCCTACCAACTAGACAAAGGTGCCAAAAACATACAATGGAGAAAAGATCAAATGCTGCTGAGAAAACAGGAAATCCATATGCAGCAAAACTGAATTAAACCCCTATCTCTCACCCTGCACAAAAATCAACTCAAAATGGATCAAGGACCTAGGAATTGGACCAGGAACTCCTGCACCAAATAGATGAAAAAGTAGACCCAAATCTTCATTATGTTGGCTTAGGACCAGACTTCCTTAACGAGACCCCCAAAGCACAAGAAATAAGAATAAGAATCAATAAATGGGATAGATTTAAACTAAAAAGCTTTTTCTCAGCAAAGGAAACAATCAATTAATTACATGAAGACAGAGCCTACAGAGTGGGAGAAAATCTTTACCACAGGCACTTAAGATAGAGCACTAATCTCCAGGATTTATAAAGAACTCAAAAACTTAACACCAAAAATACAAATAACTCAATCAATAAATGGGCTAAGGAACTGAGCAGACACTTCACAGAAGATATACAACTAATCAACAAATATATGAAAAAATGTTCAACGTCTCTAGTAATTAGAGAAATGCAAATCAAAGCTACCCTAAGATTTCACCTCGCCCCAATTAGAATGTCTATTATCAAGAATACAAGCAACAGTAGGTGTTGGCAAGGATGTGGGGAAAAGGGTACACTCATACATTGTGGGTGGGGTTGCAAATTGGTGCAGTCACTCTGGAAAGCAGGATGGAGATTCCTCAGAAAACTTGGAATGGAACCACCATTTGACCCAGCTATCCCACTCCTTGGCCTACATCCAAAGGACTTAAAATCAGCATACTATAGTGACGCAGCCACATCAGTGTTTACGGCAGCTCAATTCACAATAACTAGATTGTGGAACCAACCTAGATGCCCTTCAACAATGAATGGAAAAAGAAACTGGTATATATACACAGTGGAATATTACTCAGCCATAAAGAAGAATAAAATTATGGCATTTGCAGCAAAATGGATGGAGTTGGAGAATATCATGGTAAGCAAGATAAGCCAATCCCAAAGAATCAAAGGCTGAATGTTTCCTCTGATACGCAGATGCTAATTCACAATAAGGGAGGGTGTGATAGGGAAGAATACAGGCATTTTGGACTGAACAGAGGGGAAGGAAGGGGGGTTGGAGTAGGAAGAATAGTAGAATGAATAGGACATTATTACCCTATGTGCCTATATGATTACATGACCAGTGTAATTCTACATCATGTAAACCAGAAGATTGAGCATTTATATCCATTTATGTATGATGTGTCAAAATGCATTCTATTGTCATGTATAACTAATTAGAACAAATTTTTTTAAAAAAGAAAAAGTCAGTTTAAAATAGAATGTTTAGATGAGATTTAGAATTTAATAAGAGAACACTCAAAATCTCCAGGTTTGAACAGAAAATACATTCACCATTCTAAGAAACAGGAAGATGTTAAACTAAATGCAGGGAGAGAATAAATAAATACCAACACCGAACTAAGATGTTACAATTGTCTGACAAAGATTCAAAGAAATCAACAAAAAAATACTGAATGATATTTATGAACATGTCTGAAACAAATGAAAAATTGGAATGTATCAGCAAAGAAATATGTTCATGAAACTACTAGAAATCAAATGGAATTCTAAAAAATGTGACACAGAGGAAGGCAAAAGAAATAACAGAAATAGAAAACAGAACAAATAAATAAATGGAAAATATAGGCTCTTAAATATCTATAATAGCATTAATATAATTGGTCTACCAACTAAAAGATGAAAACTGACAGTAGACTTAGAATATGACTTAATTATATGTTATGTATAAGAAATTTGCTTCAATTATAATAATTGAGGCAGATTAAAATGAAAGACAACACAGTAAAGATGTCATTTCTATCTAAATTGATAAATAGGTTTAGTAGGAAAATTTTAGTAAGCTTATTTTTTATATCTTCAAACAAGATTATCCTAGAATTTATATGGAAAGACAAAGGAACTTTGGGAATAGGTGAAAAAAACCTGAAAAAGAAACAGGAATGAAGTGGGAGGATGAGGATGTACTTCAGTGGCAGAGCACTTGCCTTGCATATTTGAGGCCCTGGATTTGATCCCTAGCACCAGGAAGAAAAAAAGAAAAAAAAAAGTGGGAGGAATCATTTTCCTGATCTAAAATTATTACAGAGCTATAGTAATTAAGACTGTGCCATATGAATAAGTGAAAGACATAGAGACCAACAGAAAAGAATGGAGAACCCAGAAATAGATACACCTCAAATGTCCAACAGAAATGTTTATGAAGGTATAAAAAGCAACTTGATGGATGAAAAAACCATTTCAACAAACGCAGCTGAACATCCACAGGTAGCAGCGACAACAATCTTCAACTTTAGTCTCATTCCTTATATAAATACAACTCAAAATGCATTAAGAGCTTAAATGTAAAGCTATAAAATTTTTATGGGAAAACAAAGGAGAAAATTGTCAGTTGAAGGTAGGTAAAGAGTTCTGAGAATGGACACCAAAAAGCATGATCTATAAAAGGAAAAACTGATAAACTGGATTTCATCAAAATTAAAAACTTACTCTGTGAAATACCATGTTTAAGAGGATGAAAAAACAACTTGGAGTGGGGAAAAATATTTGGAAACCACACACCCAACGAAAGACTAATGTCTAGAATATATAAGCAACTCTCAAAACTCAACAGTAAAAATACAATTTAATTAGAAAGCGGGCAAATAACATAAAGATCCATTTTACTGAATAGAATGGCAAATAAACATAACGAGATATTCAACATCATTAGCCATCAGAGAAATGCAAATTAAAAGCACACTGAAATATTATTATGCATCTATAAGAATTGCTAAAATATAAATAGTGACAACACCAGTTGCTAGTAAAAATGCAGGGGAACCAGATCACTTATATGTTGCTGATGGGAACATTAAATGGTAGAGCTACTTTAGAAAAAACAGGTTGATGGTTATCTTAAGCTCTCAATATGCAATTACCATGTGCACTCAGCAAATAAAGATTTTCTAAGAACACACACACACACATTGTAAATGAGTACTTGTAGCAGTTTTATTCATAATAGCTAAAAACTATATATGGCACAAACCACTGAATAGAACTGAGCAATAAAAAGGAATAAATAATTGATACATGCAACAACCTGGATGAATTTCCAGATAATTATGCTAAGTTATTTGTTATGATTCCATTCATAAAACATTTTTTATATGACAACATTTTATAAACTTCATACAAATTAGTGTTGCCAAAGGCTAAGGAGTGGGAGGAGAGCACAAGGAAATAGGTATGGCTCTAACAGGAAGAATCCTTGTAGTAATCAAATTATTTTTATTTTTTTAATTATAACAATGTTAATATCCTGGTTGTGATCTTTACTAGTTTTGTAAGATATTGGTGTCACTGTGTGAGATTGGGAAAAGCATCTTTAAGATCTATTTTTCTTAAAATTACATCTGTTCTACAATTACCTTAAAATTAAAAGGTTTAAAAAAGTTACCTCCTCTTTTTCTTACATAAAAAGCATGAACCAATGAAAGTTAACAGAGTTAAGGAAAGAAGTACTTCCCTTTTCTTGCTTTAATATAACAGACTTTTACTTTCTTGCAATGACAGAATTTTACATATGTAAGAATAAATATAAAAATAGAAAATATACTGTAATTCCAAATAACATAATCTCTTTACCAATGTCCCCCGGAAGTTTCCTGGCTTCTTATACCATGCTTTGTTGCCCCCATCTTCACAGACACACATATGATCCATGAGTCCATTACTATACACAAAGCATTTTCCTAAGAAGATTCCAATAGTCACCAATTATTTCACATAATCATATTATTTTTACAGATAAATAAATTGATAGTACAATGAGGTGACTAGAAAATTATGGAAAAAGAAGTAACCTTGAAAAAGAAAAATATCTCTACTTTCTAGAATGAAACATACATAATTAATTCAATTTGTTAAATGAGATAGCACTGGTCCCTAAATTCACAGCTGTGCACTGTAATGGAGTAAATTAGTAGATTTTGTGTTTTCAGTACTATAGTAAGAAATGTACACAGAAACAAGTTCTTTTAAGTTGTATGAAGTAATGGAGAAGGAAGAAGGTGGAGGAAAATCTGTTTTAAAAACAGAACATGGGTTCATGTCTTCTCTGTGCAGAAGAAAACTGTGGCATGAAAACAAAATTCAGGGGAAAAAAAAAAGAGAGATGTTCATCTCAATGTAAACAGTGCTATGCGCTGTCCTTTTCTCTGTACTTATACTGCTCAATGCAGATGTCTGACAGCTTCTCCCTAATTACCACAACTTTCATTAATACCAATTCCTTCTCATTTATTGGACTCACTTCTGCTGCCAAAATTGTCTTCTCTCTTCAATATGCATATAATTCTGTGAGTTTTATTAACATGTAAGTCTGAGAATCTTTGGCTTTTTTTAATGTGTAGGAAGTTACCTTCTTAGCCTCTTCCTATAATCTACCTAATCCTTTCATTCATCTGAAATATGATTAATTTTCGTTTCATCTCACTGCTATGCATTCAACAGGGAAACATTTATATCTAAGCCAATTTTCTCCCAGTCTAGCCTGCTTTCTGCTATTTAAATGCATTTGAAATGCCACTATTTTAATAAACATTTAAATGATTTATCATGGAATTGTTATTCGTGCCCCTCTTTTAAAAATATATAATTACTCATTCTCAATTTTCACAGAAACCACTGTCCAAAAATAAACCAACTTGCCTAATAAAATAATGAATTTCCAATCACTAGATTTAAGTAATAGTTGGAGAGTTGTCACGAATGTTCTTGTTCTAGAATAAGCATAACTCTTGGACAAAGTAAGAAGTTAGATTCTAAGGTCCCTTATAATTCTGTTCTTACTTGAGAGGCACATATTCAAATGTATAATAATTCCTCTGCTTTAATTAATACATCCAAAAGAGCATTTCATGTGTTATACATATATTTTTTCTGCCTACACCTCATCATGTACTACAAAATGGTGAAAAATGTTTGTGAATAAGGAATAAATTCTAATAAATTAACAAAAAGAATTTTTCAAATGAAAATGAATGCAGTAACTTGAAAAATCAAAAACATTATCAGGATGACTCTCACACATACCTTTGGGGAATGGGGTGTGCTGGGCTTGGAGTCGAATTTTAACAACATCCAAGGGTGTCACTATGAAGATACATTAAAGTGTCAATTAGCAAATAATACCTATAAATTGTATAAAGATTTTCCAAAAACTAATACATTGATTCATACTTTTCCTCATGGCTACATAATAAATAAGGCTATTTATCTTAAAGTACTCTTGAACATAACATTCTAATTTTTGCCCTTGAATTTTGTTTAAAAGCCATCAGTGAAAAGACAGGCGGCACTTCTCTAACAAGTCTTTAATTGTCATTTATAATATACCTACAACAACAATTTCATTAGCATTAAAAATAAAATACTAGTGTTTATTAAAAAAATTTGTTTTCTAAGGTAAAGAATAAAAGTTCTAAGTCTACTTAAATATTTAAGGATAACTTTGCATTACAAGTAGTCAATAATCAAACCCAAACCCTGATAGTCTTCCTAATCTGTTTAAAATTTATCTGTATCAAATAAAAGCTACAGAAAATGAAAACTGAGTAATCTAGCCATAAATAATCTTTAGCATTAGGTTGTATCATCCTATGTGAAACAGTATGGAAAAGGCAAATTGTTTTTAATTTGCTTCTCATATTTTATCCAAGTAGGAAAAAATATCGAGTAGTGGTTCCAAGAAAACTATCCCTCATCTGAAAAGAAGAAAGTAACATCAGACAATTTCTAAGGCCTTTAACATCATAAAATTCTGGCCTGAAATATATAAAAGAGCAATTACTTTGTGTGTTCTAATCATTTGCTATCTTATTTAAATAAACTAGCCAATCATTAAATGCTAAACTATCAACTGTGTCATTTGGCCATGTCTTTTGTAAAACAACAAAAATGTGATCCAGAGAAATTTAAGACATTCGCTATGAATGTAGGCAAAGTAAAACACTGTTTTGTTACTACTATGAAATTTGTTCACCTTTTGTTTTATTCAATACACTAATGTTTTATTCTATCTTATTGCAATTTTCAAAGAGATAAATAGTCCCCAAAGTTTAATGTTGATAGGGAACCTCCAAGAACTCCTGTTCGAAAGTCCTAATTTGAGGTGAAAAAATGAAATTTAGAGAGAAATAGGTACTGTCCCTAAGTACATTCACCCTGAGAATAGCAAAGCAAGAACTAAAATTCAAACATCTTCATTTTTCTGACTTGATAGCTTTTCATGTTATCAAGATGATGAAGGAATATCATTAGCATCATGCAATCACTGATTCAAAGTTGAATTATAAAAATCAGTAGCACAATTTTACCCATTAGTGATGTCAATATTGCTCCAGTACAAGAGGCAAGCATTTGCTGAAAAGGTGTTACTTTCACAGTCTGTGAGCCCACTTTTTCAGGATCCATATTTTTAAACTAATTGAAGAAAAAACCTGTTAAAGAAAAGCAAAATAAAAAAATTAATGGCAATTACCTTCAAAATTGACAACTGAAAGTTAAACTATAAAAACAATAATCAGAATTTATATCAAAACACATTTTAATCACTATCAAAAGTAAATACTAAGTTCTTTTATAAAAGGTACCATACATCTGTCATTAATAGAAAATGTCCTCTAATCTTCCATTAATTGTAATATACTTCAGGCTAAGCGATGTTAGCAGCATCACATTTGTGAGAGAGCTAGACACAGATGTTGACCACTTGACAGAAGACAGCAGACCAACAAGTCACAGAATCTGTCACTATAGCCTCATAAACACTACTCACATACCTTTTCTAATCTAATACAAAGTATTGTTAAATGTGGCACTATTTTATTGCATAATGAAAACTGTAATTAGGTAAAAAATATAATAAAAACATAACTTTAATAAAAAACACTATAACAAAAATTTGATGACAAAAATGACATTTTTAAAAAGTTAGATAACATAAAAAGTATAAAATTCACTTGTAAACTCACTAATCAAAAATAATCACTGGCAAGGGTGTCAGCTTTCCAAATGTCTATGTATACATCCATGTGTATATGTGTGTATTTATATGTATGTGTGTGTAAATATTTACGTGCACACAGATTATATCCAACTAAAAGTATTAATCAAACATGTACACGAATTCATGTATCTGTGTATGTGTCCTTTTTCTGAAAAATAAAAATTGGTTAAGCCAGGCACAGTGGTGCATGCCTGTAATCCCAGTGGCTAGGGAAGGTAAGGCAGGAGGATCACAAGTTCAAAGCCAGCCTCAGCAACTTAACAAGGTCTTAAGTAACTCAGAGAGACCATGCCTCTAAATAAATATAAAAAGGGACTAGGGATGTGGTTCAGTGATTGAATGTCCCTGGTTTCAATTGCCAATACCAAAAAAAAAAGAACAAAAAACCGAACCAAACAAAAACAAAAACAAAAAACCCCCAAAACAAAACAACAGTAAAAAAAGGGTCAATATTATTCATGCATGTTTTGTAGCCTGCTTTGACACTTATAATATATTGTGCCAATATGGGCTTATATAACTTTTACTGATTGCACAATGTTTCATTATATTTAAACAATCTCATCGTTCAGACAAAGGTGGTTGCCAATTTCTCAACTGTCAAACATTCTGACACAACATCCTTATACACACAACATTTTGTGGTCTTCCTATAATTACCTTAGGATAGAAAGATTCCTGGGCTGACCTATTTAAAAATTTGACAAAAAATGGCCAAAATCCTTTCCAAAAAGGTTAGACTAATATACACTTCCACTGGTATTACACGAGTTCCCAGTCATCTACTTCTTCACCAAACTCTCTCACATTACATATCATTTACTTTCTCTGAGCCATTCAAAAGTAGATTGCATACACCATGCTCCTCTACTGGAAATAAAAGGTGTTCTCTTATATAATCACAGTACAATAAACAATTTCAGGAAATTTAATTTTGACACAATACAGTTCATATTCAGTTTTGTCAATTATATCAATAACATCCTTTATAAAAATGAATGGTAATTTTATTATTTTTCAAACTTTCATTATCTATCTACCTGGTTTAAGTCTTTTCCTCAATTCTGTGCTCCCGTATTTTATTGTTTGTAACATCAGTACTTGGAAACCTGAAATGAAAAAAAAAGTAATACCTCATCCTTTTATATAAAGGGATAATACATCTGAATAAAAGAGAATGTATAAAAACAAGGCTGGGGATGTGACTTAGTGATAGAGCACTCCACAAATACAAGCATTAAGGTTATCAAAAGCATTTTCACAATAACTTCATGTTATCTTAATTAATATATTCTTATTTAAAAACAACCAACTTTAGAACCTGAACATAATGAACAACCTAAGCATCATTGATAGTAGAACTAGATTTTTTAACACAAAATTAAAGAGAGCATCACCTAGTATTTTTCGAGGGGGGAAAAAAAAGCTCCTCTAAATTCAAATAAGCTTCTGATCTAATTACCAATTCACAGGAAATTCAGAGACTACATGCCACAAAATAGCACATACCACAAAACAGTTTTAGTATTCCAACCTACAGGCCTGTTGTGTTGGTTTCTTCAAATGAAAGAAAGCTGGGGAAAAAGGTGACTGGAGGGAAAACTGTTCTAGATTAACGAAATCTTAAGAGAAGAGGTAACCAAAACCATCTTGGTTTCAACAAATTTTTAAAATCCAGTTTGAGGGTAACTAGAGAAATCTGAACATGGGCTGTTAGATAACACTAATTTGATATTAGTTAATATTTCTAAATTACTGACTTTTTGTAGAGATAATGGTACTATCATTATGTAGAAAGCATCATCCCCCTGCCCCCAGCATGATTGAACCCAGGGCTTAACCATGCTAGGAAAGTGCTCTACCACATAAATCCCCAGCCCTTTCCTGAGACAGGATTAACTGGGCTGACCTCAGACTCCCAGGTAGCCAAGACAGTAGGGATTCATCACCAGATATGGCTGTTATTTTGTAGTTTTGATAATAGCTATTCTAATTGGGTAGACAATATCCCATTGTCATTTTGATTTGCACTTGCCTGATAAGTGTTACTTAGCATTTTTACATATATTTGGTTAGCTACTTGTATATCTTCTTCTGAGAAATGTATTTTCAGATTGTGAGTGTTTTGTTGTTTTTCTTTTTTGGTACTGGTGATTGGACCCAGGTCCTTAGGCATGCTAGGCAAGGATTCTACCACTAGCTATGCCTCAACCCTTATTTGATCTGTTTTTCTTTTTTTATTTTGTTGTTTTGGTACTGGGGATTGAACCCAGAGGCACTTTACCACTACACTATATCCCCAGTCCTCTTTATTTTTTGAGATAAGGCCTTGGTCAGTTGCTGGCCTTGAAATTGCAATTGGCCTCCCAAATCACTGGGATTACAGGGGTATGCCACTGTGCTCAGCATAGCTCATTTTTAGTTGTTCCTTGTATATTATGGTTATTAATCTCTTACCAGATGAATAGTTGGCAAATATTTTTTTCCCATTCTGTAGGTTGTCTCTTAACTGCTGTTTCCTTTGCTATGCAGAAACTTTTTTGCTTGATATAAACTGTCTGTCAATGTCTGCTTTGTTGCCTGTGACTCTGGGGTCATTACCTGCCAAAATTTTACCAGATCAATGACTTGAAGTATTTTCCCTTTGCTGTCATCTAGTAGTTCATGTCCCACATATAAGTCTTGGATCCATTTTAAGTTGATTTTTGCATATGGTCAGAGATAGGGGTCTGGTTTTATTTTGCTGTATATGGATATCCAATTTCCCCAGCACAAGTTATTTAAAAGACCATTCTTCCTCTAATGTGTGTATAATTGTCACTGTAGAATTCTCTCACTTCCTGGATTAAACTTATTCCCAAGGATTTCATTTTTTTCATAGCATTTGTAATGACAGTGACTTCTATATTTTTGTCATCAAGTTCATTATTAGGGTACAGAAAGAGTATTTTCACTCTACTTAATTTGTTTCAGTGGTAACTTTTTTGGTGGAGTCTTAAGTTTTTCTATATTTAAGATCATGTCATTTGCAAAAAGGGACCTTTCCAATTTGGATGCCCTTTATTAGTTAGGACTTCTAGGGCTATGATGAATAAAAGCAATGAAGGTAGGCATTCTTTTCTTGTTCCATATCTTAGAGGAACTCTTTCAACTTTTTTTCAATATATTAGTTGTGGGTTTATCAATATGACCTTAATTGTGTTGATGTATGTTTTTTCTTTATGGAATTTTCTGACAGTTTTTATCATGAAGCGATATTAAATTTTAACAAACTTTTTTCTACATCTATAAGATGATCATATGGTTTTTGACCATGCTTATTGATTTACATGATTCTTCCTAATATATGTGAAATAAATCCCACACAATCATGGTGTATAATATTTTTGATGTGCTGTTATTCAGTTTGCTAATATTTTGTTGACGATGTCTCCATCTGTGTTCATCACAGATCTTGATTCACAGAGAATTTCTTAAACAAGCCTGGTATAGTGGAACACACCTGTAATCTGAGCAACTCGGGAGGCTGAGAAAGGAGGGTTACAAGTTTGAGGCCGGCCTGGACAATTTGGACTCTGTCTCAGAATAAAATATAAAAGGGATGGGGATATAGCTCAGTGGTAGAGTGCCCCTGCATTCAACCTCTAATACAGCAAATAAATAAACTAGAATTTCTAAAATAGTATGTAAAGTAGGAACTCAAATTCAACTATTTCCATGTAACCCCTTTCTCCAGTTCCAATGACTGCCATCTTTCCTTTTTCTTTTAACCTGACACACTACTCTTTTAAATCTAAGTTCTATTCTTGTGTAAATGGTTACTAGGCTTTCTACTATCTTCTGTTGGTCAATTTACTCATCCTTGGACCACATTGTAGTGATTACTATTAAATTACAAGTCCTTATGCTCTTCTTTAGATATGGCACAGCTACTTTTGGCCCTTTGGTCTTTCACATAAACTTATTGTACCAAGTTCTTGAAAACCCTCTTTGGGACTTTAGTTGGTGTTTAACTGAAGCTACAGACAAATCTGGAGGCAATTAATATTCATGAATGAATAGTCTATCCCTTCATTTATTTAGGTCTTCCATAATGTTGTTCTGAAGTTTTAAATTTTGTCCTATAGAAATATTCCATATTAAGACGGATCTAACAGTCTGATATTACTGTTTTCCTTTTGCTTACATATTTTTCTTTTACCACATGCAAAGATTTATATGTTAATCTTATACCCAGCTACATTGCTAAAAATCTCCTATTATTTGTAACAATTTGTGGACTCTTGAGTTTTCTATGCAAATGTCTATATTACAGGCAAGTAATGTGTTTGGTTCCTGTCATTTTCAGTCATCTAGCTACAAATTTATATTTCCTGTTGCACAAGCTAGGATCTGTTATAATCCCTGTTCCAACACACCTCCTTACCTACTTTTTCCTTTGGAATCTTGTGCCCTTTCTGGAGAACAGGATAAGTGATAAAAAATCAATTTCAAAATTAACATAGGAATGATTATGACTCCCATAGTATTCTCCCTTTGCTCTGTCTTGTTTGCTCAGAAAAATCAAGCAGCCATGCTGTGAATTGCTCTTTTGGGCACCGGATAACAAACAGCACTGAACTGAGACCCTCCAGTCCAAAAAGGAAAGTGAATCCTACCAATGACCACATTAATGTTTGGAAGCAGATCAATCCCAGGTTGACCCTTGGAATGAATGCAACCTCAGCTAACACCTGCACTGCTCGCTTATGAGAGACAAGAGGGTTACCTAACTATGTTGCATCCAGATTCCAGGTGCAAAAACTGTGAGGTAATAAATATTCATTATTTTAAGCTAATACATTTTGGAGTAATTTGTCATACAGCAACGGATAACATCTATTGAGATGCTCACATGGCTTTTCCTTTTAAATAGTCTGGGTATATGCTGATTCAAACTGCTTGATTTGCATATGTTTTACCATCCTTGCATTCCCAGGATATTATGAGCCATTGGCTCATATTTTGTCCTTTTGTATCAAATTGGTTATGATTTGTTAAAATTCTATTAAGAATTTTACAATCTACATTTATGAAGGATACTGGTCCACAATTTTCTTGAAATGCCTTTGTCTTCTTTTAATTCAAGTTTGACAGAATTCACCAGTGATGCTGTCTGGGCCTAGCATTTTCTTTAGTACATATAAAGATAATTAGGCTACTTATTTCTTCTTGTGTAAGTTTTGATAGATAGTTGATGTACTTGAAGGAATTTGTTCAATTCACTTAAATTATTGAATTTATGCGCATAAAGTTTCTCATAGTATTACACAATTGTTCTTTTAATATCATTAAGCTTTGTGCATTCTCTCTTGTTCTTTATATTAATTTGTATCTTTTCTTTTTATCCTGATGACTTTATAAGTTTTATTTATCTTCTCAGAGAACCAATTTTCACTCTTATTTTCTCAACTATTTTCTGTTTTCTAGGCCATCATTTTCTCACGTCATCTTTATTATTTCTTTGTACAATGGTCCCTCAGTATCTGTGGAGGATTCCTTTCAGGACCCTACCTCCCCTGTGGATATCAAAATCTGAGGATGCTCAAGTCTCTCATAAAAGAGTATAGCTTTTGGCATACAACCTATGCAAACACTCCCATACACTTTAAACCAGCTCTAGGTTACTTAAGATCTCTCTTCTTTTCTCATATAGCTCTATGGTGCTCTGAATCTGCTGAGTGCTACTTAAGCGGCATCCTACAAATTTTGACATAATTTATTATCATTTTCATTCTGTCCAAAATATTTCCAATCAGTCATTTCTCTTACCATCCTTATTGGGTTTTGGTATATGTGCGATGCTAGTCTCATGAAAGGTGACAGGGAATATTTTCTTTCTTTCTGTTTTGGGAGAGTTTGTCCAAGGTTGGAATTATTCAATCCTTAAATATTTAACAGAAATTAACTGTGAATCCTAATTTTATCTGTGAATTTCACTTTGTTTTCAAAACAAATATTGTTTTAACACTGCTTTAACATGATTCCCTAGGAATAACAAATGTACCTATTGACAAGAATGTGGTTTTCCCTTCTCTAATGAAAGGAACAAGGGTCCCTTGGAGAAGTGGTTTATTCTAAGTCTAGGGCAAGAAAAATAAAAGATGAGCCTGGAACATAGCATATTGCAAAAAAATAAGGAAGTGATTTTAAAAGGATAAGCATGTAAAGGTTGAAAGGCAAAGAAACCAAGAGGAAAGACTTCCCATGGTCAAAATTAGAACAATTTCAACAACAAAGTAAATAGTAGCTCTGGATTATAACCCATGGCATAAAATAAATATCCATGAGTAGATATTGACATAAACAAATAACTGAAATAAAAAACAGGGAGATGGGACCTACCTTTCTTACAAAAGAATTCTTATCAATGAAAGTGGAAGGAATAAGGAATTGAAAATCACCATTAAGTACATCATAGTTGGGGCCGGGATTGTGGCTCAGTGGTAGAGTGCTTGCCTAGCAAGTGTGAGACACTGGGTTTGATCCTCAGCACCACATAAAAATAAATAAATGAAGGTATTGTGTCCATCTACAACTAAAAAACAAAAATTAAAAAAGAAAACATCATAGTAAGGTAAGAATTGTAATAATATAGTAATAAGGATTCATTAATGGATAAGAAGATCCACTATTGGATTCCAAAATTAGTGTGAAGAGAAATAAGATATTTGCATATCTCAAAGTATCTCCCAAGATATTAATTATAAAAAAATGATATTTATTAATTACAAAGGTAAAAATACTACCTTCACAGTGCAAAAATCTAGCAGACATTACTTAAAGACATGATCATGGTTAATATAACAATACGAAATGTTGACATCATGTACTAAATGCAACAATATACTAAAATGGATGTTTTTATTATATTCTTGCCAAAAATGCATATTCTCCATCTAATCATAAAAAACAGACAACCCCAAATTAAAGGACACCCATCAAAATAACTGACTAGTAGTTTTCAAGGTCATGACATACAAGAAAAGACCAAGGAAACTGCTGAGCGTGGTGGCACATGCCTGTAATCCCGGTGGCTCAGTAGGTTGATGCAGGAGATTGCAAATTCAAAGCCAGCCTCAGGAACTTGGTGAGACCCTAAGCAACTTAGCAAGACCCTGCCTCAAAATTTTAAAAACTTTTAGACAAGGGTTGGGGATGAGGCTCAATGGTTAAGTGCCCCGTGTTCACTTCCTGGTACCAAAAAAGAAGAAGAAAAAGACTGAGGAACCATAATAGATTAAAGACTAAAAAGATAAGACAGCTAAGTGCAATATGGAAATACAGAATACTGGATTAAATCTTACAATAGAAAAAGGAAATCAGTGGAAAAAACTCAAAATATGAATACATTCAATAGTAAAGGTCTGTGCCAGTATTTATTTTTCACTTTTGATAAACTATTGCTTCATAAAATATTAAGAGAACAAAATTTAAAAAATTTAAAATGCACTTACCATAAAACACAACAATCTCAATTCTGTGTGTTTACCCAAGTAAAATGAGTTTATAGTCGTATACAAACCTATACACAAACACTTATAAAGTCTATTCATATGTGCCTCAAACTAGAAAAAATTCAAATGTCTCTCAACTAGGAAACAGGAAAACAAATTTGTATATGTGTAAAATGGAACACTACATAGCAACAAGGTATTTATTAATACATGCAATAACAGGTGAATTTCAAATGAATTATGCTAAATAAAAGAAACCAAACTCAAAAGGGTACATGCCATAATTCAATTTAACTGACATTATTGCAAAGGCAAAATTTTAAGAAGAAAAAATGTTTGTGGTTGGCAAAGGATCAAGGTAGCAAACAGTTAAGGGCTGTGACATCAACAGGACCCAGGGAAATTACGGGGGTGGGGTGTATCATAAAACTGTTTTGAATCTTGATTGTGGTAATTACATTGTACTTGTTTGTCAAAACTCATACAATGTAATAAGGGTAAGATTTATTAAATGTACATTACCTTTAAAAAAAAAGAACATTAAAAGAAGACAATGCTAAGGAAAAAGATCTAAAATCAGGAAAATGTAGTCTCAATGAATATAGTTAATAATCGACTTAACTCTTAGAATTCTCCATTTTTGTTTTTATGATAGTTATACATAACATTGGGATTAATTTTTAACATGATCATACATGCAAAGAATATAATTACTCCACTTCAGTTCCCAGTCCTTCCTCTTTCCCTCACACCCTCCTGCTCTGTTCTTCCTTTACTCTTTCCATATCCCTTCTATTTTCATGGGATTTCCATCCCTCCTGTTGGTTCTCCTTATTTTGGTCTGGCTTCTGTATATGAGAGAAAACATTTGACCCTTGACTTTCTGAGTCTGCCTTATTTCACTTATGCCTGACACTCCCCAGTTCTGTCCATTTCCACAAAATGCCATAATTTCATTCTTCTTTATGGCTGAATAAAGCTCCATTTTGTAAATATAAATGTAAATATACATTTTCTTTGTCCACTCATCTGTTAACAGCCACCTGGGCTGGTTCCATAACTTAACTATTATGAATTGCACTGCTATAAATATTCATGTGCCTATATTACTAGAGTATGCTGATTTTAGTTCTAAAGGATAAATACCAAGGAGTGGGATTACTGGGTCATATGATAGATCCACTCCTAGTCTTCTGAGGAATCTCCATACTGCTTTCCAAAGTGATTGCAGTAATCTGCAGTCCCACCAACAACATATGACTCTACCATTTCCCCCACATCCTTGCCAGCATTTATTATTATTTGTATTCTTGATGACTGCCATTCTAACTGGAGTGAGATAAAATCTCAATATAGTTTTGATTTGCCAGGGATGTTGAAAATTTTTTCACATATTTACTTGCCATTTCTTTTGCAAAATGTCTGCTTAGTTCTTCTGCCCATATATTGACAGGGTTTTTTTGTTGTTATTGTTTTTTTTGGGGGGAAGGTTAAGATTTTTGAGTTAATTACATATTCCCTGAGGAGCAGCTGGCAAAGATCTTCTCCCATCCTATAGGTTCTCTCTTCACACTTGTTTCCTTTGCTCTGCAGAAGCTTTTTCATTTGATGCCATCCCACTTAATCTTGGTTTTATTTCTCAAGTTTTAGAAGTCTTGTTAAGGAAGTCAGTGCCTGCAACCATAGGTTGGGAGTGTCGAACCTGTTTTCTTCTAGCAGTTGCAAAGTTTCTGGCCTAATTCCTAGGTCTATGATCCACTTTGAGCTTACTTTTATACAGATAGAGATCTACTTTCATTTTTCTACAAATGGATATCCAGTTTTCCCTTGTGAAGGGAATATTCATTTCAGAATCAACTTTAGTTCATCTCTTGGAAACTAATAACATGCTTAGATTAACTGTATCTAAATTTAATAAAAAAATAAGTTCCTGTGGATTTTAATTTATCATGGCCACATTATTCCTCCTCTGGATAAGAGGTAGTCTTAAAGAGAGCACTCTATGTTCCCAGCATGGGTTTCTGGCGGCCGAGGAGCAGTGTGGACCTTGTTCACAAAGAACTGTTATTATTTTGACTAGTCTGGTAGCTGCCTCAAGGACGGATGCAAAGGTATAGTGCATTTATTTAACTCAGAACTTTCCTGGTTGAAGAGGCAACTGCTCAGGAAATGTTTGTCAAAAACACTGAAAAACCAGTGTGTCAGCTGTGTCTGCTTGGGATGATGGATAACAGTTGGGTAAAAAAAAGACAAACAAGGGTGGGAGAAACGTATGGGGAGTAAATTGAATGGAATAAACCTCACCTCTCTCTAAAAGGACACTTGCATGCTCAGGAAGGAACACAGGCTGTAAAAGACCAGGGAAGACACTATGCTCTCACTTCTAGCTGACCTCCAAATTCTGTACACACAGGAAGTAAAGGTAAAGACGGAGTTGTAATGGGTCACACACACACACACACACACACACACACACACACACACGATCACATAATCACATATTGAACCTGGTATGCAGGAGGCTTTATTTTTTTAATTCCTGACTTTATTGAAAGCAAATTTCCATCAAATCACTAGGTGACCACTAAGCTAACCAGAATAGAAATTTCAGTGGCTACACATGTCAAGGAATATGGACTTTACAAAATTAGTTCAGAGGAGTCACTAACCCAACAACAGCAACCACAGCAAGCAATTACCAACATGGTCAGGGTGGAGATACTCATTTCCAGACTAGCCACACTGTAATATTAAAAATGTCCAGTCTTAAACAATTATATAGCATGAAAACAAAGGAAAAATGATCCATACATAGAAAAATAGGAAATAAAAAAGAAAGTTTCCAGGGAAGGCTAGACACGAATTTACAAGACAGATTAAAAAAAAAAAAAAAAAAGTTTGAAATACTGTCAGAGTTAAAAAGAACCATGGACAAAGAACTAATGAAAATCATTAAAAGAATACCTCATAAAAGAGAATATTAATAAAGAAATTGAAATTATTTTTAAAAACAACTCAAAGTGAAATTCCTAAACTTAAAAAGCACACAACTGAATTTACAAACCTACTAGGAGATTGCTAGGCTTTGGAAAATTGCTCCTCCCAAAGGCCCATATGTATGTTAAATGCTTAGTTCCTAGGCCATGGTGCTATTGGGAGGAGGTGGAACCTTCAAAGACAGGGCCTACATGGAGGTCTTCTGGTCACTGGGGCATGCCTTTGAAGGGGATATTGGGACTCTTGCCTTTCTCTATTCTTTTCTTCTGCATCCTGGCCATGAAGTGAATGGTTTTGCCATGAGCTCCTGCCATGTTATGCTGCCTTGCCACTTATCAAAAATTAACAGGCCAACCAACCATAGATTGAAACCTCCAAAATGATTAGTCAAAATAAACCTTTTCTGCTTATAAGCTGATTATCTCAGGTGTTTATTTAACAGCAATGGAAAGCTGACTAAAATAATAGATTGGTACCAAGAAAGGGGTCATCATTGGAACTATACTTATTGATGTGCAATAATTTTTGGAATTGGTTTACTAGAGGAAATTAGAAAGGTTTGCAGAAGCAAGCATGAGAAAGCCTAGAATGCTCTATATTAAGATTAATGGGCAATTCTGTTGAGGGCTTAGAAAGCCAGTATACTGACAGGAAAGTAATGGTAAAGGATATGCTGATGTTGTTTCAGAGGTAAATGAGGATTCTTTTGGAAACTGAACTGAGACAAAAGTCCATCCATTATACGTGTATCAGTATAAATTTGTACTGGGGATGAACTAGATGCATTTTGCATTATGAGATGGACAGAAGCCTTTGGGAGCCAGTGATAGAGGCTATTTCTTAGATAAATGTCTTCCAAAGGCCCACCTGTTGAAGCTTGGTCCCCATCTGTAGTGCTATAGGGAGGTGCGGAACCTTCAATGGATGGGCTGTTACAGGAGGCCTTCCAGTCATGAGGTATGCCCTTGAAGGGGATATTTGGATTCTGGCCTCTTCCTCTCTTTTGCATCCTGACTATGAGGATGAATGGTTTTGAATGTATGGCTCCCATGATGTGTTGTCTTGCCACAAGTCCAAAAGCAGCAGGGCCAATGAATCATGGACTGTTACCATCAAAACTGTGAGTCAAAATAAACACTTTCTCTCTAAAAGTTAATTATCTCAAGGATTTGTTACCCAAGAAAACTAACACAAGGTTCAACACCACAGATTTTGACCAGGAAGAAATAATAGTATAGTTGCGATTACCCATCAATTGGGAATACAAAAAAGGAAAGAATGCAAAAAAATGAATAAAGCTCAAGAGATTTGGAGACATTATTCAGCATACCAATATATACAAGAGAGAGAAGACAGCAGGTGGCAGAAAGAATGATGGCCAAAATCATCCCACATTTGATGAAAGAAATGAATCTATACATCCACAAAGCTCAACAAATCCCTACAATGAACTCAGAGATCCATACGATGAACTCAGAGATCCATACAAAGACACGCTATACTCTAATTGCCAAAAGACAAACACATAAATGTTTCTTGTTTGTAACTCCTTTTTATTCTCTCTGATTTAAAAAACAACTGCATGAAACAATAAATCTGTACTGTTGGACATACAATATATAAAGATGTAGTTTGAATGACAATAGCAAAAAGTGGGGGAAGGCAATGGAGCTATATTAAATTTTTTGTAACTATTAAAACCACTGGAATGATTTGGAAGTAGATTGCTATAAATGAATATGAAAACTGCAACCCTTCCTTCCCAGGAATCCACTAAGAAAATAAAACACATAAAAAAGTTAAAGAAACAATAAGAAAATGAGTTAAAATGGTATATAAGAGAACTGTACCAGAGATACATTTTAGATTCAAAGACATAAATAGGTTGAAAGTAAATGGAACACTGATAATG
This sequence comes from Glaucomys volans, assembly GCA_020662805.1. Taxonomy (NCBI): domain Eukaryota; kingdom Metazoa; phylum Chordata; class Mammalia; order Rodentia; family Sciuridae; genus Glaucomys; species Glaucomys volans. The sequence goes on from JAJEJO010000327.1 coordinate 305,422, forward strand.
AGTAAATGTAAAAATAAGTATTACATTGTTTTTGGTTAGTAACCTCTTTATTGCCCCACATGATCTAAAAGACATTTATGTCAATTAATAATTATAAATAATGTTGATTGCTATCATTTGCAACAATATGTATCATTTGGAAAAACAGGAACATAAGTAGGGTGGGGAATGGATCTATATAGAAGCAAAATTTTTATAGACTATTAAGCCAAATTAGTATTATTCTGAACTAATTTTTTATAAATTATATGTTAAATGCAATCTCCATAACCACTAAGAAGATATCTAATATGCAAATGGCAAAAGAAATAAAGAATCAAAATGGTATAGGAGAAAACATCTAACACAAAAAAAGGCCAGCAATGGAGGAACTAAGGAATAAAAATGATACAACATATAAAACACAAAAATCGAAGTAGCACAATAAGTCACTATTGAAATGCAACTGTCACAAATCTGAAATAGAGTGCTATAATCAATATGAAAATTGCAACCCTCCCTGCCCAGCAACTTATGAGTAATTTCATTAAATATAAATGGACTAGTCTCCATTTCAGAGGTAGATACTCAAAGAATGATTTTCAAAGTACCCAACTGTATGCTATGTATAAGAGTCTTAGTTTGGAACAAAAGACGCAAACAGGCTGGAAGTGAAAGTGGAGAGTTATTCTATGAAAATAATAATTTAAAAAAGAGAAAAAACAATGATCAAAATATAGTAACAGTGCTAATATCAGATAAAATAGACTTTAACACAAAAATTGCTACAAAAGCTAAGTACAATGTTTTACTATGTTTCAAACCATAAAATATAAAAATGAAAAACATATATACAACACATGCACATAAATAAATGTACATTTTAAATACAGCCCCAAAATATGTGAAGCACAACTGACAGAACTAGAGATACAGTCAGAACTGGAGACAAATGGTTAAAAACTTCCAACACCTCAATTCAATAATGAAAGGAACTCAACAAAAGATAAAGAACTATTAAACTTAAACAACATTATAAACCAAATGGAACAGACATACATTGAATATTCTACTAAACAATAAAAAATATAAATTCTTCCAAGTGAACATGGAATAATCTCCAGAAGAAATGAAATATAAGGCCACAAAAAAAGTCTCAAAAATTTTAAGACTATAATACAAAGTATTTTTTCTGAACCTAAAGAAAATGTGAAATTAATAACAAAAGGAATTTGGAAAATTCATAAATACAAGGAATTAAACAATATACATGTAAGCAACCAATGGGTCAAAGATAAATTACAATGAAAATTTAAAAATACAAGATGAATAAATATGAATATATTACATACCAAAAATTTAAGGGATGTGGCAAAGCAGCGCTCAGAGGGAAACTTATGGCTGTAAAAGTCTATATTAAAAAGTAAGAGATCTGAGGGGCTGAGGTTATGACTCAGTGGCAGAGCACTTGCCTAGCATGTGTGAGGCACTGAGTTCGATCCTCAGCACCACATAAAAATAAATAAATAAAATAAAGGTATAAAAAATTTTTAAAAACATTAAAAGTCATAGAATTCACTGGGGAAAAAAAAAGAGATCTGAAATCAATAAACTGAACTTTCCCCTATAGAACTAGTAAAAGAACAAACCAAATTCAATATAGATTAGAATGAGGATGAACAAAATAGAGAAGTTTTAAAAATACATGGAATTAATGAAAATGAAAGTTGAGTGAAAGACTGACAAAATTGACGAACTTTTGGCTAGAATAGCAGGAAAAGAAAAAAGACTTGAGTTACTAAAATCAGGAACAACAGTGGGGTCATTACTATCAGTTTTACAAAAATTAAAATTATTACAGGAGAATATTATGGGCAAGAATATGCCAAAATCAGATTACCTAGATGAAATGGATGGATTACTAGAAACACACAAACTACTAAAACTGATTCAAAAAGAAACAAAGTCCAAGAGCTAGGCACAGTGGTAATTCCAGTGGCTCAGAAGGCTAAGGTAGCAGGAGAGTTCAAGGCCAGCCTCAGCAACATGGCAAGACTCTGAGCAATGTAGCAAACCCTGTCTCAAAATTTAAAAATTTAAAAAAGGACTGGGGATGGGGCTCAGTGGTTAAGCACCTCTGCATTCAATCCCAGGTACCAAAAAAAGAAAAAGAAAGTCCAAAAAGACTTATAGGAAGTAAAGAGATTCAATCACTAATCAAAATCTACCCCATTGAGTAAAGTCCAGGACTAGATGGCTTCATAGGTGAATATAATTAACATTAAAAAAGAATGAACACCATATCTCTTAAACTCTTCCAATAAAAGTGGAAATACAAATCCATTCTATAAAGCCCATATTATCCTGATACCAAAGCCAGATGGTACAAGAAAAATAAAGACCAGGACTGGGATGTAGCTCAGTGGTACAGCACTTGCCTAGCATGCATGAAGGCCTGGATTTGATCACTAACACCACAAAAGGAAAAAAAATTGAAAATTAGAGCCCTAATCCCTTATGAAAGTACAATAGTCTAACATAAACTTGTACAGTGTTTAGAGCACTATTCATAATACTCAAAATCAGAACCACCAAATGTTTAACTGATGAGTATATAAATGTTATATGAGAGCATTTTACTCAGTCATATAAAAGAACTGATACATGCTACAACATGGATGAACTTGAAAGTACTTTACTAAACAAAAGAAACCAAACACAAACCCCCCACATATTGTATGATTCTACTTATAATGAAATGCCCAGAACAGGGAAATCCTTAGAGGAAGAAAGTAGAACAGTAGTCGGCAAGGGTTAGAGAGAAGAGGGAATGGAAATAAGTACTAAAATGGATATGAGGTTTCTTTTCGCTTTGTTGAAGATGTTTTGGAATTAGTGGTGATGGCTGCACAATGTTGTTAGTATACTGGAAGCCACTGAATCATAACCAATTGCTAAAATGGTGAATTTTATGTTTTATGAACTTAACCTCAATTTAAAAAAATCTACATGAGATACCAGTTCACACCCTGTGTGTGATAAAGGTGTTTAATGTGATAGCTAGGACTCTCATATATTGCTGCTGGAGGATGAGTTAAAAACTTCAGTAGTTTCTCATACTATGAAACAATCTGTTATTATCTGATCTAGGAATTCCAAGAGAAATAAGCATGTGTCTCCAAAAAAATAAAAAAAAAGAACACTTGTATACAATGTTCATAGCAGCATTACTCCTAACCGCACCAAACGGGACAACCTAAATATGCATCAATAGGTAAATAGATAAACACACTGGTACTTACGCACAGTGGAACGCTAGTCAGCAATAAAAAAAGAGATAACTGATACATGTAACATCAATGAATTGCAAAAATACTGTATCATGAAAAATAATTAAACCTAAAGTGTACAAATTTTATCATTCCATTCATAATAAAGCTGAAACATAGGCACAATTGTTCTTTAATAATAGAAATCAGAAGCATGTTTACTTCTGGTTGAAAATGGGAGACTGGAAAGAGGAATGAAGTATCCTGAGATAAACAAATGTTCTACATCTTGAGGGAACTATAACTCTTTTCCATGTGGCTATACCATTTTCCTACTGGAGTGATAATTAACTGGATATATGTACTTGTTAGAATTTATCAATATGTATGCTTAAAATACTTTTATTTTAGTGTATGTTGTACATTTTACTACATGTTGATAAATATCATTGAAAAATTTTAATTTTACATGAGACATCTATGGGTCTTATTTCAGTTTATGGGTTTACACCTGTCTCACTGAATGTAGCGCACTGTTGCTCAAATAATAGGAATGCAGCAGTGGGACAGGTAAACTGTTGTATAGTCACAGTCAAATGTGTTTAATGCTATTCTAAAAGAACTTATAACTTAATTCAGGATGTAAGACATAGTCTTTGAAATGGTTAATTATTCATAACAGCTCTTATAGCAGCCTCTGAATTGTTGTCTCATGAATATCTACTCCTAAATTCTGAATCCTCTTGTCTTGATTATTCCTCATTTTTGTTACTTCACTTAGGTTATATTTGAGGATTTGATAAGGCCAAATTTACCCTGGTTTTCCAGTCCACCTAAAACAGAACTCAGTGCCATGACCACTAACCAATTCTATCCTTTCATATACTTAGTCTGCAAAACTTAGAACTTAATCTTGAAGTTCTTGCCAGGGTAGTGAGACTGTTAAATAAATAAATAAATAAAACAGAAAACATTTCAGAAGTAACATCAGTAACTGGCAAATGAATTAAACAGGAATAACAGTTATTAAAGGACCTGAATGAACAGGAGATAAAACTGACTAGAAGATATTATCTTCATTTACATGTGAGGAAATTCTAAAATAGAAAGGTAAATATTTGTCTATGGTCATAAAACTACTTAAGGATAGGGCCAGTACTGAAAGAAATTCATTTCTCTTGACTTACAGCTAAATGTTCATTTAATTACATGATTCTGTTTAATATTCTCTAATTTTGCTCAACAGAACTCTTTAACCAGTCAGGTGTGGTGACACGTGCCTAGAATCCCAGCTACTTGGGAGACTGAGGCAGAGGAGACTGATAACCAAGTTTGAGGTCAGCCTGGCAATTTAGGGAGACCCAATTTCAAAATTCTAAAAAGGACTGGGGATGTAGCTCAATTATAGAGCAGTTGCCTAGCATGTGCAAGACCCCAGGACTAATCCCCAGCCCCTTCTATTCCTCAACACACATAAAAGAACTCTTTAAACAAACTTCTCGCCACAAATAACCCTGCCCCATTCATTTCTTCTTGAATGTAAACCATCTGAAGGGTTCTTTTTCTAGTACATTTTCAAGATCTACTTTAACATACACCTCATGCTTATACCAATAGACTTGATTATTGAAATGATGGGTAAGGAAATTTCTATCTTTACTGGTTACAAGTATATGACTAAATCCTTCCCATGGCTACTAAAAGATTTGGGTTTCAAAAATAACATTTTTTAAAAACTTTGGATGATATACTGGTACAACTACTGACTATCCAGTAAAGCCGATTTTCTGCTTATTCATAGCTTAGAATTATCATTGTGATGCAGTTATGGGTACAGTAATAGGTGAGTCTACAGCATAGGTTGCAACTATTACTTTCTTGCTTCACTTAATAAGAAACACAACTTTTCTTTCACTAGAGCATAAATGGAACTGTCATTTTTAATTTTCTTGAACAGAAACACACTTAAATCTTTCCCATATCCTTTAACCTTTCCAAAGACCCAATCTTTTCCTATCACTACATTTTCCTACACTGACATTTTGACAGTATGCTCAACCTGTCTCAACTTCAAATCTATCATTTTTATTTAGTATTTGCCTTCACCACATGCTCAAATTCTCATTCAATAAACAAATGACATCTCTTATACTAAAATCAAAGGCCTATTTTTCAAGTCTCAGCCTTTTTGAACTTGTGGATGGCAGAGCTGGTACAAAAGCTCACCAGAATGACTGAGCTCTTACTCTATGCCAGGCACTGTAGTAATTAAACTTCCAAAAATGTTGCACTTAATCCTTACAACAGCTCTCAGGAATATTACCCCATTTTCACAAATCAAATTTGAGGCTTAAAATTATCCACATTCAAATAGCTTAGCAAAACCCAAACAATCTCAATGCTTGTAACTGTGACTTCTGCCCTAAGTTTTGTTCCCAGTTCTGTTCCCAATTTTGAGGCATTTACTTCTTCTTTTTCACTTTTAATCATCCTCTGCACATCATTACTTGCGTTATCTTATGTGTCTTATGGGGCAACTTCATTTCCTTCCATGACTTTAACTACATTCTCTATTAGTGTCCCTCAATCTTCTAAACCTTTCTGACAAAAATTTATGCTCTCTGTACTTTGTTTTGAAAATATGTGACCTTTTTCTTAAACATAAATTATAATAAATATCCCCAACTGTTTAATGAACAAAACTATAATAAAGTTTCATGATTGTAGTTCCAGGTTCTTCAACCTTAACCTGTCCAAAATAAAACTCATTTCTCCTTAGCAAACTTGATCCATCTGGTGTTCCCCATTTTGGTTAACAGTGTCACAATTCTTCTTTGTGTTTCAAGATACCTTTTTGCAAAAACGGTTATATTGGCATTCTCTGCCTTCCCTGAGCTGAGGTAAAAAAAATCTACCAGTATGCCTGAAATCCCAGGGGCTCAGAAGGCCAGGCAGGAGGATCACGAGTTCAAAGCCAGCCTCAGCAATGGCGAGGGACTAAGCAAGTCAGTGAGACCTGTCTTTAAAATACAAAATAGGGCTGGGGATGTGGCTGAGTTCCCCGATACAACCCTCTGCCAAAAAAAATCAACTCGTATACAATGCCTACTTTATGATGAGGAGTAAAGGAATGCAAAATCGGACAAAATACAATCCTCCTCTTTAAGTAGTTTACCAGCAGAAACATACCAAAAACTTTTTGTTAGGTATTTTCCCATTTATAAAACATTTCATAAACATTTAAAATTTAATCTTTACGATATTCACATTATCACTCCATTTTACAGATTAAAAAACGGAGACTTCATTTTCCACTCTTTTTTATTGTTGAAATACACTTCACAAAAAAAGGAAACTGCTTTGTACAGAACAAAGGGCAACAGAGCAGCGCACACAACCAAACAGTAAAGGGCACCAAGCGTCCAGAACGCGTTCTGGGGCTGTCCAACTTAGGGCCGCAGAACTCGGAACCGACCCTCGCCCCCGACGCCCCGGCGGCCGCCCTCGCCCCAGGAAGTTCCTTGTGAGGCCAGCCTGCACCCGGCAGGGTCTGCGGGAAAACCTCGCTCTGCGCTACCACCACTCGGTTCCGGCCAGCTCTGAGGCTGAGTCCAGGCAGGGCCGCAGCCACCGCGCCTCCAGCCTCCCGGACGTCCGACCTGCGGAAAATGAGCGTACCTGGTGAAGAGATGGCTGGAGGGCCAGTGGGCCCAGCAAACCTAGAAGGCGAGAATGAGCCTGGCGGCAGGATGGCCGGCCTCGCTTGCTGCCAACTGCATCCAATACCCTCGGTCAACACTGAACCAGAGCGATTGATTCTTCAGGCTGTGCCAGAACCTGAACCCAAAAGCGGAGAGAGCCGGGATTTGAAGCAAAAAGGGCATCGCGATGGGGGAGGGGCGAAGGCGGAGACACGGTCTGGGGGCGGGACGAGCCTCAAGTGGGCGGGGCGCACGGCGCCGGGAGGCCGGCGCGAGGGGGAGAGTCACACGTCGGGAGGGAGCGGGGCGAGAGGAGGCGGGCACAGGAGGGCTGGGCCCGCATCCCGAAGAGGCGGCCACAAGGGGGCGGCCACGAGGATACAGTGAGCGCGTCGCGAGGTGGCGGGCACGAGGGGGCGGGGAGCGAGGAGGAGGGCGCTAAAGGGGCGGGCACGTGGAGCGAGCGCGAGGCGGGGCGCGGCGCGAGAGGGCGGAGCAAGCGTATCGTCGCCGCGGCCGCGTGACGCGTTTTCAAATCTTCAACCGCCGTAGCCTACTCGTTTGTGCTTTTTCCCCTTCCTCCTCCGCGCCCTGGAGCCGCAGCCGGATCCGGCCCCGGAAACTCGGCCCGCGAACCCGGTACCTTTACTGCGTGGAGGCCTTGGCCGACGGAAGGAAAGAGGTGGCCGGCCTGTCAACCGGGCCGGAGAAGCCTTGTTTTCGCGGCGGTCTGGCGCCGCACCCGGTCCGGACCCAGTATGTAGGTGCCGGGCGGCTGCCATGAACTCCGGAGCCATGAGGATCCACAGCAAAGGACATTTCCAGGGTACGAGGCCCCTCCTCCGCCTGCAGTCCCTTTAATCCTTTCCTCCTCCCATGGTTCCACCATCGATCTTCAAGAGTTCTCCCGCCAGGTCGGCTGCTGCTTGGCTTTTCTGCTGATCCTTCTCTGACCTAGAAGGCGGCTCGTTCAGGGTTTTGCCTCTGAAAGGAAACGCATCCCATGGCCCCTCTCGGTCTCCTGTCCCTACTCTGGCCCCACATTCCCGGTGCGCGGGTGGGTGAAAACCTGCAGCGTACGGACCCGGCAACCGGCTGGGTCCCCCGGCCCTGCTCTCCAGTGACTCGCGGGGCCCTCAGTTTAAAGGCCAATGTGGTCGTGCCTTTCCTCTTCCTCATTAGATTGTGTGATTCTGGTTGGATATTTGGTCTTTAATTTTACTTTCCTTCATAGTTAAAGGACACTATTTGCATTTCAAACACACCTATTGTTGGTTGCAACTGGATAGTGAAACAAAAGCAAATTTCCATTTTCAGTTTCTTTATTTGGCAACAGCACTTCATCTGAAGTCATTCCTATAAATATGTATGTATATGGTAACCAGCAAGAAATAGATTTGTGTTCCAAAATTTTAAAGCAGTTGCTTGCATCTGAGATGTTTTCAACAAAAATAATGGTATGAATGGTGATATAGTTCTAAATGGACCATTAAGTTCTTAATATCTAGATAAACTGTGTATGAAATGATTCATTTAGTTCTTTTTAATAAAAGGCTTTACGTGAAAATAAAACTTGAGCAGTCAGTAAGTCTTGAAGACAAGGTCATTCTAGATAATAGGTTGTTTGGGTTGTAAACATTCTAAACCAGTCTTGAGTGTATACCAGAATAGTTGAGGAAAGACTCCCATGGAGTTTACAACCCAAGAATCTTTCAAAAAGGGTTTATATAGTCCCATGCTTTAATACATTCAGGGATTTTTCCTGCTAATTTCAACTGTTATTTTACAATATGGAATCTGTGAACACATACAGGGCATTTCACCTTTATCCTAACTAGTAGTACAGAGAAATACATTTAAATGCTGTTGACATAAATTGATGTGATTATTTTTCCTTTCTGAGATATTGCATAATGAAATATTTTTTAAACAGTAAAAATTTTGTCTGCATAAAACATTTAATAATAAACATTTTTAATAATAGGCGGCATCCAAGTCAAAAATGAAAAGAATAGACCATCTTTGAAATCTCTCAAAACATCTGATAACAGGACAGAAAAATCCAAATATAAGCCACTTTGGGGAAAAGTGTTTTACCTTGACCTACCTTCTGTCACCATATCTGAAAAACTGCAAAAGGACATAAAGGACCTTGGTGGGGTAAGTGAAAATCATACACTAACAAGAAAATATTTATAACTAGTACTTTCAATATGTAATCATTGTAGTTTTTCATTTTGGAAAAGTTATAACCACTGATCACCACTAAGTTTAAAATTTTTACCAGCTGTTTATGGAAAAACTATTTGAGGACTAAAGGTTACGTAGTAGCATGCAAGAGGCTCTAGGTCTAGTCTTCAACATCAAAAAGGAAAGAAAGAAAGGAAAATCATTTTTTGAAAATTTACTAACCTGACAAAACTTTAGGTTTCTGTGATTAGTAGCCTACTGTAAATTAAGGGTAAGAAATGCGGCTTTGCCAAGTGTGGTAGTGCACTCCTGTTATCCCAGCATCTTAAGAGGCTGAGGCAGGAGGATTGTGAATTAAATGCCAGCCTCAGCAAGTTAGTGAGATTCTGTCTTAAAATAAAAAGAACTGGAGATGTTGCTCAGTGGTAAAGCACCCCTGGGTTCAATCACCAATGCCAAAAAGAAAAAATGAGACTCCCTTACCTATTGGAACTGCTCATTGCCTTCTCAGTGTAATATTATGTTGTCCTCCAAATAGCAGAAACTCCTTGATGATGAGTACTAGGAAACTACATAGAGTTAAATCTTCTTTCCTACCTCATACACTGATTAGATGATTCCTGCTGGATTTCAAGTTTCTAAAGGTCAGCACCTTTAACTATCTGAGCTGTTCATTTCATTCTTGGACTGGAAGCTCAGAAGACCATTTAACAAGTTGGACTAGGACTATTTGTCAATATGTTATTTTACTTAACCTCAAGCTTGTGTATAGGCTTGCCACCATATTGACCTCATATATCACCTATCAAGGTTGTCTTCACATTTTAAAGGACTTAGACATTCATAAGGACCACATTTTTTTTAGTTATCAGTGGACCTTTATTTTATTTATTTATATGTGATGCTGAGAATTGAACCAGAGCCTCACACATGCTAGGCAAGTGCTCTACCACTGAGCTACAACCCCAGCCCTTAGTTTTTATTTTGAGATAGGGTCTTGCTAAGTTGCTTAGTTCTCTGTAACTTGCTAAGGCTGACTTTGAACTTGTGATCCTCCTGCCTCATAGTACCAAGCCACTAGAATGATAGGAATATGCCACCTTGCCTGGGTAAAGATAAAATTCTTAGAGGAAAAAACAGGGGGAAATCTTTACAACATAGGATTTGGCAATGATTTCTTGGATATGCTGGCAAAATCACTGGCAACAAATGAAAAGATAAATTTGACTTAGTCAAAATTAAAAAATTTTGGGTCTCACAGGACACTATCAACAGAGTGAAAAGACAACCCATGGAATAGTAGGTAATATTTGCAAATCATGTATCTGTTAACCAATTAATATCCATGATATTTAAAGAACCTGTATAGCTCACCAACAGAAAGACAATCCAGTTTAAAAAATGGGCAAAAGCTGAATGTGGTCTGTACCTTTAGTTCCATCTACTTGGAGGCTGTAGCAGGAGGATCACTTGAGACTACCCTGTAAGACCAGCCTGGGCAACATAGCAATACTGCATCTCAAAAAAGCAAAAAAAAAAAAAAAAAAAAAAAGACAAAGGTCCTAAGGAAACATTTCTTCAGAGAACACATATTAATGGCTACTACTACTAAGTTCATGAAGAGATATTTAACAACTCTAAGCATTTCCCTATATGCAAATCAAAACTACAATGAGTTTTATGGCTACTAAGAACCAGAAAATAGCATGTGTTAATGAAAAATGTGCAGAATGGAACCTTTGTGCACTGTTAGTGGGATTGTAAAATGATGTGACCATTATGCAAGGCAGTGCAGGTGGTTTCTGAAAAAATTGAAAGTTTTAGGGTGTATATCCTAAAGAATTGAAAACATAATGTTGAAATAATATTTGTATATCCATATTCAGAGCAGCATTATTCACAACAGCTAAAGAGTAGAAACAGCCCAAATGTCCAACAGGTAAATAAACAAAATATTGCATATACATAAAATGGACTATTTAACTATAAAAAGAATTGATATTCTGATATAGGCTATAACATGAATGAACCTTAAAAACATTTTGCTAAGTGAAAGAAGCCAGTCACAGGGACAAATACAGGATTCCACTTAAATGGGTGGCTTAATCCATTTTCTGTTGTTATAGCTGAATTACAGTAATTTAAAGGATTAAGGTTTATTTGGCTCCCAGTTTTTAAGGTAGTAAAGTTCAAATTTAGGCATCAGCATCTGGTGAAGTCCTTTTTGCTAGAGGGGACTATCTGCAGAACCTCATACCACATAGCATCACATAACAAGATTGATAATCCTAATTCAAATCTTATCTCTTCTTATAAAGCCCCTTAGGGCCCAGGTTAGAGCCTCATTTAACTTTCATTTCTAAAGGTTCTTCCTCCAAATGCCAGTCAGGGTAAGTTTTCACCCTTGTAATACCTCACAGTGGAATTAGATTTCAACATGAGTTTTAGTGAGGATGTTCAAATCACAGCGGTGAAGCATCTAGAATTGCCAAATTCGCATAGAGTAGAATAGAGGTTACCAGGAGCTGTGGTGATTGGGAAATAGTGGTGTTATTGTTATAATGACTACTGAGTTTCTGTTTGATATGATGAAAAAGTTCTGGAATTGATAGTGATAACTGTATAACATTGCAGATGTACTTACTGTCACTGAATCAAACACTTAAAAATGGTTGAAATCATAAAAGGAACCTCTGACTTTGCTAGAACCTCATGTTTATGAAAATGAAGACAGTAGATGAACACATAAATGGTCATTTATATTTCTGTGTGGCCTTGCATGAATTTGAGTCTCCTACCTGGAATATATAAAAGTTTAATAATATTTACTTTATTAACTGGTCATTTAAAATGAATATTATAGAAGAAAGGTGATTTGATTATTTAATGATCAATAATTTATTTCTGCTTAGTGTTTAGAGTTTTTATATAACATTTGTATATTATTCTACTTAGTATTTAATTCTACTTAGTCTAGTGTTTTGTTTCTGCCCTTAGAAGCAGGTGCTCTACAATAATAATGACTTTGGTACACATTTATAAATTTAGGCATTTAAGCATTTGTTTTCAAATATTTTAATGGGGAAATTCAATCTAAGTTTAAACCTTTTAAGGAAGGTGTTATAACTTCATGATTCAGACTCATGCTAAACTCTACAGTAGCTATTAGCCACATGCTTGGCTACTTAAATTCATTAAAATTAAATAAAATTAAAAATTCAGTGGCTTAGACATAATAAGTACATTTTAAGTCCTTAGCTACATGTGGCAACTTGTTACCATACTAGATAGTGCAGAACGTTTCCATCATTATAGAAAGTTGTGCACACTGCTGCTTGGATTGAATCAGAACACTTATATTCAAATTCTTTTATATACTGCTGGTGTGACCTCATGCAAGTTATTTCAGTTGTCTCCTGAAAAATGTGGATAATACTAATACTACTTGGTGGTATGCTTTTAGAACTCTCACTATACTTCCAGAGAACTCCAGATTCAGAAAAATGTCGACTTGAAAACATCAATTTGCAAGATATTAAATTACATCAATTTGAAATTTTATACTGTGCCTAGTGTATGAAATGAGTATGGTTTTTATTACTTACTTTAAAATACTTTGTTTTCCTCTAGCGAGTTGAAGAATTTCTCAGCAAAGATATCAGTTATCTCATTTCAAATAAAAAGGAGGCAAAATTTGCACAAACATTGGGTCGAATTTCTCCTGTACCAAGTCCAGAATCTGCATATACCGCAGAAACCACTTCACCTCATCCCAGCCATGATGGAAGTTCATTTAAGTCTCCAGACACAGTAAGTCTCTTAAATATGCTTTGAGACTCTCAGGCTATAGCCTGAGCATCATGATTTTCAGTACCATGCTGGCAGCAGTGTGCCCTTGTACTTGGGGATGTGTTTTATGTTTTTAGAGTCATTTGCAACTAAAAATAGTAGGAAATCTTTCCTTTAAAAAATTAGAAACCTTTTAAAATTTCAGAGCATGGGTAAGCAAACAGACCAAATTCAGCCTGCTTCCTGTTTTTTGTATAGTTTTACAAGTTATGCGTGGTTTTTACATTACCAAATTGTTGGTAGAAAAAAAATCAAACCATATTTTTTGACAAGTAGAAATTATATAAAATTCTGATTTCCTTGCTTGTAAAGTGTAATTGGAACATAGTGAGGTATCACTTGTGGTTGCCTCTGTCCATTAGCAGAATTCATAGTAATAGAGATCATATGCTCTAGAGAGCCCTTTTTATGAAAAGGTCACCACCCCCTATTATATAATTATTGACATCATATACCTAACACTTCATTAATAAGTTAGAAGATAAAAGGAAGAACAATTTGATTTACTTAATTGTGAGGAGATTAGGGATTGAGAGAAAAACTTCATTTATCCCTAATTTTAGACTGAAATGCAACTAAATTGCAATTTTTAAATATACTCTTCTGTTTATCTACTATAGTCATTTGAAAAGCAGAAATAGGAAAACAGGTATAAGAAAAAGAATTACAAGGGAAATCACCTGAAAAATATACAGAAGGAAACAGTCAAAGAAGTGAAGAGATAGGGCTGGGGATATAGCTCAGTTGGTAGAGTGTTTGCCTCACAAGCACAAGGTCCTGGGTTCAATCCCCAGCACTGCAAAAAAAAAAAAAAAGTGAAGAGATAAAGAAGACTCACTCATGCATTTTTTCAGTTAATACTTTTTTTGGAGCAAGGAGATAATAATGATTAATTCCCAATTTTAGCTCATACTATTTCAACTACTTTTCTTGGTATTTTCTTTAAAAAGTAATATAACTTATATAAAGTTTGTACTTTTTCTTAAGTCTTCATTTTAATAAGAAACTAAAATGTAAACCAGTTATAGGCTTAAAATTCCAGTGAAACCTAGCAGTTTTATTTTTCCTATTGAATAGAATTTCCTACAGAACTGAACTCTTGGTTCTCATTCAGTCGAATTAATTTGCTCCAAAAGAAGAAATAAACTTTTTAATAGATAGTCTTGGCAACACCTTAAAGAAGTCTCTTTTAACCGTATTACTTATTGTGTGGTTATCCACTGAGACTTATACAATAAAATTTATCTATTCACTTCGACTGTATTATCTTTCTGAATTTCTCTCCAATGAATCACTATATTACAGCTCTTTATATGTTTGTTTATTTTTCTTGGTCTTTATAGGTTTGTTTAAGCAGAGGAAAATTACTAGTTGAAAAAGCTATCAAGGATCATGTAAGTCAGAACTTTAAAAATTCACACTGTTCCCAACCATAATACCATATTCTGTTGGGATCTAAATTCATCCATTGACAAATTCTGCTTTTAGGTTTATCAGCTGTTTATTTCCAGTGACATTTGGACATCTGTTTTATAAATGATGAGATTCCATGGTAGAATCGAGTGCTTTGCTTTTAATTTAAAAAAAAATTACAGCAGTTTAAAAAAACACTCCAGTTGTTGTGGTCTAGTAAACTTGTTTTGGTCTATTGAGAAAAATCATTGAAGTTGGCATTTTAAAATGTTTCTCAAAGCTTAAATGTTATTTTCAAAAGTTATTTTTACTTGTATTTTGTTTTTTATATAGACAAATATTCAGCTTATTTTTCATAGTTTCTGATATTTTCAGAAAAATTAAAATAATTTGTTCCTTGAAAAAAATTAGCTCAGTATTTTGTTATTAAAAATGCAACTGGAAATTATACATACTCTTGAAATCTTCCTTTCATTCATTTTCAATGGTAGAAGTGTAAATTGCAGCATGTTATCTCCTTTATAAAGAATAGAATCTACTTTTCATGGAGAAACATCCCCATCTTGTGGCCTTTTAAATTATTGTTAGGAACTTTTGAAATTTGCGTTAAAGTATGCATTGAATTTTTCAAGAACATGGTACTGTATTAAACAGGATTGATTTTAGAAACACCTAAAGAAAAAATGAGGTCTTTGTTGCTATTATAACTCTGTTGGCCTGTTAGGAATAACTACCTCAGTGACATTAGCTTTAATATTTTTTTAAGAAAGTAGTTTATTTTAAATAGCAGTTTTCTAGAAAAACTATTATACCTTTTTTTTTTTTTTTTTAGGATTTTATTCCTTCAAATAGTATATTATCAAATGCCTTATCATGGGGAGTAAAAATTCTTCATATTGATGGTAAGGATTTTATGATTGACTTTTGTCCATCCCTTGGTTCCTGGCTTTACATAGTGAAAACTTTTATAATACCTGTAATGGTAAATCCTTCATCTAAATTTACTACAACTCTAAGAAAATATTGTTTCACTCCAACTTTAAAATTGCTAATCATAAGTTTTTCTTTCTTTTAATAAAGATATTAGGTACTACATAGAACAAAAGAAAAAAGAGTTGTATTTACTCAAGAAATCAAGTACTTCCATAAGAGATGTGGTATGTTGTCTTCTTCAATTGTTAAAACTAATTTTAAAAGTGTTCAGGTTTTGCTTTTTGTTTTTTGTTTTCTTATTTATCTGTGAAATGTTTCCTGCCAAGTTGAAAATATTGCCAGATTCCCAGGAGTGAGCCTGTGTATTGTATGCATGTTTCTGAATTTTTGTGAATGATTTAACTTTAGGATTGTATTCATGAGGTAAAAGTTATCCTTGGGATAGTGGCAAATATGTTTAGATTGTTTGGCTTTTATTTTTTACTACCTTTTTGGTTGCTACTGGGTTTTTTTTTTTTTTGGTTTGTTTTTTTTTAAATTCATAAAAGCATATGCCTATCCCACAGCCATACAGCTATTAATTTTTAATATATGTATTTTAGTTGTAGATGGGCACATTACCTTTATTTTATTTATTTTTATGTGGTACTGAGTATCGAACCCAGTGCCTCACACATGCTAGGCAAGTGCTGTACACTTGCTACAACTCTAGCCCCCTGATACTTTTTTTTATATGTACTTGTTTGCTCTGTAGAAAAAAAACTTAAAATTAGCCTACTGCATAAGAAATTCCTAATGTAAATAATTACTTTTTAGAACATAAATAGGGACTTATAGAGTATGAATTGCTCTAGATAATGGTGTAGCAAAATCTTGTATGACTAGCTAGTCTGACCTTGAAGCAAATACAGTAAACCCTCCCTGGATCCCACATCTCTACCTACTGTTCAGTCTTTAAAATCCCTCTCATTCATACTTCTTAAACCTCTCATATTTCCCATTCACTTTTCAACCTATAAGACATGAAACTCCTTACCAATTTGCTGAATCAATTTGATATTTTTTAAAACCAATCATATTGGTTTTCTTTTCTTAATCATTATACATTCTGTCCTTGTACTTTTCTAATTTTCCCTGGAATATCTCTCATCTCATAGCTATTTCTTGGCTTTCCTTGTATTTCTCAGACCATTCTTTTGTGGGTTTGCTTTTCTTTTCCTCATTCACTCCTCAAACGTGTAGGATCCAGAGGAAAATAAATTTCACAGGAGAGTGTATACAAAGACACGAAGGCATAAATAAGTAATTTGGCATGTTTTGCCAGTTTCTTACTAGTGTGATACAACTTGATATTTGATTAGGATCATTATATTTTGTACAACTCCAGTAATACCAAAAGGTCTCTCTTGATTTTACCCCAACTTGTCTCTGACACTGTTTTGTTTTTCGTTAATCTTTTTTTTTCTTTTTGTCTTCAATTGGAGATTGCTATTCATTTTTCTTTGAGTTTACTGACACTTCATTCTGTCATCTGTATTCTCTTAAGCCCATCCAATGAATTTTGTGTCTCATATAATGTATTTTTCAGTCCAACAGTTTCTGTTGGATTCTTTTTTCTATTGAGAACTTAACTTTTGTGTTTATTTTAAGTTTACCTTCTCTCTTTTTCCAGTAATTCTGACATTAGAAACATTCTGGTGTTGGAATCTGATTATTGTTATCTTCAAGAGTTGATCATTTTTTCCTGGTTCCTTATATGTCAGATAAGTTTGCACTATATATAGGACACTGTAAATGTTATGTTGTGTAGGCGACAGATCTATTATAGTCTAGAGAATGCTGATATTGTTTTTGATATTATTTTAGCAGGCAGTCATCCCAGTTTTTTTCAGACTTTCAGTTCTGTCTTTCTTTTTGTGGGTGGTTGTTCTAATCTCTTTCCATTTTCAAAAACAATCATTATTGCTGCTTTCACTGTACTTGTAAACACATTATTTTCACAATTTTTTTTAAGGGGAAAAGAGTTGGTATTGGAACACAAAAGACAAGAAGTAAGTATTTTGGTATCCATAAATGTATTTGGTTTGCTCATAGAAAATAGAATAAATCATGTTAAGATATTCTAAAATCATATAAATGACTCTTTAAATTATTTGTTAGGGGATTCTTGGTTATTGTTAGAACATGGACACCCTATGAGAGTTTAATGAAGCCTATGGAGCCCCCTCCTTTGGAATGATAGTTCTTAAAATATTTGAAAAAATCACTAGATTATCAAAAAATCAATTATGTTGACATTGATTTATCAAAGTAATTTTAATTATGAAGTAGTGATATACTTGCTTTTTCTTATATACTGAAAACAAGTTCTCTCAGTGATTCTAATTGCTGCTGTTATTTTAAAAGCAATAAGCATAAACAATGTTTTGATATATCTAACAACTAATACAATGTGAAAATACATACTGTTTCCTTTGGTATCAAAAGTTTCAGTAGTGTTAGTACTGTTGGGATCTGTCGTTTAATTTATAATTGTAGGAAATGTTAAGTATTGATTAGGGGTTACTGAAAATGATGCAACGTTTCTATATCAATTCATGTTCCTCTTATATTCTATTCATAGACCCTTTGGGAGCTCCATTTAGTTTAAGAATCTCAGAAGGTGGAGAGAACTGATATTTTTGAAAATGGAGTGTTAGTGGAAAGTACTTCACCTGAGTTTTAAATCTTTGAAATGAATAGGTTGTTTTTGGTTTCCAGAATTTTGTCAGAGTGTTTTCATTTGAGTGGGTGTCCTGGATTTGCAGCTCCCTAATACTATGTTTTCTATGTTCTTAAGCAGGAAGACTCAAAAAGCCTTTTGTAAAGGTAGAAGATGTGAGCCAGTAAGTATCTTAAGGGTGATCAATGTGACTTAAGTACAGTATTAAAAGAGAAAATCTCTTAATAAAGCTATCTCCATTAATACTGTTAAGTTCATTTATATTATATATTAGTGTACATACAGCATTAATTCATTTGTGCCCAAAGACTGGATTTAGTTTCATTGTATTGTAGATGTCTTTGAAGTATCTGGTTTAGAGCAATCATGAGTCCAGCTCATTTTTTAGCATTTCAGATCATTGTTCTCTACAGTTCCATATGATTTAGAACTACAACTTAAAGTTTGCTCTTATATTTGTGAAAATAATTATTAGATACTATTTGGAAATACAAAATTGAAATATAACATCCAATGTGGTAGCTTTCCTAAACTCATTTTGAAGTTTTATAGAATAATC
Source organism: Glaucomys volans (assembly GCA_020662805.1). Lineage (NCBI taxonomy): Eukaryota > Metazoa > Chordata > Mammalia > Rodentia > Sciuridae > Glaucomys > Glaucomys volans. The sequence goes on from JAJEJO010000327.1 coordinate 324,037, forward strand.
ATGGTGAAAACTATACATATAAATAAATTAGTTTGGAATAGAAGAATTAGATTTCTTTCTTTTCAGTTACTTATTTAGGCATGTATGATTAGTTCTTTTGGGTGCTCACTGAGGTGACAAACATGTTGAAAACTTTTTATGAAATGTGTTACTGTGAAGAAAAGTGCAATTCAGAGTTAGGCCCGCAGAAAACACCAATAAATACAAAGATGACCACATTCATGGATTAGAAGACTTAACATTGTTAAGATATTGGTTAATACTACCCAAAGCATTCTACAGATTCAGTGCCATCCCTGTTAAAATCCCAATGATGTAGTGGTTTTTGTTGTTTTGTAGCAGTAGAAAAACCCATCGAAAAATTCAGTTGAACTCTCAAAAATCCCCATATACCTAAAACAATCTTGAAAAAAAACAGTGAAATTTTTCACACTTCCTGATTTCAAAATTTACTACATAGCTACAGTAATCAAAAAATTTGGTACTGGTTAAGTTCAGACATACTGATAGAATAGAGAGCCAGGAAATAAACCGTCACACATATGATCAGATGATTTCCACCAGGGGTGGGGGGGAGCACTGAATGGGAAAAGAATAATAACAAAAACTGGGAAAAAACTATATATATCAACATACAAAAGAATGAAGTTGAACCCTTCTAAGACCTAAAACTATAAACCTCTTAGAATAAAACACAGGAGAGACACTTCATGACATTGAATTTGGTGATGGTTTTTTCGATATGACATGAAAAGCACAAGCAATAAAAAGATAAAAAAATTGGAGTGTATCAGTTGTAAATTCTGCACATCAAAGGACAAAACAGTTAAAAGCTAACCCAATGAATGGGAGAAGGTAATTGCAAATCATTTATCTTGTAAGGGGTTTATATCCAGAATATATAAAGAACTTTTACAATTCAAAAGAAAAAAAAAATCTGAAACAACAATTAAACCTCGGAAATAACCTGATTAAGAAATATACAAAGCACTGAGCAGGTATTTCTCAGTGATATGTACATGGACAACAAGCAAATGAAAAGATACTGAAAGTCACTAATAGAAATGCAAGTCTAAATCAAATGAGATATCATTTCATATCCATTAGGATGGCTACTATACCAAAACTTTTTAATTTAAAAAGTAAAATAAAGGTAAATGGTACCCAAATTATCAGCAAGTTAACAGAGAAAAACTGGATGTGGGGGTATATAGTTATATACATATGTATATACAAAATGCAGTAGTAAGTCATAATAAAAAATGACATTCTGACATACGCTATGACATGGATGAAACTTAAGGACATTATCTGAAGTGAAATCAGAGAAAACACTTATATTAATCATGTAGAATAATCAAATTCATAACAGTAAGTAGAATGTTGGTTGCCAGGAGATGGGGGTAAAGGAGGAATGGAGAATTATTGCTTAATGTGGATAGAGGTTCAGCTTTTGCATTATGAGAGTTCTGGAAATGAATGGTGAGTGGTGATGATTCCACAATATTGTGAATACTTAATGTGACTAACATATACAGTTAAAAATGGTTAAGATAGGACTGGGGGTGTAGCTTATGGTACAGTGCTTACCTAGCATGCATAAGGCCCTGAATTCAATCCCCAGCGCCACATACACTCACACACAAAGGTTAAGATAGCAAATTTTGTTACATGTGTTTTACCACAATCTAAATATTGTTTTTAAATATTAATAAAATATTAAGCCTACAGATTGGTTCTTTGAAGAGAAGCCAAGCCCTTCCTTATTTATATTGTTTTTTCCAGATTCCAAATGAACTATGATTTTGAAGTATAAGACTTTAAAACTTACTTTTTTTCCATCAGAGAGCTCATTTATTTGTCCTTTTTTTTTCTTTTAGGCTTTATAGGCCATTTTATCTTCAAATGACCAATATGCCTTTTATAAACTATTCAATTCAGAAGCCCTGCAGTCCATATGATGTAGATAAGCCATCTAGCATCCAAAAGCAAACTCAAGTTAAACTAAGGTTGGTTTGAATCATTACCTTTATAAGAAATGTTCTTTATCATCTCAAGGAATTTTTTCTTTAGGAGCAAATATCTGAAATGGTTTATTTTATGCCATGATGGTGATGATGTGTGTCTGTTTCTAATCATATTCTGCTTACTTTTCATCCCTTGTACATATGTAATGACTCTGAGTTTAAAGTCTGAATCTATTTTAAGTGTGTCATATTTAGATAATTTAGATAGTTTGCATGGGGGGATAAAATGTCTTGCAAATAATTAAAATGGTTTTTTTAATGTCATGAACCATCTGAAATATGCTTCAGAATATTTATTATTATTATTTATTTATTTATTTTAATATCCACTGGGCATGGTGGCAAATGTCTATAATCCCAGCAACTTGGGAGGCTGAAACAGGAGGATCACAAATTCAAAGCCAGCCTTAGCAACTTAGTGAGACTCTGTCTCAAAAATAAAAAGGGGGCTGGGGATATAGCTCACTTGGTAGAGTGCCTGCCTCGCAAGCACAAGACCCTGGGTTCAATCCCCAGCAAAAATGAATAAAATAAAATAAAAAGGGTTGTGGTGGTGACTCAGTGGTTAAGCACCTCTGGGTTAAATTCCCAGTTACCCTCCCCCAACCAAAAAATATATATATGTGTATATATACACTGTGCCAGGCACAGTGCACAGTCCCATAATCCCAGTGACTCGGGAAATTGAGGCAGGAGGATCACACATTTGAAGCCATCCTGGGCAACTTAGCAATGCCCTGTCTCGAAACAAAAGGACTAGGAATGTAGCTAAATAGTAAAGTATCCCTGGGCTCAATCCCTAATGCCCCCCAGAAGAAAGAAAGAAAGAAATGTGAGTAAAAGTATTTGCTAATAATTCAACTCTCAGCAAATTATGCAGATCCTGTGTAGGACAATAATTTTTTTTTTTTTAACATAGAAACTCTCCCTTTAATCTCATTCCTTTAAGTAGATTAAAAGTTAATTTCAGAGACAAGGAAAACAAAGATTTCCTGTTTTTTTCCCTAAGATTGTGAACTCTTAGAATCTATTTATGATTAATATTTACTTCCAATATGATTCACATCCAGTTTTCATATTGACTAGATCTGGTAGAGGTCCTATGCTAGCAGTATTTCTTGAGCAAAATCACCTCTCGTACTGAAAAGGAGACAATGAACATAGTTCCTTCTTAAGATTAGATACATTAGGACAATAAATTTTGAAAATTATTCTAGATTTAGCAGGTTTTTTTTTTTTAACCATTTCTGTTTCCAGAATTCAAACGGATGGAGATAAATATGGTGGAACCCCAGTCCAACTCCAGTTGAAAGAGAAGAAGAAAAAAGGATATTGTGAATGTTGCTTACAGAAATATGAAGATCTTGAAACAGTAAATGTGATTTTATATTTGGGGGGTTGACGTTTCTAAAACTGAATAATATTTGTAATTTAAATTTTAACTTATAATTGTGGCTTCCAACCTAATTATAGTGTCTATTTCTTCTTTGATAGAACTGTCTTAAATTTTAAGAACCCAAAGGAGGGACATGAATATTGAAAAATAATTATTTTTCATTTAACAAATATTTATTGAGCAAATACTATATACTGATCATTGTTTTGGGATAATAGCATTGAACAAAAGAGAACAATTCCCTGCCAATGTGAAGATTACTTGTTGAGTGGTGCAAAGGAGGGACATGGGTACCTACAGGATAAAAAATAAGTATGATTAGAAAATACAACATTGCTTTGGAAAAAACAAACCAAACCAAAATGGGGATGTTGTTATTAATTTAAACCAGACAAGGAATACCTAACGGATAAAATGATTTTCTGAGTAGAGACCAGAAAGCAATTAGGTAATAAGACTTGTGGATATTGAAATAAGCAAGGGGAATTAGTCTTAAGTTGAGTCAATCAAATAACACATCATGGATAAACGTGGCAAAAAGTAAAAGAAGTGCTAAACACATGCTCAGATTGTGGCTATATTTTAAAGTTGGGGCAATGGATTAGCTGTTGAGAGTGAGAGAAAATGATGAGTTGTTGATAGAATAATCTGGACCTGAAAATTTTAAAAATTGCTTGTTATTTACTAGTGAGAAGAGAAGAATTGAAGAAAATGGAGAATTCTTGAGGTAGCCACAAGATGCAGAAGAATAGTTGGCAGAGCATATGGTATAAAGATAGAGTTTTAAAGATGGGGATTGTTAGTTTTTAAGCTGATGAAAAGAGCAGGAGCATGCCAGGCATGTTGGTACACACCTGTAATCCCAGCAGGTTGAGAGATTGAGGCTGGAGGATTGCCAGTTCAATGCCAGACTCAGCAACTTGGCAAGGCCTTAAGCAACTTAGCAAGATCCTGTATCAGAATAAACAATAAAAATTGCTGGGGGTGTGGCTAAGTGGTTAAGCACCTCTCAGTTCAATCCTCCATAGCAAAAAAATAAAAAAAAAGATCAGGTGCTTTGGACCTAGGTTCCTTAGCTTTGAATCCTGGCTTCTTGTCTGTGTGTCCTTAGAGCGTGACACATAGTAAGTGCTTACTAATGTTATTATTTGAATGGTTTATTTTTAAAATAGTAAATAGAAAGCCAGGTGTGGTGGCTTACACCTGTAGTTGAACTCCTTGGGAGGATCGGTTAAGTGCACAAGTTCCAGGCGAGCCTGGGCAACATAGCAAGATGCCATCTTAACAATAAAAGATAGCTAGGATAACTTGGTTTGATCTGGTTTGGATTGAAGATGGTGGGAAAGCTAAAGAGAAAGAATACATTTTTAAAATATCTGATTTAAAATATCATACTGAAGTTGGAGTTTTGCAATCCTAAATGATAATAGTGTATGTATGTGTTTTATTTATATAACAAAGGAAAAATGTGGTTTAAAATTGCATTTAATCAGAAGCTAAAATGTTTCAAATATTTCCCCTTCTCTAAAATCATTTTGAAATTTAAAATTATATATTTGTCCTGAGATACAACAATAGAATAATCTAGAAGGGTGGATTATTTTCTTGATATTAGTATGTGATTCTCAGAAAATGTTGATGCTGAAAAAGAAAGAAGTTTTTCAATGGTTGTCACAAAGAAGGAAAATTAGTGAAAGTGGATGTTGGGAATGGAATTTATTTAAGATTGTGTCTTCCAGTTTTTCATTTATGATTTTTCATCATTAAGAATAAAGAAAATATTCTTTTGTTTTGAATCTTAGTTTTCACAATGTCTTAGTTTGACCTGTGCCAATGAATTAATTTAACAAATATTTTTGAGTATTAGAGTTAAATCAATAAAAAGACAGGCCTTCCTTGTACATACTATGTTTGGGCAAAGAAGATATATACAAAACATGTATTTGCAAACATGATTGTCACAAAAGTGACATCTAAAGTGCAATGGTAATAAACAGTGAGGGTAGGGGTCAGGGGTGTGTCTTTGTGATAGAGAATATGTTTGGTATGCATCGGACTCTGGGTTCAATCCAAAAAATAAAAAGTAAGTAAAAATAAATGCTGAGGTTACTTAACCAAGAGTGAGTATTAGAGAGAAGGCCCAACAGGGAAAGCTGTATTTAAATCAAGACCTAAAGAACGAGTAAAAGCAACTAGATAGAAGTAGAAGGAAAGTACATAAAAATTGAATATTGCTTTATTTAACATACCTAGGTGGTTAAACGATTTTTTTCCTTCTTAGAACATAAACTGGGTCTGACTTTTACATATTTAACCTGTCTTTTAAAATTTAAATCATCTCTTTTTCTTTTTTTTTAAACATTATTGGCTATGTATGATTCGTATCTGGAAAATTTCACAAGAAAGGATACACATGTATTCTAGGATGTATGATTTCGTGACCAGTGGAGAATTTGGTTTTTGGAAATGTAGTCAAATGAACAAAAGTTAAAATTTTGTAAAACTAGAGAAAAAGAAATGAGATTATTCCATTGTCATGTTAGTGCAAGCTTTTAGATAACAGTTCCCTAATTGACTGATGGACATTTGATAGAAGTAGCCTGGAAGTCTCTCAGAAGGAACTTTGTTTCCTGTGAGTTTCATCCTAATATTCAGTGAACTTCTTTTGTTGTTAACTTTTAAGATTGAGAATTACTTCTCTGCCCTCTACTAGGAGTACTGGGTGATACAGATAATTTTGTTTGCTCATTCTTGAATGTTTTCTTTGGTTATGGGTCTTTATTTTTTAAATAAGTTCACAGCATTTAATGTGGTTTATTTAATTTCTAGATTTTTATACATTTGGATTCTTGTATGTTAATTTATAATATTTCATGTAATATTCTATAAACCCTACATTACTCACTTAGGGAAACTGAGTTTTACAAAGGTATTAGTACTCAGTGAATGTTAAATGTTGCTGTTTTTCTTCTCTAGTTCTTTTTCTGATATAGTGTTTTCTTCTCACTTCTTTGTAATCACAAATTAATATTTGGCTTTTTTCACAGGATAAAAAAGTTTTAGTGGATTCTAAGTAACTTTTGTTTTACTTCTTGACATACTTTTAAGTCTAATAAGAGCTTTTTTGTGTGCTTTTGGAATAGTTAATAGAAAACTAACTTTAAAGACATAAAAATGTTAGAAATTCTGAATAAGAAAGTATCTTTTGGTTTAAAGATGTAAGTTTTATGATGCATGGATTTTTTTGTTTGTTTTAAGCACCTTCTTAGTGAGCAACACAGAAACTTTGCACAGAGTAACCAGTATCAAGTTGTTGATGATATTGTATCTAAGTTAGTTTTTGATTTTGTGGAATATGAAAGAGACACACCTAAAAAGAAAAGGTAATTTATCAAACTTTTAAATTCTTCTAGATTATTAAACTGCTTTATTACACTAAAAATCAAAGTTTACCTGTTCTTAGAAAGAATATGTATTTTTAGGATATAAATATGGTTAAGAACTAATAACTTCTTCCCCTACTACCAAAGGTGCTTATCTTAGATTAGTTTTAGTCTCCTTCTTGACCTGGTTTAGAAAAGCAGCTGGCAAACTTTTTTTTCTGTATAGAGCCTGATAGTTTATATTTTAGGATTTTTGAACTGTAAAATCTGTTTGTCTGCACAGCTTTACTATTATACAACAAATATGGCTATTTTACAATAAAGCTTTACTCAGAAAAATAGACTGAATGCTAGATTTTGCCTGTAGACTCTATAATTTCTCAATCTCTGGTCTAGAACCATAAAGTTTACCATCTACTTAAACTAAAATGGCTAGAACTTTTAGTTAATCTTACTGAGTTTTGAGAAACCTTTGTCTATTTGCCTCTATTAAGGTTTGTTTATACTTTCATAAATATTTTTGCTTCAATTCTATTGCTTATAATGAGTTTTAACTATGATTACAGTCTAGTTCAATGTACATGAACAGCACAATGACAAAAAAAGGTCCCAATTAGATTATTCCCATAAATATAATTTTTTAAAATGCTTTCATGTGGATATGTCCTATTGATAATTCAGATTTATTCAATATATTCATATATGTATTTTTAGACTAATCTTAAGGCCTAAGAAGATTAGATGTGTGATACCACGATTTAGCTTCTGAAAGTTAACTAGAAATTCTTTTTACTCTAGGTAAAACAGTTCTTACATCTCCTATTTCTGTAATGTTCAGAATAGTTCATGACTCATTCACGAATACAGCACTTGGAGGCATATTTACCACTATTAAAACTGTAGTGCTACTGCAAGACCTTTCAAATCCCTAAACACTCACTCTGCAGCAAAATTTGCTGAATTCTGAACTACTAGTTAGTTTTATTCCATAATTTTAAGTTGTTTAACTGCACTTTTTTTTTTTTTTTTTTTTTGCTTTGGTGGTTCTGGGGATTGAACCCAGGAACATTCTACCTCTGAGCTGTATTTCTGGGCATTTTTATTTTATTTCAAAACTATCTCACTGAATTGCCTTGCACTAGTGATCCTTCTGCCTCAGCCTCCCCCTTTACTACAATTACAGGTACATGCCACTGCATCTGGCTGTCTGGGCCATTATTACTTGTGGGATCTAAACATTGCTGAACTTAAAAAAAGAAAGCCATATTGGACTAGTATTTCTGTTTTTTATCATTCAAAGTCCCCCCCCCCCTTGTGCTGGGACTCCAACCTAGGTCCTTATGCATGAAGGGCAAAAAGGAGATCTTAAGTAAAAGTATAAACAAAATACACATAATTTAGGATTGTCTAATACAAACTAGCATCCCAAGAATATCAAGATGCTTCATGAATAAAAGGGTTTCAAGTCAAATATTTGTATGAAATTTAAGGCTTACCAATAAGTATAAAGATATTTAAGTTTCTAGTGCACATTGATCATTTCTAAGAAAAATGAGTAAAGTGTGCATTAATATAAATCACAGCTGGGCACAGTGGTGCACACCTGTAATCCCACCTGCTCAGGAGGCTGAGGCAGGAGGATCAAAAGTTCAAAGCTAACCTCAACAACTTAATGAGGCCCTAAGCAATTTAGTGAGACCCTGTCTGAAAATAAAAAGAATTAAAAGGATTGGGGATATGCTTAGTGGTTAAGCACCCCTAGGTTCAATCCCTGGTAAGGGGGGGGGGGGTGGCATTTATACACACATACACACACATCAAAGTACAGAAGTTATGAAATTTTTCAGGATAATAAAAATTAGGATCAGACCCAGATCTCTTACTATCATCTTTGATTTACACGAGTAAAGTAGTTTTAAACACCAAGTTCAAAATTTTGATTATCTTTGTCTGGAAAGGAGAAAGAATATGGATGATACACTTTAAAAGATACTTTTACTAATACTAATTTGATTTCTAAAGAATTTGTTTTGATAGCAATTTTTTTCTTTTTCTTTTTCTTTTTTTCTTATAAAGAATAAAATACAGTGTTGGATCCCTGTCTCCTGTTTCTGCAAATGTCCTGAAAAAGACTGAGCCAAAAGAAAAGCTTGAATTGCAACATATTTCTCAGACAGACTTCAGGGAAAATAATGTACAGATGAACAAGCAGAATTTTCTGTATGAAGAAACCCAGGAACCTGAACATAAACCTGTGTTTATTTCAGAATCTATCCCCTGCCCATCAAAAGAATTGAGAGGACTTAATGAGAAAATGATTGATGAATGTTCCATGTTAAGTGCAGCTGAGAATGACATACGGCAGAATTTTACACTGCTACCTCCACATAAAAATAAGCAGGAATGCATTCTTGACATTTCTGAACATAAATTAATTATAAATGAAAATAACTTAGAAGAACTAAGGGTAGATCACTGTCCACGTAAACTACAGACATCTGTACAAGTTCCTTATTTGAATACAGATAATAGTGCATTGCAACCAAAACAAAAGTCAGAAACTGCACTTTTTCCAGCAAAAGACCTAAAGGAAAAGGACCTTCATTCAGTATTTGGTGATGCTTCTGGCCTGATAACAATAAATTCAAAAGAACACCTAACAATAAAAACAAAAACATCATATAGTCCTCCTGAAGAACTCAATGGATGTGACATCAAGAATGTGGATAATTTACCATCTAGTAAAATCCATCGAAAAGTGAGAATATTATTAGGACGAAATAAAAAAGAAAATCTGGAACCAAATGCTGAATTAGATAAGAAAAGAACTGAATTTCTTACTACCCAAGAAAACAGAACTTGTAGTTCACCAATACAGTCTCTACTGGACTTATTTCAGACGAGCGAAGAGAAATCAGAATTTTTGGGTTTCACTAGCTACACTGAAAATAGTGGTATATGCAATGTTTTAGATATTTGGGAAGAGGAAAGTTCAAATAGCATGTTAACATTTTTCTCTTCCCCTTCAACTTCTACATTTACTGGCTTTTAGTCTTTTAAAATGTATACATTTTATAAAGTGATAAGGATCATATTCTTGAAATTTTTATAACTATAATTCTTAGGATTTTTTGCCAACTTTGTTTACAGAGCCAAATGTAAATATTAATAAAGATGATGTTTGTGATTTTCTTACAAAACTGAGTCCCTGTTAAAAAATTATTAAATAAATTTGACTCTTTTTACATACTATTTTCATAGTTTCCTTAAAATTACAATGAATATTGTTTGCTTTTGTCACTGTTTTATTTCAGGTGAAATTTTGAGAATATAAAAATTAAGCATTATAAATTTGGATATTCTACTTAATAGGTCTTGTCTATTAAAATGGATTCCTGGGCTGTAGGTGTAGCTCAGTCGTACAGCACTTGCCTAGCACAAGGCATTGCGTTTGATCCTGAGCATACTTGAGTGCACACGTGCACATACACCCAGGCATAGATTCCCTTGTTAACATGAAATTATTGCCTTTAAAAACAATTTATACAGAAAGGAAAAAAGTACTGATTTCTCTGTGTGAATTCTGGAGATTTTTAGAAACATTGGCACTTGAGAGTGAATCGATTAGATCATGCTATATTTTGGCTTTGAAGAGTTAGATTTTTGTAGGGTAAGAAGTAATGAGCCTCTTGTGGTTGTATATGCCTGTAATCCCAGCCACACTGGAAGCTAAGGCAGGAGGATTGCAAATTCAAGGCCTGCCAGTGTAACTTAGACAACCACCTCGAGATTTAAAAAAAAAAAAAAAAAAAATCTAGGAATGTAAGTGGTAGAGTATTCCTGAGTTCAATCCCTAGTACTTAAAAAAAAAAGTCAAAAGTTTTGAAATTTCAAGTTAATGCTACCACATAGAGTATAATTTTATTACCTTTAATTTCGGGAAATTCCTCGAAAATGTGACTTATTCCCTAATTTGGTAATAGGAGATGAAAGGAAGAATGGCATTGAAATATAGATAATGCTTTAAAATACATGTGAGGACTCCCTCAATCTTGTCAATAAAATAATTTTGAAAAGAAAATTCAAGTGTAATAAGAATTTTGACTTCATAGATAATATTTTTGCATTCGGATATGTTTTTATAGGAGTGAAGCATTTTACACCAATGTCATGTTTTTCATAGTCAAGTATTGGTGTCAGGCATAGTGGTATACACCTGTAATCCAGGTTTGAACCCAGCCTAGGTAACAGACCTTTCACTTTCAAAACTGAAAAGGGGTAGGGAATGCAGTGGTACAGTGCCCCTGGGTTCAATCCCCAGTACGGAGGGTGGGGGGAAGCTTTGAATATTACAAGTAACTAAAAATTAAACTTGGTGAACTTAATTTTTTGAAACCCTTTATGGTTCCCAATATATGATTAGTTCACAGGATTTCAGGTATACACTAAAATACTTGGACAAGATCAAGGAGAAAATAGTGACTTTTCAACAGCTTTATACCATTGTAAGTTACTATTGTAACGTTTTCTGTAACATGCATGTGTATATGTGAATTTCAAATTTTGTAGACAGCCTTATAGAAACCTAGGAAATTGCAGTTTTTTCTGCCCTTCAGTTACTTGTATTTTTCAAATTTCCCAAATAATTAGGAAGTAGTTATAGTTGCCATACGATACTTTGACATTAGAGTAATGGTCTCATCAATTTTCAGTGGTGTTTGCCCCACAATTTTTCGGTATCGTTTTGCCTCAGTTGTATTTAAAGGAGAAAAGGACTAAACCTGAACCCACTGCTAAATTTTATTTTGACATGTTTTAACAATTTTGAACACTGGACTTTTAGAACACACCTAAAATCTTCATAATGAATACTGGAGTTTTTTTTTTTTAATGTTTAAATTTCAGTTCACTTGAAACAGTGCTATACGTTGCAAGAGGACTATCACATAAAGTTTATATGGGTTGAGCTATGCAAACACATGTAGCCAAGGAGATAACTGGGTAGAAAACCAACCTGTTATTTGCAACAAGTAGTGTGCACTGACAATAAGGGTGCCTCCCCAGAGCCCTTTTTCTCCTCCTCAAATAGCACTTAATTCTGATTTGGTTTCCTGATTTGCTCATAAAAGGACATATCTTTTTTTAAAAAATATTTTTAGTTGTAGATGGACACAATATATTTATTCATTTTTATGTGGTGCTGAGAATCAAATCCAGTGTCTCACATGTGCTAGGCAAGTGTTCTACCACTGAGCCACAACCCCAGCCCCAGGATATTTCATCTTTAATGTAGCAAGGTACTTTAAAGTAGAATTCTTCAAAGATCCCTCAGCAAAGTAGATAATCAATTCTTGATTTTGAAAGTCACATACTGCTAGGTGCAGTGACACATGCCTGTAATCCCAGCAGCACAAGAAGCTGAGGCAAGAGGATCGTGAGTTCAAAGCCAGCTTCAGCAACTTAGTGAGACCCTGTCTCAAAAAATTATAAAAGGACTGGGGGCAGGGGGGCTCTGGTTACACGCCCTTGGGTTCAATCCCTCATACAATCAATCAATGTCATATGCTTTGCCAAAAATGTCCAGACAAGAAATCTCTGGTAAACACATTAACAGAACTCTCTTATCATGAGCACTACAGGTGAAAAGTGTTAGGAAGGATGGGGTGGGGTGGGGGGGAAAGACACCTTAAAAAATAATCAGCTAAGGATGAGTAGTGTTAGCATTCAAGGTTAGCTCCATTTTACCTAGAGGTAGTAGAAACAGCAGTGAAGACAATATGATTTTGCATCTCAAAAATGAATGCTTATTTTCCCAAGATGACAAATGAAATTGTAGCACAAGGTATATTTTACACATCATACAATTTTTGTGTATTACTAGATGAATTTTATTTTTAAAGCACTGTGTTGCCAGGAAGGATATGTAAGTCTGCCATCTAGAGGATATATTAAAATGCTTAAAAGTTAATAAATGTTATATATTTAAATATTATAAATTTCTATAAATGTTGTTTTGATTGTGAAACCAAAGAAAATTTTCTTATAATTTTCAGAAGTCATTCCAATGCTGTTTAATTAATAAAGTGAGATGTAAGAAAAATGAACCTCTTGGGCTGGGGATATAGCTCAGTTGGTAGAGTGCCTGCCTTGCAAGCACATAGGCCCTGGGTTCAATCCCCAGCACCACAAAAAAAAAAAAAAAAAAAAAAAGAATAATGAACCTCTTTCTATAGATGGAAGACTTTTAAAGCACAATAAATGTAAACTAAACTTGCTGAGCTAGCTGAATCTTAATGAGGTTGCCAGGTTTAAAGAAAGTCTAAAATATGCTAGTCACAGTGTAGGCTACTCCAGATATAATTGGGCCCAAATTACCTTAGAAAAGAGCCACTGTGGACTTGCCACTTGTGGATATTACATTATTGTCATGGGTAGGGTGGGGCAAAATCTGGGAAGACTGACATACTACAAAGAAAAGTCAAAAGAAAGATCAAGCAGTTCAGTGTTTTAGCTGTGTTAGTTATAGGACTGTCTAATGGTATCATACAAATATTGTGATATCCATGCTTCCACAAATTCCAATCAAGAAATCACCCTTTATAGCCAGTTGTGGTGGGCTCATATCTGTAATCCCAGAAATTTGGGAGGCTGAAGCCAACCTCAGCAACTTAGAAAGACCCTGTCTCAAAAACTGAAAAAGATGTAACACAGTGGGAAAGCACCATTAGTTTGGATCTCTGGTACCGAGAAAAACAAAAACAAAAAAAGAAAGAGATTATTCTTTTGGCATCCAGAGGCAGCAATATACCCACCTCACCTATGCACACTAATGATGATGCACAACTTAGGTAAAAAGAAAAATTTAGGTCTTTGTAAATAAGTCCTTTACCATTAATTAGCAGTCTTAATTATGTAGGCAATATTTGAGGGAAGTAACCTCCTTCAAATCCTATATCAAAAATTTAGGAAGAACTCGGAGCAATTAAGAGGCAAAATAATTTGTCAGTAAAAAAGCAATACTCAATTCAAGAAACGGATATGCAAATTTTGAACGCTGTAAAAAATAGCAGATAATGAAAAAGACTTGAAAATTCCATATACAAGATTGAGGGTTCTTATAGTGACATGTATCATTGTCAGTGATAAACTCATGCAACAATGGAAACAATTCTAATATCCCCTTTCAAAATGATCTCACTATATTTCGACCATTTCAAAAGCAGTTGTTTGCTTATTGTTAACGAGTATCTTTAACTCAAAGGCATAAATTGAGTGGTTTGGTGTTTTACTCCCAAAATTCTTGTGAGGTTCCCAAAGACCACATTAGGTACCTCTAATATTAGCCCCATAGGATCTTTCCCCCATCTTAGCACTTTTCATAGAGTATAAAACTTTAAATTGAAATAATCCACAAAATCCTGGTTATTTCCTTGAGGGAATTTACAAATCTGTAAATGCTTGTAATGGTAACTCATTACAGGTTGTGTTCCCGTGAGACAGACACTCAGGTGAAATGTGGTACCTCCAATGTTTTCTAAGGGTTTGCCAGGTGCTGCTTTCTAAGGCAGCTTTACCTTTCATATATTATCATCACACACAATATATATATATTTTTTTTTCAGAAAGTGCCTAACTCTCCACTGAAGCTGGTTTGGCCTTATTTGAAAACCCCAAGGGCCTGGATTGTGATTTCCTTATTGAGGCTGGCCATAAACTCCCCACAACTTCTTTTTCTACCACTGAACTTTCAGAATCTTTGAACCTGTCTGACTATAGGACTGCAGAGCTCTTTCTTGCTTGGGGCTTTCACTCACAGCTGGAAGTCTTATAAATGGTTTGAAACAGTATTCCTAGGTGGAATTTACTGCCTCTAGAACCTTTAGAGGACCACCAGGCGTTATACTTCCTTATGTTTGGAAGGTTCAGTATACAACACTTTGTCTTTTCCTCTGGATGAGATGTTCTGGCATGCCCCTAACTACTGGAACTCTATAAAAATGTTACTGATGTAGCCAGTTTCTGAATCCTTCATCCTCTGGCAAACTTGTTTTTCTTCCTTTCTTTTTCAGTAATAGGGATTGAACTCAGGGCCACTCTCCCACGGAGCTTGATTCCCAGCCCTTTTTTATTTTTAATGTTGAGACAGTGTCATACTAAGTTGCCAGACTGACCTTGAAACAGTATTCCTCCTGCCTCAGCCTCCAAAGTAGCTGGGATTACAGGTGTGTGCAACCACACCTGGCTGCAGAAAACGTTTCTTATTAAAGTTTCCAATGTGCTAGCAACTTCTTGCATATTTGGTCCAATAAATATGTCACCAATTAATTAATGTGATACTCTTCATAGGACCTGGACAGCCAAAATCTCTTCAAATTATGACAAAGGACAAGAAAGTTGAAATAGGCATGTCGTAAAACAGTAAATGTATACAGTAATCCCCCTGTGAATGCAAACCACTGGGCTACATCCTCGACCTTTCTTACTGTTTTTGAGGTAGGATCTTACTAACATTTGGAACCAGAGAAAATAGAATAATTGGCTTGAGAAAGTAGAGTTCCCCATGTCTCGTTTTCAAATACAGGTTCGAGGCAGGCAGATATTCGAGAAAGAACAAAAATGTTCTGGAGAGTCAGGTTAAATCATGCAGGTGTCTGCCTCCTTTTCCAGGAGGTCGTCCTTGACTCCTAGCAGTCCTCCTCTAGGTATTACCAGGACACATTCCACACCGTAATATAAAAACAAAAACAAATATAGAAACAAAAACCGGCCTTCTTACTCAACTGCGTTTGCGCAGGAGACTCCTACCAGTGTCCTTCACCACTGTCAGCCACCTACCACATAGTAGGTCCTCAAACCGTGTTTGTTGAATGATTAACTTACCCTATTCTTAGGATACTGTTCCCTGATACTAACTTTAGCTACTAATTTGTGGGAAACATTATAGTTCATCGAGGACGTTGTGGATGAATACTCGCTGCTACAACAGCGCAGCTGCTATCTCCGAAGCCAGGAGTCCTGACAGTGATGACCACTGTTCCTTCGCCTTTTTCCTCCCTCTTGGCTGCTGGACATAGAGGACCTGGGGGTCACGAGGTCGCGGTAGTCGGCGCCGTAGTGGAGACCAGCAGGACGCGTAGAGAACTACATTTCCCAGCTGACTCCTGCGCGCGCCCCTACTGGTGCGCTGGGGGCGAGTGCACCGGGCGCTCGCTCCCTACCGAGTGCTCGTCGCCCGGCTGAGCCTGTGCCAGGGTATGAGGTGGGAGGCGCTAGAAACCACTTAGCTACAGCCAACCGCCCAATGCAGCACTCGCTCGCTCCCCCCCAGCGGAAGCGCCCGCGGAGCACAATGCAGCACTGAGGCAGCGCCGCGGTGGAGGCTGCAGCTCCTTGGCAGCTGCAGCATCGGCCCGGGCTGGGAGGGGGCGGCTGAGGGAAGCCAGAGGGCTAGGAGCTAGAGAGCCGGACCCAGCTGCTCCGGCATGAGAAGCTGAGCGTCTCGGGCGCGGCGGGTTGACAGGAGCACCATGCAGGCGGCGGCGACTGCGTCCGTGCCCTTCTTGCTGCTCTGCGCCCTGGGGACCTGCCCCCCGGCGCTCTGCGGTCGGGCAGGTAAGTTCGCCACCCTCTGTGGCTTCGGGACATACCATTTTCCGGGAATCTTTGGAGCCTTCAGCACATTGAAAAGGGACACCCCCATTTCCCAAGTGCGCGGGGAGATTTTTTTTTTTGGAAAGGTGATGAGAAGCGGAGCAAAAATACATGTGTGGGGGCGCGCGGATGCATGAGAAGCCTTGGGTCAAATGCCTTTTTTCTTCTGAGGAGGAATGGGGAGAATTGGAGGGGTACCCTGCTTTTGGGCCCCGATCCTGGATGCTCTCAGCTGAGCTGGTCCAAGGCTCTCCAGCTGGTGCCTCTGCGTCCTTTCCAGATGGGGTCCGGGAGGGAGGAGGCGGTGGAATTTTCGGGAGGGAGAAATGTAGGACCACGGAGGGACGAGTGTGGGTCAGGGTCTTTATTTTTGCCTTTTCTCTCCACTCTCTTCTGCCCCCCTTCCTTCCTGGAAGGAGACGCCTCTTTGACGGAGCTAGAAAGGAGGAACGAAAACCGCTTCCTGGAGCGCCAGAGCATCGTGCCACTGCGCCTCATCTACCGCTCAGGAGGCGAAGACGAAACTCAGCACGACGAGCTCAACACACGGGTGCGGGGCGACCTCGGCGGCCGGCAGGTGAGAAGCGCGTTGCGGGAGGTGGTCCTTCGCGCGGCCTGGCCCACCCGCGACCTCACGTTTGCTCTTGGTTGCCCTGGAGACGCGGTGACTTGGGTGAAATGAGCGCACTCCTAATGCGAGTCATGCAAAAAGAAGGGAAAAAGGGACTAAAAAAAAAAAAAAAAAAAAAAAAAAAATCACCAAAAGAAGCACTGCTGAGGGCTTTGCTTTGCTCCAGGGGAGTAGGGGAGTAGGGGAGTTTGGGCGGGATGCCTCCAGCAGTGCGGTAACCTCAGTGAAGGATCAGGAGGGAGTAGACCCTCTTACCTTAGTCAAGTAAAAACCATGGGTAGGGAGGAGGTTATATATGGGCAGGTTTGCATCATCATTGTTGTTTTAATGCTGAAAGCTAAGACTTTATAACCCGAGATTGGTAC
The DNA here is from genome assembly GCA_020662805.1 of Glaucomys volans. NCBI lineage: Eukaryota > Metazoa > Chordata > Mammalia > Rodentia > Sciuridae > Glaucomys > Glaucomys volans. The sequence continues at coordinate 341,490 of JAJEJO010000327.1, forward strand.
TATAGAAGAATGGGGGCGGAGGGAGGCATTCCTAAGAAACCCAAACTGTAAAAATAAAAATAAGCTAAACTTAAGTTCTCTGATCACATAGATTTGTGGACACCAAGGACTCACCTCTACTTTCTACAAACGGGTTCCCCCTGCCCCTTACTTCATCGGTAGCAGTTCTCTTGGTGTAATTAGGGCTATTTTGTTTATTGAGCATATAAAAATTATCTTTAAAACCTAGCTTATTATTGTATCGTATTTCGATCAATATCACATATCCACACATATGTCTGAAAATTATTTTAAATTTACTAGCTAATTTTATTAAATATTTTGGGAGCCCTGTAAATGTTTTTTGGCTTTATAGATATAAACCTGGCAGGCAATTAACCCAAATGTAAGTACATATTAAGATAGAACTTATTCATATAGATGAAAATTTTTCTAAACGTCACTGAAGCTAAGGCAAGCTGAGCATTTTCATGTATCCTAAATATACTCACCAACACTCAACACTTTAAGATATAGCTGGGTGAAGTGATATTTATACTGACTTATCCATATGTGTAAAATATGTAAAGTTATAAAAATATTATTTAAATCTATATTTGTTGTCAAATGCTTGATTCTGTTAAAATTTTGTCAATATAAGACATTAAGGACTACTGTAATATCCATCAAAGTTAGATTATTGTAGTAGAAAACACAATATTTCAAGTCTTTAATGAAGGAGTCTATTTTCCTTTTCTATTTTGACTTGTTTCCATTGTAAAAATGTAGGGAGCATAGTTTCTTAACCTTATTTTTCAAATAATTAAGAGTGTTTTGTGGAGGAATATTCTTGCAAACTTTGATTATAAAAAATACAAAACACACATGAAACTAGACAGAATAACATAATGAACCCCCAGTTTCAATGTTTAGCAACTGATGGCCAGTCTTGTTTTATCTCTACTCTCTCTACTTATTTTCTTCCCTTTCCTATAACTTTTTGAAGCAAATCATATTTCATTCGAAAGAAATTTCAGTAGCACACCCCGAAAAGGTAAGGTTTCTTTTAAAATGTAACCCTGACATTATCGTATTTTAAAAAATTAAGAATAATTTCTTATCACTATTGAATAACCAGCCTTTCCAGAAAAATTTCAAATATCATATATAATGTTTGTCTGTTTGAACAAGGATCCAAATAATGCCTAGAAGTCAATATTAGTTTATTTTTTAGGTCTCTCTTAATGTGTAGTTTCCTCTTTCCATTTCTTTGGGCTTTTTTTTAAAATGATTTGTTTATTAACGACTTGAAAGTCTTTCATCCTATAGAGTTTCCCAGAGTCTGAATTTTGCTGAGATAGGACAGTGCTTTAAAACAAATCACAGAGACTTTCTGGGAGAGGAAGGACAGAAAGAAGTAGAGATATAGAAAGATAAACTGCAGGATTGGACCTGGGAACTCTTGAGTCTCTGCCTCATGCTTGCAATGCTGTCTTCAGTACCTTCTGACCTTCTCTGTCTTGGTGAAAGACCAACACTTTGAAAAACAGGCCAGTCCTTTTCTCACCATGTATAAGGCACCACTTCTGCAGTTTTTTGATTCATAGACCTGTCCACTAGGGGCAGAAAATACCCGGGATCCCTGCAGCTTCTACTTCCTCCAGCAATAAATCTCACAATTGAGAAGAACGACTTCGACTTTTGGTGAGGTGTGAATGAATTGGTAGAATTTAGGTTAAACATCATGAATAGATTATGAATTCAAGTCAGAAGTGAAAGCTTGTGTTGTCATCAAAGTAATTATTACAAGAAATTGTCCCAGTGCATGGCACATAGGCCTACACAGTAGATCTTGATGTCTGCATTACTTAGGGATCCACTGCAGTTCAGCATGCTCATAAACAACTGCTGGAAATCATTGTCAGCTAGGCCTGGATCTGGCATTTAGTTGGCATGGGCCAATTTTTACTACAATTAGGAAACTAAGAAATTTTCTTGCACTTCTGTCATTTCTAGTTTCCTAAGAGTTGTCATTGGACCTGAAAAAATAAGTTGGTTTTATATGGCTCTTGTTATTTCTCTGGTAATTAAATAGATAAAATTTACTGTACCTTAGGTATCCACAGATATTTTTAGCATTTTTTTTGTGTGTGTTGCAGAAATAAAATCAGGATGAATTTTTTTCTGAGCTCACAAAGTTTATATATTCATTTGTCAATTCATTTATTTAAAAGACATTTATTTACATGAGCTCCTGCTTTGCAGCAATTCTTGTGCAAGGACCTAGGAATTTAGAGATAAAAGACACAGTTCTAGCCTCTAAGGAGTTCACAGACAAGTGGGAAGATGAATGAATGAATAAGCAATTCCTCTTTGCTCTTCCCCATGGTTTTCTGGAAGAGATCAAAGATGGCTGTGAAAGCAGAGAAGTCCCAGCACTAACCTAGGTAAAGCAGTCAGAGTGGGCTCTCTGGAAAGGTGCTGTCTGAACTGTGTTTTGAGAGCAAGTTAAGAATTGTCTACTTTAAAAGGAGGGAATGGGTATGGCCAAATGAAGGGAGAGCAAGGACATAGGCATGTGAGAGTCTGGACATGTCTTTGTGATCTGCAAATAGTTAAGACTTAAGGGACCAATGAGACAAAGAAGAACGCAGGGAATTGATGCTGCAGCACTTTTCTGACTTGCTGAGTATTGTGAACTTAGTCCTGAAGCCTGTCCAAGGATTTCAATAAGGAGCATTAATTGGCTAGATTCATGTTATTGCAGGATGGTCCTGATTGTTAGAAATGTATACTTTCAATTTCAAAGAGTCAATGAATATGATTGTTCACTTTTACTCACTGGTGAATGCCAGTTCACAGTATCATTAAGCTTCATTAGAACTTAGTTACTAAATATACTGAAAACACTTGTAATGAGTTAATGTCTGTAAACCTGGGCATATAGTAAGTAGAACAATACTGGGCATATAGTAAGTACTCTATGAGTCTGTTAAATAACATTAACTCCCACAGGCTGCTTGAGTACTATTTAGAAATTTTATGACATCACTGGAATGCAAAATGGTGTCCTAATTACAGGAGTGTAACATTCCCAGAAGTGAGTTACAAATTACCCAGATTTACATGACTGCATGGAACTGAATTGTCCTAGAGAGAACAGACCTTGTAGGTCATTTAAATTAGTTCAAGAATCGCTTCTCACCTAATAAGATCAAGCAATTGATCTGTGTATTACTTGATGATTCATAAAACTCATAAGAACTATGACAGAATAAAACACCTTAATTTTATTCTTAATGTGTCATTGTTTCAGTTTTCAGCCCTAAATGGAAACACACAATTTTTATTTTGGAAGAAAGTTAATTTCAGTTCTGTTTAAATGCTGACAATTTGATGAGTGTGAAATAGTAATTTTGTTGATGAGTCCATCTTGTAAAAAATTTCCTTTTTGCATGGTCAGTTATTTCAATGCATATTTTATTTTTTCTTCCAAGTAGGATGATTAGCTTATACTAAAAGCTTATTATGCCATAAAGTCCTAAAAACGATAATCAAAATGATCATACATGATTGTGGGTAACCTTGATATCCTCAAGGTTGTCTACCTAGTTTAAAGTAATTTCAGTCTTGGAAGGTAGCACTAGAATTAAATATTCAGTCTTTCTTCTGTCTTGAAAGTATTTATGGTGAAGGGATTGTATGTATTAGGTAAAAAGATAAAACTTTTTTTTTGTAACTCGCTACCTATTTGGGCAAGATATCACCTACTTAGTTTTACTGATGATTTGATATTGATATTCAGTTCATAATCTTGTAATTGCTATTTTTTAGAATAAGCACCTTAATGATTACTCATTTTTTTGCCTGCCAAGCATCATAAATTTATTTTAGCATCAAAGATAGGTTATTTGGTACTTTATTTTGTTGTGTGGTCACCTCATAAATTATCCATTTTTTGTTTTATGCTTGGTGAGTATATTTCTCTGCATTAGCAGATGTTCTTTTTGTCAGTGAATTAGGTGGGTCACATTTTTTTCTGCTCTCTCTTCCCCTAGGAAGTGTCATAGCTTCTCAAGTAGTTGGTCAGGTGCCAAGGACATAGGTCTACAATTTATCAGAGTTTTGAAAACCAGTAATGAGTGGAGAAAATGCAAGATGGTAGCAAGATTGAAAGGAGAAGCTGTGCTCTATTTTGTCTGAATATATTTATACATATACCTAAGTATGGATGAGCTGTACTTAAAATTGTGCTGTTTCATTTGGGAGCACTGAGTCAGCTTGACAGTAAATTGTCTGCAACACTGCTTCCCTGGTGGTAAAGGGATCCCAGGAATTACAGCTTTGGGGATATTTTGCAAAGATAGCACAAACATTTTTTTTAAACTGTGTATTTGTTAATCTAAGTAGCTGGATATTGATTAAGGTTTACTCCCAATCAAAACTTCGTTATACTGCCATAAATAGGAGGAACATTTCACATTTTGGTTCCCCTACCAACCTTCTTTTACAAGAAAGTCAAAATCAAAATTATGTAGTTTCCTTTAAGTCCTTATTCAAATTTACATAACTAAGTGGAATTGAAGAGTCCTAGAGAAAAGAGACATTATAAGTCATCTAACCTCATTTAGGAATTACTTTATTTTCACTCTGCGAGATCCCAATTTGTATACATATTTTTTCTTATCTTTGAAATTCTACCTACTAATTTTACTGTGCACAAAAAAAAACAGTTTTCATCACTTCTTTCCTGCTACAGTCAAAACTATGAATGACTCTATATGAGCTCATGGGTTGATAAAATTTGTTCCTAGTTTTATTCATTTTCTCATATTGCAAAGAATGCCAGTTTTAACAATTAGAGTCTGTTTTAGATGTACATGGAGAGAGTCTCTCTTTTTAATCTTGACACTCTGAGAACAGAAATCTGTAAGGTCAGTATTATTTAACAGTTCTGTGTTAGTCAGCTTTGCATCATTGACCAAAATGCCTGAGAAAGAACAACTTAAAGGAGAAAAAGTTTATTTGGGCTCACAGTTTTAGTGGTTGAGTCCATGGTCAGCCTGCTCCATTGCTCTGGGCTAAAGAAAGTTTCTCATCTCCCTGGAAGCAGAGAGAGAGAGGGAAGGGGCTAATTTATAATCCCTAAGGGTAAGCTCCCAGTGACCCAACTCCTCCAGCCACACCCCACCTGCCTACAGTAGTAGTTCTTTCAAATTATTAATCTATAAAATGGATTAATCCACTGATTATGCTATAGTTCTCATAATCTAATCATTCCACCTCTGAACATTCCTGCATTAACACAGGAGCTTTGGGGGCAAACCTCATATCCAAACCGTAACGAATATCATGAGGCTCATTTAGGGTTTGTTTATCATTAAGTCTCATGGATAAGCCCCAAAGGGAAAGAAGATGTTCATAGAAATGGGGTGGGGGGAGAAAAGGAAGGAACCTTGAGGGGAATGATGAGAAGGTAGAAGGAAAAGAAAAACAGGAAAAGAGAAAAATACTTGTAATAGAATTTTACATATGTTATGTTATACACTAAAATATTTAATATATAGTAATTTGTATGGTGGGACTTTATGTGCCAAATAGTCTTTTTAGTGCTTGATGTACATTAACTCGGCCCATCCTCAAAAAAATCACTTATGGTAGGTTAATAACTTCTCTGTGAAATCACAAAGCTGAGAAGGGATTTGAACTCAAGCACTACATCTCCACTGCACTGGTTATGTGATCAACCACTGTTTTAAACTGGCCTTGTGGTAGAGGGCAACTGACAGTTCTTCAGATGTCATTCAAGACATTTGGATGTCTTTGGCAATGGGATCAAAGATTTCTTATATTTGTTCCTTTGGAACAACGTATTTCTTGCAGTACTTGAAAAAATTATATGTATTTATTTATAACTTTAATATACATATTTTAAAGTTCCACTAATTTTACAACTTTATTATATATGTACGTATAATAATATGTATGTATGTGTATATATAAAAAGTTGTATTATATACAAAGTTGTATTTTCCATTTTTATTTTCAAGGTAGTAAAAATAGAAAATATAGAGCTATTTGACTTTTAAAAGATGAAAAATAACCTCTTGAAGGATATTTTCTACTTGTAAATACTTGATGGTTACATTCTTTCATTACAAATCAATGTTTTTGGTATTCAGCAATCAGCACCAAAGTTACATATACTCTTTTATGGTCAAAGTTTCATAACAGAAACTTTAAATGCTACACAGGGATCCACATTCATATATCCTTTGTCAAAAGGAAAAGGTACAAAATATCTTTTGTGTCTTTATTGTATTAGAAGCTAGAGAGTCCTGAATGTCAAATCATCGAGGTAATAGAGATACATAGTCAGTGATGACAAAAAAATGATTGGTTCTGTGAATATCTAGTCGGATGGGCTTACTTTGGTAATAAAAGCACCAGAAAGGAAACTGAGGGAGAAAGAGTTGAAAAAATAAGAATTAAAAATTTTTGAACATTTATCAGGTACCAGACATTGTGTGAGTGATTTACATGTGTTATCTCTCATTATGAAAAAGAAATTATTATCTCCATTTTTTAAATGAGGAAACTGAGGCTTAGAAGCTAATTAAGCTGCTCAAGGCCATAAAGCTAGAAAATGGTAGAATTGGAAAGGGATTCTTAAAGAAAACGTTAGAAATCAACATCAAATAATCTTTTTATAAAATCTTTGCAATTTATTTGATATAAAATTTCTCATTCATGTCAATGTTGGAACATACCTAATGTTATTTATTCAAGAAACTGTTGTCCCTGCCCAGGTCTCCTTGGCTAACTTGTAATTATATTACACATAATTAAAATAGAGTTCACTGTGCTATATTTTTAAGATATAAATATGTCATGTAGAACATGACTTTAGACTTCTTGCTGCCCTTTACTTCTGATTACATCATTTGAACTCCTTTTAAGATAAAAATATGTTTTGTTTTTCCCAGCACAATCTATTATATGTAACTCGATTTTGAAAATAAAACTAAAAATGCTGTACCATGATCCAGAAATATCAGTAGTTCTAATTGGAAAGAGAAGGATTAAAGAATTTTCTCGTTGTTCTTGCCCCCAAATCAATTTTGTTGTTTGTGTTGAAGAGATTTTTCAGGATCATATGTATCAGCAAGGGTAAATGAAGACTTTTCTTCTCCTTTTTAAAAATTAATTTTGTACCAGGGGATTTTAGCACTTAGCCAGAGTTGCCCTTTTGTTGCATTTTTTGTCCGAAGTAAAGATCGTCAGATAACACTTTGAAGATGAGAAATCAATGCTTTCCTTGAGATAGGCCTTGAGAGTGCTCCTTTTACAATGTTTTTTCTTTTTTTATTTCTTATTTTGGTTCATTGTACACAAATGGAGTATAACTGTTGTTTTTCTGATTGTACACAAAGTAGAATCATACAATTTGCATATTCATACATATACATAGGGTAATGATGTTTGTCTCATTCTATTATCTTTCCTTCCCTGCCCCCTCTTCACCCCTCATTTTCCTCTATACAATCCATCCTTTCTCCATTCGTCCCTTACCTCCCCCATGCAATGGTTTTAAAATTACCTACTGGAGGCAGTAGAACTGACAGTTTTGTTAAACTTTATGCTCTGCTTGGCACTGCCTCGTGTCTCTAGCCTTTACCTCTAATGGGTCAATTTCTCTTCAGATTTTTTTTTTTCCAGTTTTCCTTTTAATTAGGTTTGTTTGAGAGAAGTTGCCTTCATATCCTCCACTAGTGAGAGTAGGGTTGAAGCCACACTGATACAAGAATTTGCTATTTCTGGTCAGAGCACAAACTTTTCTCTAAGGAGTTTCTCTTGGGTTGAATAGCATGATGCTGCAAAGGGAACTGCTGCTTGAAAGAACCTGATCCTGCAGATTTCCTTAAATTCCCTACTGGTTTTTTATTGCATTTAGAATATCCATTCAGGGGATCTGTCCAGGCTCCCAGCTGTGGATCCTCAGCAGGCATAGGGCAATCAAGGTTATGCCTCATCTGATGCTCTTCATTTCAGACAGACTGGAGAGTAGGAAAGGATCATCAGAATCTGAGCAGGAGCAGGCTTTGGCCAAAGGCTTGGGGAAGACGAAGTTCAGAAAAATCACAAATCAGTGATAGAGAGAAGTTTACTAGGCCCGCTCTACTGGATCAATACAGTACCTCCTGGCTCAACTAGAGAGAGAGCTACCTGAAAGAGTCTGAGGGACTTTCTGATTTTTAATCTCAGCCATTTAGGTTTTAGTGGTTGGTTTCACTTTTGATCCACATTATGGGTTTTTAAAAGGAACCTTGTCTTTAGCCAGACTTGCTCTGATGGTCCCTGGGATTGCATTCATTCCCCCATGAATTTTAAGTGTTTTGTTTGGAGGAAAGAAACATAACTATTCAGCATAATGATAAATTTGAAAATGCATCTGTTAAAAAAAAATTCTCAGCATTCTCATTCAATGCTTCCTGAAGTTTTTCTAGATCACCCATCGAAGTTTTCCTAACTACTGCTAAGCTACAAATCATACCAAATTCACCTTGAAAAGAATTTATAATCAATGGGGGAAAAAAGGGCTGGGAAAAAAGCATCCAACTCAATAATTACAAATTTTCCAAACTCCAATTTATAAAGACTCTTCGTTACTTCAGCATGCATTTATTTTACAAATACCATACACCATTTAAAATAAGCCTATTGCTCCTTTGAAGCTTCCTTTCCTCCCTTTTCCCTTTTCCCTCTTCCCTCCTCCATTGTTCTCCCTTTTCCTTTTTCTTTCTTAATTTTCCTCCTCTTACTCCTCTTTCCTCTTCTTCTTCTTGGTTGGTCTTATTAAATGTCTGTAGGGTTTTGGGAGAGGGATTTAAGGGGCCCATTCTTCTCCCCCTTATGTAATTTGGATTCCAACATTATGCCTTTCCTCAGTTGGGAGATGAAGCCTAAAGGTCAATTTCCTTACTCATGCTGGAGTTTTTGATTCTCTAAAAATCACACTAAATTTGTATAAAATGAGCAATAGGCTGATTCTGAATGGCATGTGGTATTTGTTAAATGTATGATAAATGAATGAAAAGTCTTTGTAAATTGGAGTTTGGAAAGATTTAATTATTGAGTTGGATATTTTTGGTATTAGTCTTTGCCACAGACTGAATTATTTTCAAGGTGACTTTGGTATAAGCTGCAGCTTAGCAGAGTTAGGAGTACTTCGATGTGTGTTCCAGAAAATCTGTAGGTATTGTTTAATGAGAACGCTGGGGAATTTTTTAAACAGATGAATTTTCAGTTACCATTATGGTGAACACTTAAGCTATTGTTGCTTAGAAAAAATTTTTATTAACTTTGATAAAAATATAAACATTATTGAAGAATGATGAAAATTTTGACTCAGGATTAAAAAAATTCTTACACATGAATTATCCATATAGCATCATAACATATAATTAGAACACTGCTTTCTAAGTTATTTCCTCATAAAGTGCCTTTTAAGATGGACAGATACTGATTGGGGTAGGTAAGGGAAATTCAAGATGTATTCATTGCTGTCCCCAAAGGTGGAACCATTTCTGAATGAGTAGGTAACTAGAGGTAAGACTCTTTTAAGCCACAGTGTACATTTTTTTTTTGACTCTCACAATGCCTTAAGGTAATAAAAGGGAAAAATACTGATGCTGAGATACTAAGAATTCTTATTTGATTTAATTTCTGAGACAAGTTGAGCACAGTGTTCTTATAGCACTTAATGATCTTGCATAGACAATGTTCTCATGAGTAATGAAGAAAAGTACCATTAATTTGTAACTTGAATCAGCTTAATCTTAAATCTATTTGAAATCACTGATGATGAGTTGCTTAAATATTCTGATTATGAAATCTTATAGTTTACATTTGTAGAGTGTTGGGGTAAAATTATTTGAATTTAGTTGCATGGAAAAACATGGAATGAAGGCATGGCCCCTCATCTTCATTTTTATTTCGTCTCAGCGTTGAGTGTAGACAGCCTTATACACAACAAATAATCAACAAACAAATGTTGCCTGAATGGAATAGTTGATGCCCTGCCATGTAGAGGGTCCTGATTCATTTTTGTGCTCTCATATGCCTGTTGTTTATTAGACTTTCGCTGGTTAGTTATTTCTTTACTTTGCTCTTTATCTCTTTATTTCCTCACCCCTCAGTAAGGCTCTGTCACTCTCGTGTAGTCCTTTCCATTTGTCATTTTCCTGTGAACATGGCTTCTTATTTTCTCTGACCTTTGTTTTATTTTGTATTTTTTCCCCACTCTATTTCTGTCAACTGTCTCTTTTTCTCTTAGCAACTGAAGTCAAAACAAGTCTCCGGAAGGTTATTTACATTCAGTGTTGGGAACCATCCCTGTTGCAGGTTGCTGGACTTAATTTATTTTAGAATTTGGAAAATATGTTATAGTTCAACAAGCTTTCCATTTTACTACTTCCCTTTAAATTGTATTTTGTGTGGTTTTTCTTTTTCTGTTTCTTTGATTCCTCTTGAGCCTCATTTATTTTCTTCATGGGTTATGGATTGAAGTGTCCATTGTATTCCTTACTACTGAGAGGTAATCTCCTTCTTAAAATCATTTTTTTTTTTAGGTCTCATTGCTCCTTATCCTTTGGGTTTAAGTTCTGAGTTATGCCCCCAGTCCACCCTACTCACTTGGTGAGCTTGACACTTCTCAGAGTCTTTGATGGTGATTCATTGCCACAGGATAGTGATCAATTGCTGCGCTGCTACAGGGTACATATTTAGGATAAAGGAAGATGGGCACTTTTACACATATACTAAAAGTAGAACTTGTTTCATAGGTTTGGCATAAAATTGTGCATGCTTATGTGTGTGTTAGGGTAGGGGGTTGGGGCACTTACAACATGGGTTTTCATAGATCGTGACACTATGAGATAGACTGCAGCCTTGACTCATGTTTGGTCATTCACATTCAGCATTGTTTATTCACTGCTTAGTATTGTGCCTGACCCACAGAGGGTACTCCGTAAATATTTATGCTCTGTTGTATTTCAATTTTCTGTCTCAAAGATGTATAGGAAAAGTTTTCTGTAATCATTTATCTTAGTGATTTTATTTATTTTGGAGTTATTTCCCATAGTTATAAAGTTATAATTACTTCTTTCCAAATGGAATATTCAAATCTTTTGTTGGGGTGGGTTGTACAGAAGCTTGGTCCTCTTTCCACCTTGTGCATAATCTCTGAACTCTTTGTTCCTCTTCCCCTCACATATTCCTGCTGGCCCAACAGAGTTATTCTGTGGTCAGTATGCCCAGGTTTTGTGGGATTCTTGGACGGTGAGTGTCTGCATTGATGTAGCTGTCCCTCTTCTTGGAATCTGAGGCAGGGTTTATTAGGAAAGGCAGGGCCATGGTGATAAGAGGAGAGAAACTGCCAGAGAAAGTGGCAGGAACTTGGACCATGATTGACATACTGACATTCTACTACCTAATGCTGCCTTGCTGTCTCCCAGTCACTTTAATCACTGTGACAAAATCATCATGTCAGTTTATAGCCCCATCTCTCCTAACAAAAATAAATCCAAGATGTTTAACCTTTGTGTGTGACTTTATTCACCAGGCTTTGTCATTTGCTGCCTGGAGCTCTATTTTCTTTAAGACAATGATGTGTGTCTACTGAGAGAGTGACTTATAGTGTTACTGATGGACCTGAATTCATATGACATATTCAGTCAATGATTTCCCTTAATATTTATTTCTCATTTTTTAAACTGTGATTTTGAACGAAAGATGACATCTTTTACTTTTTTTCCACTATAGCTAAACCTACATATAACTGTTGCCTAATACTTGTTTTATTTAAGTTTTTCTAATTTTTATCTCCCTTGTATGTAACTACTGAGTTAATGTAAAATATTTTTTACTATTTAGTATGAGTTAATTATATAAGTCAATTATAATGGTGTTTTCTATTTTTATATATAAACATACTGTATAATAAATATTTATATTAGTTAAATATTTGTTAATTATAAAATGTACTTATAATATTAATTGATGGTATAAACTAATATATAACATTTTCTCTTTAAAAGATTTCTTGGGAGATTACCCATATGGCACTCTGGGAAATCTCTATGCTTCTAAAAGATCTGTATATGCTGATTTAAATCTGAATGAAGCACCAGTAGAGGATAGTCATTTTAGTATAAATACTTTTAATCATATATACCATAGAATAAATAAAGAGCTTTTTTAAGATCAAAAGAAAGTAAGGACTTGTTTTGGGGAAGAGACCCCACATCAAAAGATGAAGATAATGTAGCTATCCAACAGCAAAGAACTCTGAAATAGTTTTCATGACTTCAGTGGACTTAGTGGAATCTCAGGAATAAAAAATTCATTTTACTTGTGTGTATTTTCAAATAAATTTATTGAGATATAATTTGCATACCATAGATTTTACCTATTTAAAAATATCTACAATTCAAAGATTTTGTTGTATTCAGAGATTGTGCAACAATCAACCTCAATTTTAAAGCATTTTTATTACCTTATAAATAAATCCCAAACCAAACTCCCCCCAAAATAGCAACTGTAGGCAAACACTAATCTACTTTTTGTCTCTATAGATTTGCCTGTCTTTGACATTTTATATAAATTGAATCATGCACTCTCTGGTCTTTTGTAACAGGCTTCTTTCACTTAGCATAATACTTTCAAATTTCATCTATATTATAGCTTGCATTAGTAGTTCATTCCTTTTATTTGCTGAATAATATTCCATTATTTATAGACATCTGGGTTCTTTCCATTCTTTGGCCATCATGAGAAATGCTGTTATAAATATTTCTGTAAAAATTTTTAGGTGGATGTGTGGACACACAGACACACACACACACACACACACACACACACAATAAAAATATGTGTCATGTGAAACAGATCTTATATGCAATATAATACTTTTCATTCTACTCCATTCTATTTCATTTTCTAAAAAATGCTGGCCATGATACACTAAAGTAATTTCAGAAGCCCTTCTATGAAAACCAAGATTGCTTTCATTTGAAATGTACTTATGGAAACAATAATTATTTTAATATTATTTTAAAAATAATAGTTTATTGATATATAATTCACATACCAATAAAATTCACCCTTTTAACTGTGCAGTCCAGTGTTTTTAACATAGTTTTAAATAAAACTTACAGTCATTCTCCATGTGCTGTATTTCCCTGTTTGGCTTCTTCTTTTTATCATTGTATTGTTGTTGGTGCCATTATAAACTAGTTGTGCTCTTCAATTCATTTATTCAGCTTCTTATTAACATGACTCTGTGCCCTGTGTTGGGTATAGCCTTCCCCTCAATAGAAGAACTTCCATTTTCTTGCAGTGGAATCTCATATTTAATAAATATTTTAACACTTAATCAATCAACCATGTGTTCCTGAATTTCCAACAGTTTTCAATAAACATTCTTTCCAAAATCTGTTATTCCAAAGTTAATTGTTTGTATAATTTCTCTTTCTCAAGAAATAATTAGGTTAGAAGAAGTCCGTATGCTTCTATTTTAGCATCATATGTTCACAGCAGAAAGTGTTCAAGAAGAAAAAAACCCAAGTGTAGATAGTATGTTAGTAATGTTGCTGTAGTGGGGCGTGTGTGTGTGTGTGTGTGTGTGTGTGTGTGTGTTTGTGCAGAGGATTCATGGGACATCTCTTCTCCATTATGCCAATGGGTCAGTTTTAGTTCTACCTGGATGAGAGAAACAGCTATACTTTCCTATGCACCTTCTGGCCCTTGTGCAGTTGCATATTTCAGTTATGTTCAAGCTATTAATCATGCCTTTTTATAGCTCCTGTTCTCTGTGGTGTGTTTTCAGTAGAACTCGAGATTCTTGAATTCTCTTTTCGTCGTCCAATTTGAATAATGAAGGAACTGAGGGGATTGGCAAATATTTAATAGACCTTGATTCTTGTTCCTTTTCTCATGAGGTTGAAACTTGCCAGCTCTGTAATTAAAATTTTTCCTTTTTTTTTAAATATAAATTTCAGGTTAAGACTCAAAAACTTTTGGTCAAGACTGATGCAGTGTGTATGTGTGTGTGTGTGTGTGTGTGTGTGTGTGTGTGTGTTTATGAGAGAGAGAGAGAGAGAGAGAGAGAGAGAGACAGAGAGAGAGACAGAGAGAAAATAATTTCCTGTGATTTGATTTGGTTCACTCCACAAATATTTGTTGAGGGCCTACTATGTGACAGGCATTGTCCTGGGCTCTTGGGATATGCAACAGTGAATTAGAAAATCCTTCTTCATGTATTTATTCTGTGGCCCATATTATAGCAGATAAATAGAAACATATTAAATGATTAATTATATAGTGTGTTAGCAGGTATTTAGAACTAAGAAAAAAAATACAGCATGATAATGCGGATTAGGAGTGCAGGCAAGTATGAGGGTAGAGATTGTAATTTTTCCCCCCAATACTGGGGCTTGAACCCAAGGTCTCACACATGCTAGGCAAGCACTTTACAGTGCACTACACCCCAGGATTTAGGTTGTAATCTTTAATAGCGTAGTCCATTAGGCCTCAGAGATGGTCACTTTGGGAAAAAGACTTGCAGGAAGTGGAGAATAAGCCCTGCAGGTATCTGAGGAAGAGCATTCTAGGGAGAGAGAAAAACCAGTTGGATGACCCCAAGGCAAGAATGTGTCATGACTACTCCAAAGAAAATTGATGATAAAGGTCTTGCTAGAAACTGTACTTGTGGGAATCATCCATATCTCTGGCAGTATTTTTGGTTTCTTCCTGTGCTCTCAAAATATTGGCTTATTTCACCAAGGAAGATCATACAGATTTTCACTATGGTGTCTGCATTTAATCCATGTTCCTCCTCTTCTCACAGTCTCACAATACAGCTCTTTGGGTCTGTCTTTGCAAGACAGTATTACTTCTGTATTTTTAGTGCACATGTGGTCATAGATTACTCTTTTTGTGTGGTTGGTGGATATTTTTAGTACCAACACACCATAAAGCAGCAGATACTTTCTGCTGTGCCTCCAAACCATCTCTGAACATATCCTGTTTCACAAATGGAGCAAATAGGCCTAAATTACATTAAGACAGAGTTTTGTTAGCTGCCTAAGAAGAAAAATATAATGATGCAGCATTGAAACAGAATACAAATGGGAGTTGAGAAACTGTCTCAGGAACTTTTAAAATAGGCCCAAAAATCATTGTTCAAAATGCTTTTGAGTAGATGTTTGTTTCCTCACAAGTAGAAGGAAGAATGAATCTGAAGCTCCTTAAAGCTCAGAGTTTCATTTTTTTCCCTCTGTACTAGAGATAACACATTTCTTTTTTTGAAATGAAAAAAAAAATTTAGTTGTAGGTGGACACAATGCCTTTATTTTATATATTTATGTGGTGCTGAGGATTAAACCCAGTGCCTCATGCATGCAAGGTAAGTGCTCTACCATTGAGCTACAACCCCAACCCCAACCCCAGTAATGCATATTTCAAGGTAGGTAGCCAAACAACTATGAAACTCACTAAAAAAATGTTGGCTGAATAAAATTAACACAGGAATGAATGAAGGTCAGAAGTTTTTAAGGAAAATAAGTGGATTCTTATAGGAATATGCTGATAAGGATCTTACTCTAAATGGCAATGATAGCGCTTACAACTACTAGAGAACTAACTAACCAAGAAGTTTAATTTAGGAAATCATTTAAAATAAAATAGTTTAATTTTAGGAAAGCAACCTTTATATATAGTCTTGAGAACTACTTCCCATTTTTGGCTAATTACTGTTTGCAAGATAACTATTCTCATGTTGTTGTTAGATAACAGTTGTCAGAGTTGTTTTGAATTTTTAAGTGACCACATACTATGTGCCAAGCAAAGTCCCAATTATTGGGAAGACAGAGACACTTGGTACTGGGTTGAGGATAGAAAGTGGTATAGCTGAAAGACTTGAACCTAAAGAGAGAGGGATAGAGGAGTTGTCATCCTAAGTGACCAGGGAAGCAAAAGCAATTCTGACTCCTGATTACAAGAAATTCTGTTTGCACGTGCTTTGACTTCTGCAGAATAACATCCCTAACATTTATGGAGCTAGGCCGTTCTGTGTACTTTACCTCAATCCAATTTTCATAGTAACCCTCAGAGGTTGGTACTCTTGTTGCTACTTAATGAAGACAGAAACTGAGGCACAGAGAGCTTAAATAACTTGCCCAAGATCAGTTAGCTCAGGAAAAGATAGAGCTAGGATTGAAACTTAAGAAATTTGGCTATAGAATCTGGTATTATAATCACTATCCTCTCCAACTTTTCTTAAGTTACTGTTCACAGTTTAAAACAGAGGGAAACCCATTTGAACAAAACAGTTCAGCACTGGACTGTCTTACTGCCTTGTACAACAACAGCATGTCTTTCCAGACAGAATAAATCTGTGGGCAGGACCCTTATCTTCTACAGAGTCCACCTTGGCTCTTGTGGAGTCCTGTGCACACAGCAGAGTTCAGGCCTCTGGGAAGGCCAGAGAAGGACAAAGAGGACAGCTTGGTGGCAATTTGCTGAAGATGCTGGTTTGGGGAACATTTGAGTTAAGAGCTCTTGCCAGGAGGCAGCTTCCCAAAAACTCAGTAGGGTGGTTCAGAGAAACTACCTACACACTTTTGGAAAGTGAATAGATATTCTTGGGGGGTGGGTTTAATGGATTAAATGAAAAGTGACCTCCATGAGATTTTATTCATTTGCCTCAAAGCAACAATTAGTTTAAAAAAATCATAAAACAGAAAGAACAACTGTGCCTGGCTTTTCTCCTTTTTAAAGAAATCAAGATGTCTTATAGGAATACTTTCTTTAACTCAGCATGCCAAAAACATGGAGGTCTCATTAAACTGCCCTAATTTGCCCCCAGGAGGTAAGAACTAGAGTTTAGTTTATTCATCTTTGTATTAAAACACATCAAGAGCACAGAGACTGGGTCACATACACGACAGACGGAGAACAGTATGCAGGCCCCTGTGTGCTTGCAGTTTTGTAAAGGCTGAGTGAATAAGCAGAGGAAGAAAATAAGGCTGTTCTCCCTGATGTCTCCAGAGCACCACCATCCTGCCCTAAAGAATAATGACTGTGAGGATTTTATTTGTCTATTTTTTCTGTTTTGAGCACTATGGGGGATCATTTTCATCAACCTTTGAATTTGACATAAATTTTTTTCTGTTAAGAGTTGTGTCCATGCTAGTGAGGAAAACAATGGGGAGTGTAGTGTTTTAGTCAGTTTTTCCTACCCCCCTGCAGCAACTCAAAGACCCAACCAGAACAACTGTAGGGGAAGAAAGGTTTATTTAGGGACTCACAGTTTCAGAGGTCTCAGTCTTTAAGTGGCTGTCTTCATTCCTCAGGGCTCAATCTCAGGTAGACCATCATGGTGGAAGAGTGTGACAAAGGGAAACAACTCACATGTTGATCAGGCAGCAAAGAGAGAAACTCCACTTGCCAGATAACAAAATATATACCTCAAAGCCTTGCCCCAATGTCCCACCCGCTCTAGCCACCCCTTACCAGCCTTCAGTTACAACTCAGTTAATCCCTATCGGGATTAATTCACTGATTGGGTTAAGGCTCTCACAACCCAATCATTTCTTCTCTGAACCTTCTTGCACTGTCTCACATATGAGCTTTTGGGGAACACCTCATATCCAAACCATACCAGTGAGACTAATCATTTTTTTCCTTTTCATATTCAAATATGAGGTCATAATGCTAAATAGAACTCTCTAAGATTATGGGATTTCCCCCTTGTCTGAAGATGTATTCAGACCTAAGGGGTAGTCTGCATCTGATTCTGAACTTGCATCACTGTATAAAATTAGCATGTCTTAGGTCTAAAGATCAGTGAGGATCTCAATTCTGCCTCCTTCATTTAGAGCATCAGTTATTCCTTCTGTTTCTGGCTCTTCAGAGTTGTATTCACTACAAAATTTGCTTGTTTTAAATAGTAATTATCTTCCTGGTTACAGTTGACTACAAGCTTTTCCAGCCATAATGCACGTGGCTGTGTACACATACACACAAGCATTAGTGGATGTGAAATGGATAACGTGACCTGATTTGTAGAGTTTTCCATGTCTCATAATAGCATCTCTTACTTTCAGAGATGATTAAGAATGATAATATTTTTAAAAAAGTAATTTCACTTTTCTAGTGTTTAGTGTTAAGATTTAATTACAACTACATATAACTATATATGGTATGACCTTTTATGTCAGGGGCTAATAGCAACTAGTGCCCTTAAATAATGGAAGTATAACCTAAAATTACTGTCTAGAACATCCTTCATTATCTTGCAGAATAACTTCGTCATTTTGATACTACTTAAGAGATTTTCCTTATAATATTTTTGAAAAATTATTCTTATTTAATCTCTTTAGATTCGTATGTTTTTGAAGGTAGAATCCCAGAAAAAGACAATGTACATGTAATGTGGTATACATAACAAGTTTCTTATTGGGTGTGTGTCTTCTCTCCAACATGCCTCATGGACAGATTCCTTCAATTTTCCTGTAATGTAAAAGCAAGGAATTATACTTCAAAGCACTTAAAGATGCCAGTTGGTAGTATGTGGAAACCCATTAATTAAAAACCTGCGGAGGGGGAAGATTTATGTTGTACTTCATTGTAACAGCTTCTAGCTATATTCTAACCTGTGGGTGCATTAAAAAACAAACAAACAAACAAACAAAACTTCCTTGGTTTAAGACAAGGTTTTCTCTGAGCTGGCTGGTAATCTGATCCCCCTCCCCGCTTTGTGTGAATATCCTGCACATTAGAGACTAACTGCATTTTCTTCTCTTCAGCAGAGATTTTGCTCTTAGAATATTTTACATAGATTATTTCTTGACTATGTTCTTGGAAAACTTTTGCACAATTGAGATATGTTAGTTAAGAAAGAATGTGGTCCTTTTAAAGTTTATTATATATAAATGTGTAAGGAAAAAGTTCTAGAATTAGGGGGTTTTATTTCTTAGTTCTAGGAGAGAAAAGGCCTTATAACTCAATGTGAATTTTGTTTCTCAAAGAAGATGCTGTGGAATTCGTATGAGCCAGCTGTTCATCATGGCATTTTGTTCAGTGGTATTTCTGATTTTTCTTTCTGTTCATGCTTGGCATTGGCCTGTTAGTGGACGTGAGCCTTCACTCTCAGACTCCCCTGATATCTGTAAGCAAGATGAAATCAAGCAAGCAAAGAAAAATCCATTGACATAACAGGACTGGGTGAAGTAAATCTTGATGTGAACAACTCACCATTCTTCATTTTATTCTTTGGACTTGGCCTATTTCTGATGTTGCCTCCAGGACAGATTGTGACCCAGCTGGCAGAGACAATTCTGATTCCCAAGTCTGCTTTTAAAATTGTATGATTTAGTGCTGAATGGAATAGTTATTCATTGGAGAGTGTGGTGCTTTAACCACTCATTTTCCCTCCTCTACTCTTTTTACCTATCTTTATTTAACTTTTAGTACTCCTGTATTATTCTCTACAACAAGATTTTATATATTCTTTCACTGTAAACAAAAGTTTAAAAGTGTTTTTCTCACAGCATGGTATAATTGTGACTATTTTCAGTTCACATATGGAAACAAGATGAAGCATAGAAAGTTTTCATAACTCCACTCTAAATCAAATATCAAGTCAATAGCAAGGCTGGAAAGAGCTCTCAGTGTGTTCCTCCTAGGTCTTTCCTGTACTAAGGAAGGGTATCAGTTTCCCAGGGCTGATTCATCTGAGGGATTTTTTGTGTGTTCTGATTTCATTGCATCCAAATGTTGGGGTTCTTTATGCTCAGATTTAATTACAGCTCAATATAACTATGCATTTTCCTGTTCTCAGGCCACTAAATATCTTAAAGGTCTGCTTTGACTTTCAGGATTATGTGAGTAAGCATTTTCTTGCTCAGGCCTTAAATTGAAGTCCTAGTAATGGGCAGTTAATGGCCAAGATGACGGAGAGACTGATTTATCAGAAGATAGCTGAAGCATAAATAGGTAATGAGGCTGCCTGACTTCCTGAATGGATATGAGAAAATAGGAGCTAGTGCCAGTGTTGGCATTTTCTCTCCACCTCTGGCTTGTTGGAGTGGGGGCATTGGCAGCCAGGGAATCACAGAATCTTGGCTTTTAGTGCCCTCAGAACTGGAAATTTGGCAAGACAAATTCAGGGAATGTCTCTCAAGTACTCATCTTGTTCAAGGAAAGCACATTTTTATAGTATTTGTGGCTTCACCTGGGTGTATCTTGGGTACTCAGATCTATACAATATAATCTTTGTCTTTGGGTAATATATCTCAAAACAAAGGCAGTAGATTTCGTTTACATCAATTATAAAATTTTTTTGCACTGACTGAAGTCAATAGCAAGAACTGAAACTTGGAGGATAAGTTGGAGAGTGAATTCCATGAAAATTGGTCCTTCTTTAGACTCACATGGATAGCTCTTTAAAGAATGCCATGGGAATTTCAATCTTTTGCTCTCTTTTTGGTTTAAAAAAATTAAAGTACATTGAGTCTCTCTCTGAGAGACACTATGCTGAGGTATCTAATAGAAATGTTTCTGGTCCTCAATTAATTTAGCTGGGAAAGTCATCATATGACTTTTTCTGGCTTTTTCTCACTACCTTTTGCCTCACCCCTTTAACAAACGAATAAAAAGCAAACAAAAAATGAACCAAAGAAGAAGAAGAAGAAAAGAAAAGAAAACTGAAACTTTTTCTGTTTTGGTGAACCCAGCAAATCATTTAGGTAGTAAATTGTCAAAAGAACACAAATTTCATTTGTAAGAAATATGAGGAATTCAGTAAGTAGATCAGCAGTTTTCAGAGTTAATATTTTATCATAAATAGTGAAGGAGAGGGTCAGGAGCTATTGTTTACTGAGCGTCCACCATTGTAAAGAACTTTGTGTCCATTTCCTCTTTCTTTCGGGATAAAGAATAAATTTCTTAGGTTGTTTTGGGATAGTTGTTTTTTAATCTATAGCCATACCTTAGAATCTCATGGATGGCTCTTTAAAAAAGACATTAATGCTTGGGATCCACTCCAGATCCCTCAAATGAACCAGAATCTCTAAATTGTGGGTCCCTGCATTAGTACATAAAAAAACAAAAACATCATAAGCAAGTCCAACATGCAACCAGGATTGAGAGCCATTGGTTCACGAGTTCTTTAATGTCTATTGTTCTAGTTTGATCACCCACAATTGATGCCTTATTTTTTTTTCCTCAGAAATCTAGCATTTCTTTTAATTTCCTGGCTGAACTAAGCTGTTCCTTTTACCTGAAGTGTTAATCTGAGGAGCGCCAACTCATCCCTCTCTAACCCTACAGTTGGAGGGCTGCTGTTGTATCTTGTACATGTTTACCTATATTGCACTTATACATATTTTGTAATCATTTGTTAATAGCTACCCTTTTTAACTATGAGCATCCTGGATGCACAGACCCTGTCTAACTTTTCCTTGTATCCCCAGGGCATGAATGGACTTATTTGTAATGTATTTGTTACAACAAATCTACAAGTGTATTATTGTTTTAACTCTTCAGAACTAACCCCAGATAATGCTACTAGTAAATGGAAGACCCAGAATTCGAACCCAATTTAGCTCTTTGAAGTTCATTCTTTAAAGACTATGCTTTTGTTTTGTTTCATTTTGTTTTAAATGTCCTACTGCCAGGCACTGTTCTGGTTTTTGTAATAGTAATGCAGATGGCTGAATTTTGAAGAACAGTTCAGCTAAAGATAATGTGTAAATTAGATGCAATATATGGTAGAGATTATGGAAACTATAGGAGTGATTGAATCGACCAGATTTAGAGAAAAAAAGGGAAGGTATTTAACACAGTTATAGGTATAGAAATGTGGATAAAAACCACTTATGTTCTTACATATGTCATGCTAACTTCTGTATTAGGTAGATGAGTTGGGTAGAATACTTTGTTAACAAATGCCATTGTAATACAGTTCTTCACAAGATTAATCTTATATCTTAACTGACTAGGCAAGGGAAAACGATCTTGCTCATGTAGCCACAACAAGTTCCAACATGAGGAACAATAGTCTTGCTACATCTGGTTATCAATCTCTTTTAGCTCTTTTGTCAGAAGTTCACTTAATGTTGCACTTGTGAGTCCTGGGGGCTTTCATGATGGGGAGTAAAGATGCAGAGTCACAGGCACACATGACCAGGAGTGAGCGGCCACGGGACTCTTTTATTACGGAAGTTGCATAGCCTTTTATTTGTTTAAGAGACAATGAAATCCCGGCACCACCTTGCACCACCCCAGCAGGACCAATCATAGTTCTCACCGTGAACCCACGGTTCACCAATCAACACAAGTCTCCATTTCTTGCAACTGTCAAGTTTCCAGCTCCTCCAGTATGACCCACAATTTAAGGAGGTGGGGAGGTCACAGTGAGCCTATGATGATTTTTTTTTTTCTGATATAGAAGGGGAATATCTATTCAAGTAATAACTTGCTATTGGTATTTTTTCTATCAAACTGAAGATACTAGACTTCCAGGAATTGCATTTGTATGTTTTAAAAACTAAGTTGTAACCTTCAAATGGCAAGAAGTATTTAGGAAACAGAGTAGCTAAAGATTCTGTTACATAATTACACACTTCTTTTCAATAATGTTTATTACTTTTACCATGTTGTGGATCATTTGGTTGGTAATACTCCCCTGCTCTGTTCGTGTCCATTGATTCTACTCAGGTTGTAGTTAAGAACCCAAATTACCTTGTCTTTTCCCTTGAGTCAAAGTTCTGATTTGATCATGAATGTTTTAGTTAATGTTACTTTGAAAAAAACCCTAGTTATCAATAAGGAAGTCTTGAAAAGTTTGTTTTTGCTCTCTGGGATATGAAAGTTGTCCCTGGTTGGTTGACTCCAGAAGATGCAAGGAGAAAAAGACAAGTTGCCAAGAAGCTAAGTGCATAAAGAGTTTGGGGGTTATATTAACTTCACATTTAAATTTCAGCTATTGCCATGAATAATAAACAGGTCTCAATCTGGGGAATGTATCAGGTTCTTCTGGTTCTAAGACTCTATGATTCATTTTTGAAATTAAAAATTAAAATTAACCTTATGTAATTATATTGATTTATTAAGAGCTCATGCCATCTGGATAGTTATTTTATATTTTCCCCCCAAATCTTTTGTTGCACACCTTCTGAAAATGTCAACCATACTTTACCATACCTGTGTCACTTTTTTTTTCCTTAAAAAATGGATTGTGTGTGTGTGTGTGTGTGTGAGTGTGTGTGTTTCAGTACTGGGTATTGAACCCAGGGACTCACACATACTTGTCAAGTACTCTAGTGCTGAGCTATACCCCACAGGCATTTTAAAATTTTATTTTGAGATAGGGTCTTGCTCGTTGCCCAGGCTGATCTTGAACTTGTGATCCTCCTGCCTCAATCTCCAGAGTAGATGTAATCACAGTCCTGCACCACCACACCTGACTCCATGTATATTTTTAAATGTAGTTATCAATTTCTAAGGTTGTAATCAGATGGGCCTTAGAAAACATTCTGTGTGTCAGATGTGGTAACACTATTGATTTTTTTCTGATGAAAGCAGTTCTAAAGATTGTTTTTCATGTTTGGTTTTCTTTTCAATATCCCTTAAAATACTGTTCAGAGGATTTTCATGGCTCAAGTGATGTTCCTATTATAAGAATTACTCACTAGAACTAGTAAAACCTGCAAGCGCCCCTGAGCCACAGGTTGAAAGTCAGGAGTTGCAGTCTGACGGAAGGGCCTGCCAGCAGGCAAGATGCCTGCTGTCACCATCTCTGTGCCCTTGGAAATGGCTTTTGCCCACATTTACCTCAGTTTTCTTATTTGAAAAATAGGGATGATATAGTATATAAGCTCTAGGGATTTTCTTGATATTTTATGATACTGAAGTGTTTGGTAGTTTTAAAAATCACAAGTCATTCCTATGTAATAATTTGAAGGAGTGTATTTCTGCAAAAGTTTATTTCCTATATATCCCTGAGAGCTATTCCTTTTGTGTGAGTGTGTGTGTGTGTGTGTGTGTGTCTGCGTGCGCTCGCGTGGGTGGTGGGAGGTAGGGACTGAACCATTGAATCCAGGGCCTTGCATGTGCTAACTGTGCTCTACCACTGAGCTACATCTCCTGTCCCCATCATTAATGCTTTCAACATTCAACTTAAAGTTAGTAAGTATCAAAATTTTGCTTTGGTGCTGGGTGTGGTGGTGCATGTGTATAATACCAGTGACTCAGGAGGCTGAGGCAGGAGAATAATAAGTACTGGGCAACTTAGTGAGACCCTATCTGAAATTTTAAAAAGAACTCAGAATACTGCTGGTGTAAGAGCACCCCTGGATTCAACCCTTAGTACTTCAAAAATAATTAAATATTTAAAAAAAAAAAAAGAAAAAGAAAGAAAAAAAGAGAATTTTTCTTTGGTAATCTTTTCTTCCCAACTCCCCAAAGGAAAATCCTGGTATTATACTAGTTCTTTCTTCTCAAACATTTCCTTTTCCTTTCAACTAAAAAAGGCAAGGTTTAAGATCAACTTTCTGAAAGCTATCCTGGCTCACCTTAGTGGTACTGAATCATAAGCTGGATTGTTAATACAGCAGAAATTTGGTGTAATTCTCTTTAATTTAGTATTTCTCCAAGGTAACCTAAAGAAGTACCATGTTTCTTCTCTTTGGTTTACTTATAGACTGGACACATTGGAAAGTGTCTTGAATGTTAGGAAGTCCACACAGAAGGCATGGAAACCATGTTCTTGGTTGTTTTAGTAATCACTGAAAGTTAGATTTTGCTGGATGTGGTATAATGTATCTCCCAAAGGTTTGTGTGCAGCAAGTGTGGTTTCCAGTGTGGCAGTGTCAAGGTGGTAGAATCCTTAAGTGGTGGGGCCTAGTGGAAGGTGATTAGGCCATGGGGTCAGGAGGGATTGATGTAATTCTTGTGTGACCAAATCAGTTTCATAAGAGTGTATTATTATTAAGAGAGGCCACCCCATGCACTGGACTACTGTTGCACATGGCTCATTCCTTTTCTGCTTCTTCACCATGTTTTGACACAACTGGGGTGAAGGGGCTTTACCTAGATGGTATACCATTTGAACTTTGCAGTCACCAGAATTATGAGCCACCTAAATCTCTTATCTTTACATATTACCCAGTATTGAGTATTTTGTTATATCAACACAAATAAACTAATACTGCTGATAAGTCCTATGTTTGAGGTTTTATCCTTGTAACCCCACATGTATCAGTTCTACATTGGTACCTTGGTTTTAACAAAGCTGTGGAGAAAAGTCACATTGAACACTGGTGCAATGAGCTCTTTATTTGAGCTGCTTTTCTAAATGTTCAGGGACATTGCCAATGAGCGTGTATTAGTTTCCTGTTGCTGCTGTAGCACATTACTAGAAACTTGTGTCTTACAACAATAAAAATCTATCATCCTACAGTTCTGGAATTCAAAGCCTGAAGTTAGCTTTATAAGGCTCAGATGGAAGTATGGACTATACTGTGCTTTTCTGGAGACTGGAGGAGATTCGTTCCTTACCTCTAGTTTCTATAGGCTACGTGCATTCCTTTACTTATCACCTCTTCCTTATTTCACTCTGACCTCTACTTCCATCATCACATCTTCTTCTCTGACTGTGACTTTCTTGCTTCCCTCTTACAAGAACCCATGTTATTGATTGGGCCTGCCCATATAATCCAGGATAAGCTCTCCTTTTTAAGGTACCTAACATATTTGCATAGTCTCTCTTGCCACATGACATATAACATGTTTGTAATCAGGATGTAGGCACCTTGCAGGGCCATTATTCTGTTCATCTCAGATCCCTTCTAATCATTAAGGCTGCCCCTTGGAAGTCACCTCCTCAGAGAGGTCTTCTAGGACCACGTTAGATGCCATCTTTCCTGGTCACTCTTGACAGCATTACTCTATTTTATTAAATCTGAGAACAGTGTATTTATTTTCTAATTTATTTTTTATTTAATTGTTCACTTTCTATATCCCTCCACTAGAAGATAAACTTCTGTTCATCTAGTGAGCATAAACATGGCCAGTCTTCTTCACCATCTTGTCCACAAAATCTAGTTTCCAGAAATTGGCAGACTCTCAGAAGTTTGTTGAATGAACCTATCTGTATAGTCTAAGGAAGCCTGCCTTACAAGAAAACTATATTAACATGCTCCTGTTCCTTTTTCTATCAATAATGCAATCATTTTTTTTAACTAATGGCAGTTAAGCCAGCTGTCAATAGATTTTCTTTTGAATTTAAATATATGGATCTGTCCTTGGAACATGATTGAGGCCAATAAAAGAAAACATCCGATGTAAAATGGAGCTGGAGAAAAAATAAAATATAAAAATTTAAAAAACAGGATTCACTTGAAGCAAAATGGATAGAACTGGAGGAGATTTTGTTAAGTGGAATAAACTAGAAATAGAAAAGTTTTGTTTATTCTGTCTCATATATGGAAGATAAAAATATTAATTTTAAAGTAGAAGAGAGTAGAATAGTAATTCCTAGAGGTTGGAAAGGGGAAGGGAACAATGAAGAGAGAAATGAATAATAGGTACCAAAATAGGTAGGAGGAATAAATTCTAGTGTTCCACCATACAGTAGTGTTACTGTAGTTCTTGATAACTTATTTCATATTTTATTAAGAACTAGAAGAGAGAAATTCAAAGGCTCCCAACATAGAAGTGGTAAGGAACTGGAGATATAATTACCCTGATTTGATTAGTGCACATTTTATAAATATTTTGAAATAACACACTGAAACTCATGAACATGTGTAATTATTACATGTTCATTAAAAACAAGAAGTTGCCTATAACCCCAGAGACTTAGGAGGCTGAAGGAGGAAGATTTCAAGTTTGAGTCCAGCCCCAGTAACTTAGTAAGACCCTGTCCCAATATAAAAAATCAAAAGTTCTGGGAGGTAGTTCAGTGGTAAAGTATCCCTGGGTTCAATACCTAGTACCACAAATATACAAATAAAAATAAAAATAGTAAAAAATAAAAAGAAGAAAGAGAACTAGACGGAATTAGTAAATACCTTGCCAAAACCGAGTATAATATTACCTTGATCTGAGCTATAATTATGTGCCAAGATAAATAACTTGGGTTTTTTGCCCTCTTCGCCACAGATTTACAATGCTAGCATTTGTAATTCAAAGGAGACTGAGATAAGAGCTATAATCATACAAGTGCCTAGAAGAATAGAGGAGGGAGAGACTCATTTTAATTGAGACATCACTTCTGGTAAGCAGAACTTTCCATAGGCTGTTACCAAAGCATGATCCTTAGCACTTCTGAAAACCCACGGAGCTTTTAGGCAGAAGGAACATTATCCATTGACATGGCATTAAGAACAACCCTGATGGAAAGATGGTATTTGAGTATGCAGGTAATTTACAACTGTTCTAGTATTCATCGATACACCCAGGGGATTGATAAAACAATCCTTAAATGAGTTGGTCAGTTAGGAAATACTAACTAAATACCTGATGCTGGTCAGTACTGAAGCTATGATGTGACCCTGACCTGAAGGGAGGAGGAGGAGGAGGAGGAGGAGGAGAAGGAGGAGGAGGAGGAGGAGGAGGAGGGAAAGAGGGTGGGAAGACTTCATGGAAAAGAAGTGTTATGGACTGAACTATGTCCCCTCAAAATTCATGTGTTGAAAATGTAACCCCCAATGTGATTGTATTTGGAGATAGAACCTTCAAAAAGAGGTAATTATGGTTAAATGAGATCATAAAAGTGGGAGTCCCTAGTCTAAGAGGACTGATGTCCATATGAGAAGAGGAAGTGACACCAGACATGTATGAACACAGAAAAGGCCATGTGAGTACACAGTGAAAAGAAAGCCATGTACAATCCAAGGAAGAGGGCAGGAAAAAACCAATCTGTTGACACCTTGATCTTGGACTTCCAACCTCCCCAACTGTGAAAAAGGAAATTTCTGTAGTTTAAGCCACCCAGTCTAAGGTATTTTGTTATAGTAGCTGCAGCAGATATTAGAAGGAGGAATTTGACCTAAGTCCTGAAATGGGTAGGGCCGATTCTTGGGAACTATCCTGTTGAAGGGCTTGGTTCAGAAAAGTCCTCTGTAAAAAAGTAGAGGCAGGAGTCTGGTAGTTATCACCTTTCTGGTTTATATGTTCCTTATGCCTTTACATTTCAATCCTTTGGTTTACCTATAATGATTTTTCAATAATTAAAATTAAAAAGTAGTGAATGAAAGCCATTGAAAAAGTGGGAATAAGCATAGCTTTTGACTTAAAGAAGAGAGAACTCAGTGTAGATGGGGTATAAGGGGGTGCTTGGGAGCTTATGAGCCATTATGCCTGGGGAGAATAGGAAGGTAATCATTGAAGATCTTGAAATTTGAGGAGAAGAGGTTTGTATTTGAGACAAACCTGGTGTTGGTTAGGAAGAGTGAGGAGTTGAGGTTGAATGGCTAATGATGCTAAGAAGTATTCAGAAGGCTCTTCATCTTTGGGGTTTTATGAGATTGGGAATGTGTTAGCAACTGAGGTATAGTATTCTTCCATTCCAGTCTCTTCCAAAAGCTTTGAACAGAAGAATTATCCTTTCTTTCTGAAAAATCTTCATTGTTGTTAAGTAAACCTCCTTAGTTTACTGCAAAGGAAACCCCAGGGATGAATTCTAGGATGTGCCTTCTGTGATGTGCTGGTTCTCCGGGAGCAGTCCCACCATCAGCCTCACATACTACGTACAGTTGTTATAACAATTTATCTTTCTAAAATAATGTTTGTTTTTTTTCTCCTTATAGGAGTTATACATATTTCAGAAAATTGGATGCTATAGAAACACATAAAGATTCCAGTAGTTCATAGTCCTACTGTTTAGATAGAGCTTCTGTTAGTATTTGGGGAATCAAACAGAATAGACAGTTTTGGTGGGGTGTGATGGTCTCTGTAATCCCAGCTACTTAGGAGACTGAGGCAGGATGATTGCAAGTTTAAGGCCTGGGCAACTTGGTGAGGCACTGTCTCAAATAAAAAGGTTTGAGGTATAGCTCAGTGGTAAATTGTATGCTATCATGTGTGAGGCCCTGGGTTTGATCCTGAGTGTGGGGACAGGGGAGGGAAGAATAGTTTTCCTTCCTCATATACATATTCACTGAATGTGTATTCAGTGAATACATATGATCATTCAATATATTATAACACTATGTATTTTTAGAGTGCCCTATGATTCTCTCTGGGAGTTTGTAGGATGACATAGGAAACTGATTATTTTTTATCCAAGAAAATTTTGATTAGTGATGTTTTCATTAGATGTGCAGAGGTTCAAACTTGTGCTTAGGAAGATGTGGAAACCTCTATGATATTAGGTTTGGTAATTTGAACTGAAATATTATTTTTAAAGTATGTATTTGAGATATGATAAAAAGTTCATAGAGGTTTAGATCTCTTCCTTGTATATAGATCATATCCACCCTGTTACTTCACTCTTGAATTGAGCATGTTTTCATTTTTGAATGTACAAAGCTTAATTTTAGAGCAGCTAGTCATTCAATATAGTTTAAGATTAATGAAGTAAAGTCTTCTTAGAAATGAAATGTTTAACCACTTGAGACAAAGCAGAAAAGTAGGGCATTTATCTTTCTTGATTGGGTGTTAGTTCAAGTGAATGCTTGGCTTCTAAGGTGGTGTAAATTTTGCTCTAATATGCACTCCTTTAATCTCCATGTTGAAATGGTTCTCTCATTTGTGATATTGTAAACCTTTTAGAATAATCATAAGCAATACTACTCATCTTATTGCTGTAGCTGACTAATAAGCACCTATTATCTTTTTTGATATTGCAGTTGACTCACGTTGACCAGGCAAGCTTCCAGGTTGATGCCTTTGGAACGTCATTCATTCTTGATGTCGTGCTAAACCAGTAAGTGTTTGCTGAGCTCCCCTCTCTGTTGTGAGAAACACATTGAATACGATTTCTTATCCGTCTGTGAAATTTTTTTCTTACTATATTTTAATTTCCTATAACAATTTAATACTGCATTTGAAACTATTTTATCTATTGATAAGAAAGTAGAAAGTCTGGCAAATAATAAGAAATAGATATGCATTTGAAATTGCACAGTTGTAGCAGATTTAACAATGTACACTGGAGGGCAAGAGTTATTTCAATATTATGAGAATATGTGTGATCTGAGTTTCCTATGAATGACAGATATGAAAATACTTTGGGTATTGAAATGCCTTTCTTAAGAACTGCAAAAGAGATAAAACTAAACTTTTTGACTAATGATTCAGAGTATTGGCTGCATGATAGGTGATGCTAAATAATGCCTGATGTCCATTAGATGCTTTAATACAGGGACGTGTTTTGTTGAGACTTAGAGTACTAGGAATATTCTGTATTTGCAGTATGATTTTAGAAATAGTCATTTATCTACTTAGACTTTCAGAGTAGAGGATGCCTTCTTTCCTCCCCTAGTAGTGGGGATTGAAACCAGGGACTTGCTCATGTTAAGCAAGTGCTCTAACACTGAGCTATATCGCCAGACCTGAAGGCAATTCGATAAATCACTGAATTTAGTCCTTTTCACTTAATTTTTTTTTAATTTCACTAAATTTCCTATCGAAGGCAAATGGGGACAGATCAGAACTCTTCCAGGCCTGGGTTTCTGGGCAGCATTGGCCCAGATTTGCTAGAAGCATCTATACAACAGCTTAAGAAGACAGTTTGAGTCAGAAAATCAGACAGTAAGACCAAGAGTGAGAATTGGCCTAACTTGTCTACAATGGGGAACTAGCTACATTGAAGATTGTCAGTTTAATTTAAAAAAGAATGTACAGCTTCTCTGAATAGGTACTAGCTACTTGTGGGTGTTTAAATTAATTACTTTAAATAAAATTAGCTGGGTGCAGTGACACTTGCCCATTGTCCCAGCTACACAGGAAACCAAGGCAGGAGGAGGATTGCTTGAGCCTAGAAGCAATGAGCAACCTTGCAAGGCCCTGTCTTAATAAAGAAAAAAGTTAAAAGTTGTGTTCTTCACTTGCATTAGCCACAGTGCAAATTTCAATAGCTATGTATGGCTAGTGGCTACCTTACTAGACAGGATTCAGAAAGTCAGGTTCCTCAGGTGCTCCATTTTAGTGACTATCCCATCCCTCCTTTAAGTTCATTATTCCTATTGAATAGCCCTCTTGTTTTCTGGTTCCTGGCTCAAAGGAACTCCTTGACTGTTTTTACTCAAAAGAGTAATATTTATTCATGTCCATTCTGCCCAAACTGCCTCACTTCCTTAGAGAAATCTCCGTCCAAAAACTCTCTGTTCTCAAGGAGAAACACACATGGCCATACTTATCAGAGCATGAAGCTTGGAATACTGAGGGTGAAGCAAATTTTTTTCCAGATATTGGCAGGAACTTGTATTGGACATTTTTCTTCTTATTTCAATGCAAATTTGAAATTACCAGAAGTACAGAGGATAAAATAATAGCATAATTGAAGTTTGCCTAGGCTGAGATATATATATATATATATATATTTTAAAGCCAGGAATCTATGTTAAACAGAGGTGGTAGGAGATAGCTTTTTATTTTTTATTTTATGGTTTCAGTGTCTATTCTCATTGTGGTTCTATTGGTTTGGGAGCTTGAAGGTAAAAATTGAACATTATCTTTAAAAACTTTTTTTCCCTTCCTTATGAAGCAATTCTAATACTGTGGAACAAGTAGATTTTCTTTTAATTAGAGGAAAATTATATAAGTGTATGTATAGCTGGATTTCAGTTGCAGGATGGATCCAATAATACTTATTTTTAGATTGGAATCGAAGGAAGAGTATCATTATATGATATTCCTTCAAAATGTTCAGTAAACAAGATTATCTATAACCAGATTATAATGGAGTTCAACTTTTGGTTGTAATCTCTACAGGAGGAAGGGAAAAAATGTGAAAGGCTAAAAAGCAAAAAAGTACAGCAGTTTCCTGTTTTGTCAAAATTATGAAGAAAACAGTGGGAGGCAATTTTCCTTTATGGGGTCATAGTTGTGAGATTTCACTCTTTAGGACAGATGTATTAATAAAACCAAACATATGGCCTGGCCTGGCCAAACTAGTCCTGAGGCTGCCTTGGACCTTTCCAGGGGTCAGGGATGGGTGTTGTGCTTCATTGTTAAACATTCCTCAGGGGGAACAAAAAGAACTCAGTAAAAGGCATTTAACTCTAAAGTCTGAGGACTTCAGGCCTTTTCCTATAGATTTCTCTCCTGTTTTTCAAAAATTCAATAATTAAACTGCCCCAAACAAAGAATAATTGAAAAAAAAATTCCCTCAAGCCTTTTATAAAAAAAGCCACATGGACAACCCCCCCCCCACACACACACAAAGATGCACACCTTCCTGTGGACTTGCCTAGTTATTTTATGATGCAAAACATACAAGAAAATTATGAAGAAAGGTCTCATCATTTATAGCCTGTTTTTTTTAAAGAAGAGATTGTGTTGTATAGCTCTTGGACCTTGAATAATCCAACTCCCAAATTTTAACTGTATTTTACAGATTCTCACCCAATCATCTTATTTCAGTTGCAGCAATACAGTTTTTCTCTCACTCTGCCATCCTTATATCAGGCTCCCCAACCTCTTATTGCACAGTGGGGATGGAAAAACAACTAGGATAAGACATGGCAGCAGGTGGGGGTGACCAGGCAGAATGGGAGGTGTTGTGAAATCAGGGGGAAAAGGTGGGTGAGAAGCAGGAACAAGGTCAAAAAGCCCCCAAATTCTGTTCAAATGAGCAAGTTCAGGCTGGTCTTTCATTACAGAGAATCATTTGCCAATTAGTCACCTCTGCTTGCTTTCCACTGGGGCCTTGAATTCATAGGAAAAGTAGGCATCTCAGTGGGACAAGGGTATAAATGCAATTGGAATTGAAAGCTAGCTCTAAAAGAGTCTCACTTACTTAACCATGCTCTATTTGCAGTGTGGTTGATGAAGATGATAAAAATAAGTGATGAGGATAAGAGTATAATTAAATGATGATGTTATATGATGATGATGAATAACAATAGATCTCTCACTGTTATTAATAAATCTGTAACAGAGTATCTTGCTGTTCCACTACATTCATTATGGTGCATATTTATTCAAATGTATATTTAATACAAAATTATTGTGTCGAAGACAAATTCCTGTTGACTAGTTTGCAATCCTTATTTTCATTTTGTGTATATATAAACACATGTATACATATATATGCACTTATCCATGCATATTCACATATGTATATGTACATATATATATGCTTGTGCATGCGTACAGACATGTGTGCACACATGCACATGTATACACTTTCATTATATCCCTACCTACTACACTCCGAAATAAGGAAATGAAGTCCCCATTCTTAGGGAGCTTGCATTTGGACAATTAACATGATAATTAACATGTTCAGTAAGGTAATTTTGAGAGTGACAGCCTTGTTAATAGAGTGCCTGGTGTGGGGATGAAGGTGTTATTCTAGCAGTGATTCTCAGGGTTAGGCCATCTCTAAGGAGGTGACATTTGAACATAATGGGCCTTTAGGCAGAGGAAATGGTTCTCAAAGCCCTGAGGCAGGAGCAAGCTTAGCATGTTTGAAAGAGCAAAAGATGGCTTAGGAAGGTGGAGCAGAGTGAGCCAAGAGGATTATTAAATGAGGGGGAAAAGTAGATAAGCCAAAATAGCTCTGCAACAGACAGACTTTGGATGATGGTCTAAGCAGGCGCTATTGATTTCCCCACACTCTGTTGCATTATTCACTCCTTCCCTTACTGGCTTATGATCATTTATTCATCAGATTCGGTTATTCTATATTTTAATGTTCTTTTCAAAGCAATCTCTTGTAAAGATCTATTAATTGATTTTGGGACCTGATATCATCACAGTGTTTATTTGTTGCTTTACAATGTGTTTTAATAGCTGGTATGGAAAACCTCTTGTTATTCACTTTCTTTCTTTTTTATACTTTTTAACATGAAAGAATCAAATGATCAGTATGATTCTAAGGTAGCATCAATACAACAAATACTGTTCTCATAAGTATTAACTGACTATACTGAAAAATTTTTTATAAATATAATGTTCTCAATTTGAACAATTTGAAGTGTTGTCACCAAAATAAATAGCAGATGTTCACAATGAAAGTGCTACTGTGAAGTTTTCAGACTCAGATACTGATAATGTTTTTAAAAATTAAATATATGGATTACCTAGAAGATAGGTTTAATTGGAACCTATGGACAATTTTATAATATTCATGAGTAACATTTTTTAAAGATATATAGGGCTATTTTAATATGAATTTGGAGTTTTAAAATCATTTCCCTTTAATGCTTTTGATTATAGCATGACCATAAACCAAAGATTCAAATAATTTCAAGTGATCATCAATACTATTTAGGCAAAAATTTTCATGCATCAACAGTTTTAATACTGTGTCTATCAAATTCTTAATAACAAAACAGTAATAGCATCAACAAAACCCACAGCTATATACAAGAGGTAGCCTGATTTTATAAAAAGCACATTGTATTACAATACACCAAGTTTACATCCCAGTATCAAGTGTGACTCTTTCTTTAGTTCACTTTGTGATAGATCATTGAAAGAATTCTCAAATCTAACAGGCTCATCATAACCACTCAAAATATCCAGTGCGAGGTTGAGCTGGAAAGAAATGGAAATGAGAGGGGGAGAGGGTTGGGGGTATGAAAAATGGTGGAATGAGACAGACATCATTACCCTATGTACATGTATGAGTACATGTGGTATGAATGTACATCATGCACAACCGTAGAAATGAAAATTTGTACCCCATTTGTGTACAGTGAATCAAAATGAAGTCTGTAAAAATTAAAAAATAAATAAATAAAAAGGATGTAATTTGAAAAAAAAAAGTTATAAGTTAATAAACCAGGACTGTTCATTTTTCAAAAAAAGAAAAAGAAAAAGAAAGAAAAGAAATGGAAGATGCTGAACCTCCTGCGCTGTTGAGAATTCCATGTGTTGTTTACTGGAGAAAATAGACATTAGATGTTTCCCAGTGTGGAGAAATTCTTGGTTGCGTTGGATTTTTTTTTTCCTGATAATTCAAGTGGATGACTGGGTGAAAGTTCATTTTTTTCACACAAGAACAACCTTCTGAAAAAGATCAAGACTTTGAAAAGGCCTGCTTGCTGAGTCCAGTGGAATATGGTCCTTTATCAGAGCCACATTCTTTATCTTCGCCTGCTCTGTTGACAGCCTCTCAGCCCTGCCCCTTTGACATTTTTTGGACTGTTGTAAACCTATTTTTAATTTGGAAAAGCATTTTTTACACCATTGAGTCTAACCAACATCATGTAAAATGTAAGATTTCTTTTATGTCTTTCAATAAAATTTAGTAATTTTGCTTTTATTGGCCCTGCACACATTATGAAGAAAATTTTCCTGGAAGTTGTGTTTGTTTTTGCTTCTATCGTGGATGTGGATGTTTTCCATCATATTTTGTGATTAGTTGTTGGTGTCATATAGGAAGCCACTTTCATTGTACCTTATTGAATGCTATAAATATTGCTAATGGTTTTTCTTTGTTTCTCTTGGATTTTAAAATGACTTTATAGTTTGACAATAATGTGAATGGCAAATCATGAGAGGTTTTTTTTTTTTTTTTTTTTATAAAAAAGGCATTGATGATATTTTATTGTTTTCTAATATAAATGTTAATTATAAAAATTTATTTTATTTTTTTATTTTATTTTTTTTTTATTCTTTTATTTACTTATTGATTCATTGAACACAAATGGAGTACAGCT
>JAJEJO010000327.1:377771-436922 GCA_020662805.1 Glaucomys volans
TGTACACAGGGCAATGGTATCTGTCACACATTCTGTTATTAATTTTATCCCCCACCCACCCCCACCCCTCCCTTCCCTCTATGCTAGCTATCTTTCCTCCATTCTTGCCATCTTTCCCCCCCACATTATGCATCATCATTCATATATCAGAGAGACCATTCGGCTTTTGGATTTTTGGGATTGGCTGATCTCACTTAGCAAGAAGAGCGAAGCAGGGGGTTTCACAATACCAGACCTCCAACTATACTACAGAGCAATAGTAACAAAAACAGCATGGTATTGGTACCAAAATAGACAGGTAGATCAATGGTACAGAATAGAGGACACAGAGACAAACCCAAATAAGTACAGGTATCTCATACTTGACAAAGGAGGCAAAAACATGCAATGGAGAAAAGACATCCTCTTCAACAAATGGTGCTGGGAAAACTGGAAATCCATATGCAGCAAAATGAAACTAAACCCATATCTCTCACCCTGTACAAAACTCAACTCAAAGTGGATCAAGGACCTAGAAATCAGACCAGAGACTCTGCACCTAATAGAAGAGAAAATAGGTTTTTTTTATTTCCAAAATACTTTTTATTACTATTTTTCACCTTCATGCTTATTCTAAAAGTTTTTGAACTAGGTAATTTGGCAATGATAGCAATTTTGTCCTAGTTCTTTTAGAAACAGAGATATCTAGTATTCATTAGGTTGATTGTAGATTTCTGGTTTGCAAAAGCTAGTCTTTATTATGTTAGTGTGCAGTATCCCGCATCTTGTTTATTAAGTTTTAAAGGAATGACTGTTTGATTTTATTAAATGCCTTTCTGGTCAATTAAAGTGAGCCTATGAATTTTCTTATTTGATTGTTACTGTGATTTATTATATCAGTGTTTCCCACTATTAAAAATTATTCTCAACTGCAGAGAATAAACTCTACTTTGCCATGTTGGATGTCTTGTATGTCGTTGACCTCTTCACTTGTGACTTTAAAATGGAATCACACTTACTGTTTTTATCTAAATTATTATGGCACAAGACCCCGCTGGCCTTTCTGCTTTAAATTACTTTCATCCCCAAGGGTTTCCCTTAACTATTTCTGAGATTTGGTCTCTGGCCTTTTATGTTGCCATTATATTTCTGTCCCCGATAGATGCCCTGCAGAGACCATATGACAGCTGCCTTTCTGGGTACAGCTACCCTTCACCAGTGATGGCTGCTAACCTCTGCCACAGTGGTTACTTCAGGAGCCTACACACACACACATCCACAGGCCTTCTTGTGTGGAGGGTCAGAGTCCTCACTGGGAGAGCAGATCCTCTGCGCAGAGCCAGGTAGAGAAAAGGGCAAGCCCTTTCTTAATTCTCCATTCAAGGCAGTTTGCATCCTGTCTCAGGGTGAAAAGCAATGGGACATCTATCCTCGGAAAGTGAAGATAGACTGTTACTCTCAGAGTTACGATCTGACTTCTGTAGCTTGCTTCACAGTACCTTTCTTTCCCAAAGCATGGCTTATTCCACTTTAAACAATACCACATGTGGCGTGTCTGAAGTCCTGATTGCCAAAGGTATTTCCTTGTCACAGTCTTTCTTCCATCATGAGTTGAAGAATAGATCGGATGGCATAGCTCTCATACTTAAGCTCTGGCTCCTAGTTTTCTTATCTAATGCTTAGAAAAGGACAGAGGGTAGTTTTCAGGAATGGGCAAAGCGACAAACAAGCTTGTTGTGACACAACTCTGCAATTAACACTTTGAAGCACGTGTAATTGATTTTCTGTACTGATTCAAGCTTTCCCAAGAGTTTGGAAAACTCCCAGGGTATACCTTAGGGACCTGTCCTGAAAACAGCCAGGGGCACTCAGTTGCAAATTTTAGTTTCCCGTGTAGAGTGCTGCAAAAGATTGCATTTTGAGGCAGTTTCTCGCTTAAACTTTTAAGATTCATTCTCTTCAGGTACTCTATTACTAACTGTTAAAATAAATGTGCTGTTATATCATTTAGAATTTTTGTATCTATAATCATAAATGAGATTAGTGCTGTTCTTGTTTTGCATCAAAAGTTAAAAAGATGTTTAAAATGAATTTTTTATGTGTGTTTACAGAATGTTCCCTAAACATTCTCTTGTGTAGTATGGAAATTCATATATCTAAGTGCATGTGTGTATTACACACACACATATAAAGTATATGTGCTATTTCAGTTGGTAACGTGAGAAAGACTAGCTCTCATAAATAGTCAACATTCTATTCATACTATCAAAAGAACCAAGACAAAAATGCTATTATCACCACATAATACTGTTGAGAACTAAATATATTTATGCATGCTTATATGTTTTAAATGTAAATATATTACATGTAGATGTATATATGTAAAGATTTAAACATCATTGTTT
The DNA here is from genome assembly GCA_020662805.1 of Glaucomys volans. Taxonomy (NCBI): domain Eukaryota; kingdom Metazoa; phylum Chordata; class Mammalia; order Rodentia; family Sciuridae; genus Glaucomys; species Glaucomys volans. The sequence continues at coordinate 380,156 of JAJEJO010000327.1, forward strand.
CTATCCTGATTAGTCTAGGAAACTTTAATAGTTTAATATTTGATAAATAGATTTTTTGATGGTTATCGATGCATTCAGGTTTTCTACTTTTTCTTAAGCCAACTTGGGAAATTGTATTTTTTCAAGCAATTGTCCATATCATGGAGAATTTCAGCTTTATTATCTGGTAGAAAATAATTTCTAAAATGTATTCAGTACCTATTATATCTTCTCTCTTGATAGTGTTATTTTTTATGATCATCTTATTAAATATAACCTCAAATGTAACATACAGACTTTTGAGAACCTATTTATTGTGTAAAATTGATAATTTTGATTTAAAAAAATGTTATTGAAGTATATTTCACATTTCATAAAATTAATTTCAAGTATACAATTCAATGATTTTTAGTAATTTTATTAAGTGATACAATAATCACAATAAATCAGTTTTAAAATACTTTTTATTTTTTATTTTATTTTTTATTTATTTATTTTTTTTATTCACACTATTCATATAATCTTACATATACATAGGGTAATATTGTCTGTCTCAGTCTACTATTTTTCCTTCCCCCACCCCGTCCCGTCCCATTTTCCTCTACACCATCCATACTTCCTCCATTCTTTTCTTATCCCCCCACAACCCTGCCCCCACCCCATTATGTATCAGCATCCACTGATCAGAGAAAATTCGGCCTTTGGTTTTTGGGGCTTGGGTTATTTCACTTAGCATGATATTCTCCAACTCCACTCATTTACCAGCAAATGCCATAGTTTTATTCTTTTTTATGGCTGAGTAATATTCCATTGTGTATATATACCACAGTTTCTTTATCCATTCTTCAACTGAAAGGCATCTAGGTTGGTTCCACAATCTAGCTACTGTGAATTGAGCAGCTGTGAACATAGATGTGGCTGCATCCCTATACTTTGCTAATTTTAAGACCTTTGGGTATAAACCGAGGAGTGGGATAACTGGTCAAATGGTGGTTCCATTTCAAGTTTTTTGAGGAATCTCCATACTGCTTTCCAGAGTGTCTGCACCAATTTTCAACTCCACCAGCAATGTACAAGTGTGCCTTTTTCCCCACATCCACGCCAACACTTATTATTGCTTGTATTCCTGATAATAGCCATTCTAATTGGAGTTAGATGAAATCTTAAGGTGGTTTTAATTTGCATTTCTCTAATTACTAGAGATTATGAGCACTTTTTCATATATTTGTTGATCACCGGTATATCATCTTCTGTGAAGTGTCTGCCCAGTTCCTTAGCCCATTTATTGATTGGGTTCTTTGCATTTTTGGTGTAAAGTTTTGTAAGTTCTTTATAAATTTTGGAAATCAGTGCTCTGTCTGAAGTGGAAAAGATTTTTCGCACTCTGAAGGCTCTCTTTTCACATTCTTGATTGTTTCTTTTGCTGAGAAAAACCTTTTTAGTTTGAATCCATCCCATTTATTGATTCTTCCTTTTATTTCTTGTGCTCTGGTGTTCATGTTGAGAATGTCTGGTCCTAAGCCAATATGAAGAAGATTCGGGCCTACTATTTCTTCTATTTGACGAAGAGTCTCAGGTCTAATTCCTAGGTCCTTGATCCATTTTGAGTTGAGTTTTGTATAGGAAGAGAGATAGGGGTTTAATTTCATTTTATTGCATATGAATTTCCAGTTCTGCCAGCACCATTTGTTGAAGAGGCCATCTTTTCTCCATTGTATGTTTTTGGCACCTTTGTCTAGTATGAGATAACTGTACTTATGTGGGTTTGTCTCTGTGTCTTCTATTCTGTATCATTGGTCTACCTGTCTATTTTGGTGCCAATACCTTGCTGTTTTTATAACTATTACTCTATAGTGGAGTTTAAGGTCTGGTGTTGTGATACCTCCTGCATCATTCTTCCTTCCCAGGATTGTTTTGGCTATTCTGGGTCTTTTGTTCTTCCATATGAATTTCATGATTGCTTTTTCTATTTCTGTGAGGAATGTCATAGAAATTTTTATTGGAATTGCGTTAAATTTATATAGCATCTTTGGAAGTATGGCCATTTTGATTATATTGATTCTGCCTATCCAAGAATATGGAAGATCTTTCCATCTTCTAAGATTTCCATCTTAATCAATTTCTTTCTTTAATGTTCTGTAATTTTCGTTGTAGAGGTTTTTCACCTCTTTTGTTAGATTGATTCCCAAGTATTTTATTTTATCTGAGGCTATTTTGAACAGAGTTGTTTTCCTCAATTCATTTTCAGATGATTCATCACTTATGTAGATAAATGCATTTGATTTATGTGTGTTTATTTTATATCCTGCTATTTTGCTAAATTCATTAATTAGGTCCAAAAGTTTCCTGGTGGAGTTTTTTGGATCCTCTAAATATAGGATCATGTCATCAGCAAATAGTGACAGCTTGGGTTCTTCTTTTCCTATTCGTATACCTTTAATTTCTTTGGTCTATCTAATTAAAATACTTTTCATTCCTCCAATAATATTTCTTATCCCCCTTTACATTTAATCTCTATTCCTATCCTCTGCCCAAGCAATTACTAATTTACTCTCTGTCTTTCTAAGTTTGCCTTTTCTGGACATTTCTTTTAGAAGCAATATAATATATAACATCTTTCATATAATATATGTTCCTATGTCTAGCTTCTTTCAGTTGGCACATATCTAAAATGTGGGCTGGGAACCATGGCACATGCTTGTAATCCCAGTGACTCAGAAGGCTGAGGCAAGATCGCTAGTTCAAAGCCAGCCTCAGTCAAAGCGGGATAGTAAGCAACTCAGTGAGACCTTGTCTCTAAATAAAATACAAAATAGGTCTGGGGATGTGGCTCAGTGGCTGAGTGCCCTGAGTTCAATCCCAACCAATCCACCAGAAAAAAAAAATTCCTCTGTGTTGTGGGTGGGGAAGGAGGATCTTGTGCAAAGCTGGAGTCAGTCCTTTCATAAGGATAGATGAGAGCTGAGCAGGGTGGAGTCAGACTCCTCTACCTGAATGCTTATATTATTTGTTTAGTTAAGTATTCTGCTTTCTGGTTAATTTTTGAAAGTATAGCCTTAATGCAGACACACTATCTTTCATTTGATTGTTTAATATGACCTGTAAATGTTGTTTAGCACTACCTGCTCTTTTCTTTTTTAAGGGAAATCTTGAGATTATAGCACACTTATGAGCACATTGTTTAAATTGTAAATAAAATAATAATTATTTAACATAATCAATACTATTTATGGTTCTTAGTTTTCCAAGGGGAATACCAAATAAAGCTGTTTTATGCTTGAAAAGATTGCTGTATATTTTTGTTAGAGATTTATCACATAAGTCAAAAATATAATTTTCTAGATTCAGTCAGTGTAATGTGTAGCAGTAAAATTTGTAATGCAATTAACTGTTTTTACATATGTGGAAATTGTTTTCAGTTTTTACAATGATTAGCAGACATATTAAAGATTAGACTATCAGAGTTCACTGCTATTTTTCCCTCAGGTGTCAAATTATTGAATTTTGCTAGACTGTCTACTGGTGGCAGCAACATAGCTCAACAACAAGGAACCTAACCAGCTACAGTGAATTGGGTTCCCTAAACATTAATGTAATTTAAATTTATGACAATGACTGTTAAGATATTGGATACCCTATCTTGTAAAATCTCTGTAAGGTAAAAGATCTAATTTGAGCAATTGGAAACATGTTCTGTAATAGCTATATTTGTCTTATGGTAAAGTCATTTGTTTTAAAGTGTTTTTATTTATAAGATACATGTTTGTCCCCAGATCTGCACAGAGCTGGCTTGTTGCTCTTTGTCTCTGAAATATTTTCCTTTTTATGGATATATCAATCTGTTACCACACACTGAATATATGTGTATTCTCTCATCTTCACTTGTTCTCACATTTCAGCCAGTGAGAGCTGGTGTGGCAGATTGTACTGTACACCTTTGTCTCATGAGCATTAACTGTCACAATTCTCATGCATGGAGTATGACCATGTTATTCTCGGTTGACTCTTATTTTGTTTAAAATTGAACAGTTTTGACCTAATGTGGAAGTACTAATGCTGGACATACTGCAAAGAAGCAAAGGTTAATATCCTAGTTATTAAAATGAAAGTGTTTCAAAGGTTCAAGATTCATCCTGGAAACTGGTAGAGGATAAAGGTCAGTTTGAATTTCCTCTGAGGAAATGGCCATGGAATACATAGGATAAAAATCCATGGGTAGCAAGAGATGGTACCTTGTTTTGAGGTTAGGTAGGGGGTCGTACACACCATTGCTGCATGGTGGCTTGGTCACAGTTGTGTGAATAGTAGCTAGGAGGAACTTTAGCTGGGTTATTATTATAAAGGTATGGGATTTTGCAGAGAAAGGCACTGTGATGCCCCTCTGGGAGGACTACGGTATAGCAACCCATGCAGGGCCCATTCAGTTAGCGCACTCTTACTTGCCTGGCTACATCCCTGGCACTCAAGGATATAAAACTGGAAACTTGATCTGGGGGTATGGTTCAGTGGTAGAGCTCTTGCTGAGCATGCACTGGGTATACTGAGTTTGATCCCCAGCACTAAAAAAAAAAAGAAAAAAAGAAAAAGAGAAAGAAACTTGTTTTAAGGTATGTTACATATTAAGTTAATGTTTTATGAAAAGGTATTTGCATTTTATTACAAGTCATATTTGCATATTTTGTTTTAAGAAAGTTTTATGATGATGTCCTTCAATAATTGTTTCACCTTAACTTAGGTTTATCCAATTCAGAGATGTTGGAGAAGTGGGGCTTGTGGAAGCCCTGAGGTTGTCCTTTGTCCTGCTCTTGTTCTTTTCTCTGCCATAGGTTCTTAGGGGGTCTGCAATGGTAGAAGCACCAAGTGAATCTATTAAATTCAAAGGCACGTGTGACCACTTTCCTTTAGTCCTGGTCTAGAGAGTTAGTTTTTCCACTTTGTTCCTTTAAAAGAGAAAATATAATCACAGAAACAAAAACATGGAAGATGACCCTAAAACAATGGTTATATTATGTACTGTTTGCTCAAGGGAAGAAAGATTTGCAAATGAACAATTAACTCTACTGTTTGCATATGCTTTATTGTCAGAGTCTAAAGTTAAAAAAAGTCAAGACTTATGACTAATCAGAGATGTTTCTACATGAAAGTTTAAATTTGGTTCTATAAGGTGAAATATAAATGTAGGATATTTAACAAACTTATAATATGCCCTCATGCTTTCATTTATGATTGTGCTCTTCAATCAAAATATTGTTTCTGAGCCAGGTGTGGTGGCACACACTTGTAATCCCAGCTGCTTGGATGGGGAGGTGATAGGAGGCCTGGGTCTAGGGGTTCAAGACCAGTCTGGGCAATGTAGCAAGACCTGTCTCAAAAATGAAGAAAGACCAAAAAAACAAAACCAAAAACCAAAACCAGTTATGACAAATTTTCATGTATATAGAATAGAAATAGAAGGAAAGTTTAAATAACTAATTTTTATTCTGACTTATTTTTGTTAAATAATTAATAAAAGAAAAATAAAAAGAAAGGAAAACTGATATAAAGAATTAAATTTCAAGTAGGATCTATTATATATTCAGAGGTCAGTACAGATTGGTTCAGTCTTTCATATTTTTTATATTTACAACATTTTTATAGTCATAGTTTTTACTGATGACCCTAGTAAACTCTAAGATCCTGAAATGTCTTTAGAAATAGAAACAAAAAACTAGACTATTTTGTGTACAGGTTTATTTGTATTATATTCAGATGTACTATTAATACCCTCCTATATCCTGGTTGAGGGAAAATCAATAACATTTTGTTTTCTTTGTTACTATTTTTAATAGTCAGATGATAAGTAATTTAAAAAAGTGAACTCTATTTTTCCATTTATATGTGTTTGTGCTGGTTGCTGCTCAATGTGGGGGCTTGAAGCTTGAACATATTGGAAGAGAATTTGTTTTATGTTTCTTGCTTTCTTGTTCATTTATGTGCTCATTTGTTTGCTCATTCCTTCACCAATTCATCCACTGCAGTGCCCACCACATGCTGGACACTCTGTTATGTTTTGAGGGCACAGGTCACAGAAGATAAGGACTTTGCTCTCAAGTACAGGACAGCCTGGTCTGGGTAGAGATCAGACAGTGATGGAACAGTGTGAAGGGGCATAAGAGAAAAGAAATATCTCATCTGCTGGGGTTATTGATTGATAATTTTCTGCAGATCCCAATTCTTATTTGCTAGTTTTACATTATGACTGATTAAGATTCTTATTTATTTTAAATACTTTTAAGATATTGAATAACCTAAATAACATATATGAATAATTTTAAGGAGAATGCCTGAATAACCCTACCCAGGTTTAGGATAGTACCAGCATGCTGCTAGTCCAGTCTCTTTCCCATTCTGCTATTAGAAATAACCACCCTTACTTCTGTGACAATCACTTCAATGAGTTTTTTTTTATAGTTTTATCATCTGTATTTTCATCACTAAACACAAAGGTACATTTCTCTCCCCTGAAAATTTAAAGGTGGAATGGAGTTGCAGATTTTTATTTATGCAGTATTTACATTCAAATGCAGTGATTATTCTTTGTGATGCTCAATTGTCCACAAGTTGACTAGTGGGAGCCTTTGGTTTCATTTTGACATGATCCATTAATCCTTAAGTGCTTCTTTGCTTTCTGGGACAGCAAGAGAGACTTTTTATTTTTATTTTTTTTTTGAACCAGGGATTGAACTCAGGGACACTCAGCCACTAAGCCACATCCCCAGTTCTATTTTGTATTTTATTTAGAGACAGGGTCTCACTGAGTTGCTTAGGGCCTCGCTAAGTTGCTGAGGCTGGCTTTGAACTCGCGATCCTCCTGACTCAGCCTCCCAAGTCGCTTGGATTACAGGCGTGTGCCACCACGCCCGGCAGCAAGAAAGACTTCTTGCTTTCTGGGACAACTAGGTAGGCTTTTTATTTTATAATTGACTTTTAGCTTCTTATGGTGACTGGTATATAAACTGATTGTGGTCTTCATTTTGCTGTTTCAATTGTATGTCATCGTCTTCTCAACTTCTTTCATGAGAAAGTCCAGATGACAGCCATTACTATTTCTTATTATTAATCAAATATTGAACCAACATGAATCCTAACAAAAGCATTTCAGTTCTTTGACCTTTGGGAAGATTGCCTTATAAATATTAATTGAATGGGTCTAAGATCTTAGATATAGCTCCTTTTAGAATGCCATGGTGGTTAGCCATAGGTGGGGACTGAGTTGCTAATCAACATTTTTTACAAAGAATTCTAAGGGAAAAAGTTCTTACTATCCCCAAGATTGAAATAGTCTCAAAACCCACTAGTGAAATACTTAATGTCCTTTTCTCTCACAACCATATGATATTTGATCAGAAATCTGAAAGCCCTAAAGTCACTCTTGACCATGTGAGGAAATATGTATTGTCTGGTGATTTAAGCACAAGATGATAAAAAGCTGTAATTCTAGTGATATTAACCTCGGGAAGGATCGAACAATTTTGCCCAATAAAGGACTTCAGATAAAGCTTCACAAAAAATGGGATGTTTTTTCCTGTGTTTTAAGCTGTGTGGAGTTTTGCTAGGGAAGTGGTTATCTAAAGCAAAGGAAAGGGAACAATGATCTGGTGATATTCTCCCGGGGCAGAATTGCACGAAGTCTAGGGAGCTGGGGAGGCCCGGGGAGGACCCGTTATTGGAGTGAGACTGAGATCTTGATTGCCCTACTAAGGAAGGTGGGCTTTACTTCATTGGTAATGGCAGACTGTCAGTGTTGTTAAGTGAGTGAGTTTTAAAATCAGTAGTATTTCCAGAAGGATACCTATGATAGCAGTATGGATTAATCATTTGATTAATCATTAAAACAAATACCTGGTATGATCTGAACTATTAATAAGCCTATTTTGTGCTTTTTAAATCACAACTTAATTTCAGATTTCCATAGGTAGTGTTGCTTTTTAGATCTACCCTAAGTAGTGATTTTACTTATCTGTGTTATGAAATTGTTTTCCTGAAGCACATTTTGATGTTTTGGTCTAAAAGGAACAGAAAAATCTGACTTAAAGAATCCTAAACAAAACGAGATTCCCGTCTCACATAACTGTGAATCTAGACCCCACGGGTAACTCCAGGTGTGTGCTTTGCCAGTCTTCTGTCAAGAAAAGATGAAAAGACCACCTCTTCCTCTGTCTCACTGGGAACCAGGCACCTTTTTATCGAAACTTTTGAAATTTTATTGACCATAATTGAGTCAGTTCTCCTCCTGAAGCAACCTTTGGCAAAGGAAAAGCTACCTTTATGTTTAGTTGCTGCTAATTGGGATCACCTTGGAGCTGGGGTGAGTTCACATTTCTTGAAGTTGTATGGAAGAAGAGAGGATCTTGGGCCAATCAGTTTCTGTTAGCTGACCAGTCAAAGTTCTGTAGCTCTGGAATGTGGAGGGGATGTTGGAGAGGTAGCCAACAAGGTCTGACAAAGCGAAGTTTGGATAAAGGTGACCTTCAAAGAATGAATGGACTTTAGCGCTATTGTAATATTGCTGCTGAGTTCATTTCATAGGCCTGCTGAAATGAGAACCCTTTATGTTCTAAATATACACTCTTTACATTCTATCTAAGATGAGCTCCCTTTATTAAGATCAATGAATCACTTGACAGTAAAACTGGGGTTTCTTATTGAATTCTGTTTATTGATAATCCATGTACATCTGATTATTCTCATCCACTGAGGTCTTTAAATAACTTGCTTTAACATTTTTTCATTTTAGTAAATTTTGCTGTAAATAGATAATCAGACTAGAAATATTGAATATCATGTTGTCCAAGAATAGTTCTGGGCATACTGAAATTCAGCCCTCTGCTAACTCTGGACACCCGGAATTCCCTCTGTGGTAAGTCATTATGCCTCAAGCCATTCTCGCCCATGCTCAGCCCTTCCATCACTACACTGGGCACATGCATTCCTTCTGCCCATGCAGTGCGGTGTGGTCCCCAGATACCTTGAGCTTGTTATCACCTATTCTCTGATAAATTAATCCATTATGATGTGCTGACTGGTTCTAGCCCTCTCCTTTGTGTATGTGACTTTTTGGAGATACTCTTGCCTCTTTTGGATAATTCAAAGGATTGACTATAAAACAGGATGTTTTAGGACAGGTAGGAGGATAGGGTAGGATTTTGAGCACTGTGATAGCTCTTCAACTTCACCGTTAAAAAACATTATATATATATATATATAAAACTAGCCCTGCTCAAAGGATGATTTGAGCCCATGAACTCATGTTGACACCAGGCTTCTCTAAGAGATCCTGGACACTCAAGCAGTAATCATTTTGAGAAAGAACATAATCAAACTGTTAATTAGCATCTAATGAAATTATTAATAATGAAAGTTTCTATATTTTTGATATAAACAGCATACAAAAAACAACCCCTTTGGTTTTTTTTAACAAAAATTATTTTGTAGTTTGTGTCCATTAAAAGTCTGTTCCACAATTATAAAAATGGTTGGTTGATTGTCATTCTTTTTTTTTTTTTTTTTTTTTTTTTTAATGCGGTGCTGGGGATTGAACCCAGGGCCGTGTGCTTGCAAGGCAAGCACTCTACCACTTGAGCTATATCCCCAGCCCTGATTGTCATTCTTCATCCAGGTTGTCTGTGGAGATCTGGTATCATTGTGGTCACTTGAGTTACCTTCCCCCATTGCTTTCTGCCTCTCTGGGTCTAATTTTTTTGTGACTCTAATTCATTAACTCTTCATTTTTAAATGTTCTTTTTCTCTCTCTGCTCCTACCTTAATTCCATTACTAAATCTTGTAGTTCTGAGTCTAATAGACAGCAAAACGTCAACATAGATTACAGAAAGTGCCAGTTTTCACTTTGCCATGTATCATGTATGTATGTATGTATGTATGTATGTATAGTACCGGGGATTGAACCCAAGGATGTTGTCCCCCTTTTAAAAAAAAATTTTTTGATACAGGGTCTTGCTACCTTGTCCAGGCTGGCCTCAAACTTATCATCCTCCTCCCTCAGCCTCCCAGGCATGTGGCTTGTACCTTGCATTTAAATGTGCAAACACACAAACTTCCTGAAGTTTAGCCAAAGTAGTGAAATGACTTTGAAATAGTCATTCCAGCAATGTTTTTTTTTTTTTTAAAAGACCTTTTATAACTAGTAACACATGGCATTGGATATGAATACAAGAGGATTTGAGATAAATAACAGATGTTGATATTTCCCTCCCTCTGTAAAAATTATCTTGGGAATCACAGTGCTAGGATGGAATAATGGCTACGTTCTGCCCTTTGTATGTTGTTAGTTGCTACTGGGCAATGTTCAGAAGGTCTCTTTTTTTGTAATCCAAAAGGGCACTTCTCACTGGGCAGACACTATCTGCAAACCTGCCCCTCCAAGGACATTTACTTTTTTGAATGAGTCATCCTAGCCAAACTAAGTTTTCATTGTATCTTCCTCATTAGCTGTGTTCCTAATCCAGTCTCAACCATGCATCTTAAAATTATCTGGGAGTTTAAAAAACAACCAACACCTGGGCCCCACCCCAGACCAACTAGTGAAGTGTTTTCCCAGTTTGATCCTTGGACCAGCAGTGTCATCTTGGGAAATTGTTGGAAATGTACATTCAAGGTTGTTTCCTACATGTAACTGAATCAGAATCATTGATGGATGGGACCCAGGAAATTATGTTTTAATAAGCCCTCTGACTGATTCTGATTTATGCTTAAGTTTGAGATCCAATGATCTAATGTTTTTTCCTCTTAACACTCACATGCTACAGTTTCTTCTCAATATCTTAATGTAGTCCAGACCTCAACCCTATACCTATATGCCACCCCTTCCCTTACATATATTCCATTAGGAATGTTTTGGTTAAGGTTCAGTAATTAAAAACTGTTTTCAAGCCGGGTGTGGTGGCGCATGCCTGTAATCCAAGCACTTGGGAGGCTGAGGCAGGAGGATCGAGAGTTCAAAGCCAGCCTCAGCAATTTAGCTAGGACCTGAGCAACTCAGTGAGACCCTGTCTCTAAATAAAATACAAAAAATAGGGCTGGGAATGTGGCTCAGTGGTGGAGTGCCCTTGGGTTCAATCCCCAGTACCAAAAAAAAAAAAAAAAAAAAAAACTGTTTTCACTCATATTCTAATAAAATAATATCTTCTGGATAAATCTTGTTAAAAATCAAGACCATTTTTTTTTCTTTTTAAATCTGGCCATTATGAACTAGACCAAAAAGATTCCTATTGGGCCTTCTATAGCGTCCTTTGAATTGAGTTGTTGTTCTCTTGAGCTGGAAAATGGCTGGATCAGCCATTGAGTTGGTTACCAAGGGTTTATTTTAAAATATAGGGACATGGTCATGGTATCAGGTTATCAGGGATTTTAGATCCAATAGTAGGTACAAATTTCCAGAATCTATAATATAATAGGGGAGGAAAGGCAATACAACAGGAAACTCCAGATAGCAGATTGTGCTGGTTGATTGGCTGATATACCATTTTCTGGATGTTTTAGTTAGTTTTAGCTGCTATAACAAAAATACCATAGACTATGTGGCTTGAACAACAGAAATAAATTCCTCACAGTTCCAAAAGGTGGCAAGACCAAGGTTAGTATTCTGGCTTATTTAGTCCTGGGTGAGGGCCTTCTTCCTGATTTGCAAATGATAGAAACCCAAGGGTAGTTTATCACTGTGCTACATCCCAGCCTTTTTTTTTTTTTTTGAGAGTGCCTAACTAAATTGCTAAGACTGACCTTGAAACATAATCCTCCTGCCTCAGCCTCCCAAGTCACTGGGATTACAGGTGTGTGCCCCTGCATCCACTTGTATGTGTTCTTATGTGGGCACTAATTCCAACCCACTCTTGTGACCTAAGCACAATCCAAAGGCTCCATCTCTTCACACCATTGCATTAGAAGTTGGGATTTCATTATGCGAATTGTGGGGGATACCAACATTCACTCTATGACCCTGAAGGAAATATTATTGGTACATGCAGCCTCAAAGGATCAGTGGAAAGGTTTGTATGGAAAAATATTTAGTGTGTAAATTCTGGAGTCACGCAGGTATCCTGTTGTAGATATTTTGTTGTGCCAGTTGTAGATCTTTGATTAAATGGTACACATAACCAACAGAAAGGCAACGTAGTTGGTGGTTACTTATAGACTTTGTAGTCAATCATCCTGGATTCAGAATCTATACCAATTTACTAGTCGTGTGACCATGGGCAAATATGTTAACTGGGCAGTGACTGGATTTCTTCATGTGTAAAATAGGGATAGAAACAGTACCTGTTTCATAGGGTACTCATCAGATGTAGTGGGTAATACATACGAAACATAAAAAATAAATAAATTGTTCTGAATTGTTTCTATGCAGTTTGGAAACCTTCAGAGCTCTGAAAACAAAGATTTTGTAAATTTCAAGCAACATATTTAGCATTGAAAACGTCACTAAACTACACATGTATTGGTTTTGTATTACTGCTGTTTTAAGTTAACCACTTAAACCAATGTATTTTTCATCTTACTGTTTCCATGGTCAGAAATCTGGATATAAGCTAGCTTGGCTGCATTCTCTGCTTAGAGTCTCATGGGCCTAAATCAAGGTACATTCAGGATGTGTTCCTTTCTAGAGGTTCTAGAAAATAATCTGCTTCTGCATGTTTTTAGATTGTTGACACAATTCTCTTCCTTGAGGTTACAGGACTGCAGTTTTCACTGCTTTCTGATTGTTGGCCTTGTATTGTTCTTCTGAAGGTTGCCTGCATTTCCTGGATACTTCAAAGGCAGCAGTGACTGGCTAAGTCCCTCTCAGACTTTGAATCTCAGCCCTCCCCTTCTGGTTCATTTTTCCTGTGCCATCTTCTCCACCATCTCTCTCCCATGAATTCTTCTGTCTTCCTCTTCTGTTTTTAAGGACTCATGAGATTATATTTGGCCCTCACAGATAATCCAGGATAATCTCCCTATTTTAAAGTCAGCTGTTTAGTAGCCTTAATTCCATGTACATTTCTTCATGTAGTACCTAGATCAGTATTTAATAACCCAAGAATGGGAATCTTAGGGGACATTTTGAGACTTCTGTCTACTATGATACATTAGACTATTTATATTCTTTATACTACTTAGCATAATTGTCATTTGGTACAGAAATATTAGTATGTTTGATTGTAGTTGTTATCCTTCATAGTGCTGGGGGCATTAAGTAACATGTGATATATGCACATGCTACCTTTCTAAAATTAAACAATTTCTAACTCCAAAATACATCTGGCCCCAAGGGTTGTTGAAAGGATTGTGGGCGTGTTATAAAAAGTTGCTGGTGAAAGATATTTTTGAGAGCATTTATATTTATATTTTAAAATACTGTGAAATGGTACATGTGTAGTTCTCACTACTTGAGATAAGGATGTTAATTTGTTCTCCACATTCATATTTAGAAAACTAAAATGGACTTTTGGAGACAGAGTCCTTATTTTAAAGATTAAGAAAGGAAAGGGTGAAGGTAACATTTATGGAACATTGTAAATTCACATTACACACAGTAAAAATGGTGGGGATATGTCTTTAATTTAATCCTTAAAACCAAATAAGTTGTTATTTTCCCTATTGTACTGGGATCAAATATCAGGGAGACTAATTTGTTCAGGGTCAATATGTAGAAATGAAATTTGAACTTTGTGCTTATTTCAAAGTCTACTTAATTCATCAAAGAGTGGTGGTAGATCTGGGATTTAAACTCTAGTCCAAAAGCACCCCAAAAGCGCCCACACAGCTGTTCTAATTACATAATTCTGTGTTTATAAGTGCCTTTTGAAACATTTGAAGCATAAAAACTTCTTACAAGGGAAACATGATACTTGGTCTGCTACCAAAATTAGTTTTCAATTGAATAATTTTCTATTGGATAAATCTTTATTAAAAATTATTTGCCATAAAATGTCTCAAAATGACAGTTTACTGATTTAATAGCCACTAGTGAATCCTGGAATAAAGCGTTAAATAAATTAATCTGTTTTATTTTATGGTACAGGGATCGAACCCAGGGTCACTTAACCAGTGAGCCACATCCCCAGCCCTTTTTATTTTATTTTATTTTTTATTTTGAGACAGGTCTAAGTTGCTTAGGACCTTGCTAAATTGCTGAGACTGGCTTTGAATTTATGCTGCTCCTGCCTCAGCCTCCCATGCTGTTGGGTTTACAGGCGTGTGCCACCAGGCCTGGTTATAATGCATTTTTGATACTGAAACATGTCATTAGATTCAGTGTTGTTAAGTGATGCCTTATTTTTCTAGATATCTAGTTGGTTATTCCTGTTATACAAAATATTCTCTTTTGAAAAATAAATAGCTCCCCTGCTGTTTTATGTTTAAACTCCTCCTCACTGTTTTGGTCTCTGTTTTCTCTATGTAGTAAAGTGTTGACAGAAAGCAACAATACAGAGAGATAAAAATATGCATCAATTAGAACAGCAAATCACAGTGTGGTTTTCAAGCTAAGTATTTTAGTAAGGGCATGAGAAACACAGCTGTAATAAGTGTCTGAATAGGAATTTCTTTTGAATTGTTGCTAAAATTGAATCTTATTTTCATTTTATAGTTGTCAAAAGGGATCAAAAACTGGAAGAGGCATACATATTCAGGATTGTGCATCATTTTGAAAAATAAGTGTGAAATAAAGATTAATGATTTTACGAATGTCTTCATTCTGTTCGTTTTATTTCATTTTTATATCCACAAAGAAAATGGTCTAGTTTTGCATTATTCATTATGATAAATTTTAAAAAGTCTTGGTTTTTAAGGATTAACTTTGTGATCCAACAAAATGTATTCCAGCTTACATAACATGACTTTTTTATAACAAAAATTATAAATGAAGTGTTGAGATAGATGACTATACTGAAGATGACTTGAATATTTGTCCATTTAGACTAAAGCTTAGGAAAATTCATAACTTCTAGCAGTAATACACATAATTTTAATGAACTGTGGTAAGTCTGCAAATAAAGGAATGGAAAGGCAGAAAAATACCATGCCTTTGTTTTTACCCTGACCTTGAGGAAGGTGATTCTCCATCCCTTTCATTTGCTGTTTATTATTTGTTTTTGTTTTACAGACAGCATTCCAGGCAGGGCACTTAGATTGTATTATCTTGCAATTGCTTCTATCTTTTGGAATCAGAATTGAGATTGGTTAGATTTTAGGTGATAACCTCCAAAAAAGTCACCTAGAACTCTGATGCCTGCCTGTCTTTTCAATCAAAAAGAATAGAAATACATTCCGAAAAATAATGTAGAAGTTTTGGGACAAGACAGCATGAAAGGCCATGGAAACTCAAATTTAAAATTTAGGAATAAATAATTCTCTCCTGTTTATATATCTAGTGTACCATTTTCTTTTTAGAGAGGTGACCAGAACTCCATTTTATTTTATTTTTTAAAGTTATTTTTTATTTTTTTAAATTTAAATATATATTTATTTATTTTTTTAGTTTTACAGACTGCATTTTGATTCATTGAACACAAATGGGGTACAACTTTTCGTTTCTATGGTTGTCCACAATGTAGATTCACACCATTCGTATGATCATACATGTGCAAAGTGTAATGTTGTCTGCCTCATTCCACCATCTTTCCAAAACTCCATTTAAATAAATATTTTTAGTTATAGGTGGACACAATATCTTTATTTTGTTTATTTAGGTTTTTTGTTTTTTTTTTTTTATGTGATGCTGGGGATCAAACCCAGCTAGGCAAGCCCTCTGCCTCTGAACCACAACCCCAGCCCTGAAACTCCATTTTTATGTCTCTGTGGTGTACTCATTCCAAGATAGGAGGATGCAATTTTGAATTTTGAAATTGATGTATGGTATACTGTATACTGCCACGTAAAAGCTTTGTGTTTTTTTGG
Source organism: Glaucomys volans (assembly GCA_020662805.1). Taxonomy (NCBI): domain Eukaryota; kingdom Metazoa; phylum Chordata; class Mammalia; order Rodentia; family Sciuridae; genus Glaucomys; species Glaucomys volans. Next base: position 396,072 of record JAJEJO010000327.1, read on the forward strand.
TCAAGCTTGTATTGAATATAGTGATTATTTCCCCACAGTTGGTGACCTAATAATGTCTGTACTTCTCCTGTCGACCAGTTGGTGAGTCCTATAGGTTCTAGCCCTTCGGTGAAGAGCTAGCAAGGTGCAAATGGTCACATTGGACATTTCTATAATGTATTTACAGAAAGGAAAAATTATGACAGAGCAGAGACTCAAAAGATGCAGGTTTGTGTTGTTGCTCTGTAACTTACTAGTTATGTAACCTTGGCCATGCTGTGTAAGTTCTCTGAGGGGATCAGTTTTCTTGATATTCAAAGGACAAATGTTCTTGTTCTATTTGACCTGGAAAAGTTTTTGTGAAAATGTAATGTTATTAACTTTTGGCACATGTGAAGTATGATGTGTATCAGTTGCAGATGACAAAGTTTTAACATCAATTAGCAAAGGAAAGGATTTATTGACGCTTGAGTGAGATCCAAGGTAGTACTGCTTTTTAGTCTACAGTTTTCTGTTGCTTGACAGCTCTTAGTTCTGCTGTGCTTCATCTTTAGTTTCTAACTCAGTGTATACTTCTTGTGCCTTCATGTTCAACCCAGGAGAGAGGACTGCCTGCCTCTGTCCTAGTCTCTCAGTCTCCTCTTGAACAAGCTCTGATGGAATCACAGGCTCAGTGCTGGTTTAGGCACTGCAACCAGGAAATATGTGGCCATTGGCTAAGACCAGTGGGGAGTTGGGTATGAACCCATCCTTCCCAGACCAAGGGGCTGGGTGGGAAGGAGGGGTGAATTCCCAAAGGACCTTTAGGGCAGAATATTTTGCCAGGGGTTGGGAATTTAGCTCTGTGGTAGAAAGTTTGCTTAGCATATGCAAAGCCCTGGGTTTGAGCCTCAGCACTGAAGAAAAAATAAATAAAAATTTAAAAACGAGTCAGCCAGAGAATATTGTGCCAGAAGAAAATCTTGCCACTGAACAAGATGCTGTTATTCTTTTCCTCTGTGAAGAAAATATTTAATGGCTTAAAAAAAAAGTAAAAAAATAATTGGTTGACATTCCTGGAAATCAAGAAAGAACCAAATATCAAAGACAGGTTTTATTTAATAAGCAAGAGTAGGGGGAAACCTCCAGAAACTTATCAAGAACAGATAAGTGCAATGATCTGTGTGAGGCAGAACCATCTTCTTGACCACTCGAGGAGACTGTTTTCACTCCCTTTTTGATCCTGACCCAAGATATAATTCATTTTCAAGGAGGTTATTCTCAAGCCAACAGAGTAGGATAGGTAAAACTTCATCCTAGATGAAATAAGCAAATGTAATTTGTTAAGTGTGGGAATTTTTAGTTAGAACTGGCAATTCTTTGTTAGCAATGTACATATTATTGCCAAAAAAGTAGCTCTACAAATTGTGAAAATGATTCTAATTTTCGGTGACTAAGCGGGGTCAGAATGAAAAGAGTTGAGCAGAGAAAATTATAAAACTCTAATAAAATTTTATTCAGGAAAGGCAGACAGCTGCAGAAGGCATGTTGTTGTTGCCCCTCAGGAGAACAGGGAGTCTTAGGAGATTTGGAACAAACAAACTTAAAAGGGATTAGAAAGGCAGAAAGTTAAAACAGTTCTAACTGAGGATAGAAATTGTCAATTTAAAATTGCCTTCTTGGTTCCAGTAATTTTATATTTATTATCTCTTTTTTAAAAAAAAATTTAGTTGTAGATGGACACGGTACATTTATTTTATTTTTGTTTTTTAAAAATTTTTACTCTAATTAGAATGGCTATTATTAAGAACACAAGCAATAATAGGAATTGGCATGGATGTGGGGAAAAAGGCACACTTGTACATTGCTGGTGGAGTTGCAAATTGATGCAGCCACTCTGGAAAGCAGTATTTTATTTATTTATTTATATGGGGTGCTGAGGATCAAACCCAGTGCCTCACATGTACCAGTCAAGCATTCTACCACTGAGCCACAACCTGAGCCCTTCATTATCCCTTTCAATCCTCAGGACAATTCTGTTTTACAGGTGGGGAAACACAGAGGAATTAAGTAACTTGCTCAGGGTTCTACAACTGGGGCCTCAGTTGGGAATCAAGTGAATTGGTGGTGCTGCCATAACCCAGGCTCTGTGGAACTTCTTGGGAATAGAGTGAACTTTATTCTTTGAGCTCTTCCCTCAAATTTGACATAACCTGAGAATCACTTTTCAAACTATTCCAAAAGATAGAGTTACATGCTCTAATTAAGTAAGATATTGTGAAATAATTAGATATTTCAAATTTGGGAAACAAAGACAGATGATAGTCTCCTAATGGAGGGCAAATTTATTCCTTAAGAAAAGAACACTTGTGACAAACATCATCCTACTATGTATATTTATGAATATGCAAATGGTGTGATTCTACTTTGTACACAACCAGAGAAATGATAGTTGTACTCCATTTGTGTACATTGAACCAAAAATAAATAAATTAAAAAAAAAAGAATCTTCAAAATGAAAGGGAAAAAAATTAAAAAAAAAAAAAAGAGTGAAAAGGCAACTGTTTTCAGAAAGTTTTAAAAAAATGTGTCACTATTTAAGGGCAACTATTATTCTTTGAGATGTTTTTAAATGTTCCTAACAAAGTTTCTAAGGTCAAAGAAGTTTGGGGAAAACTCTGCATTATGCCTGCCTCTTGGATCCATACCCAAGGGTATGGAACCTGGGAAATTGCCCTTCTTGTTCTGAGTCTCCTGTGAGCACTCACATGTGAGCAGGGTAATTACTTGTTGCTCACCCGTGGTGGACAGGCAGACACAGGCTGGAGACTGCAGAACAGTTAGGAGGGTCCAGAAAGATGTATGTTAGAAAAGACCTGAAAATCCCAAGGGATCTTTAACCCTCTTAGTAGAAACTTTGACTTTTAGGTTCTTCAGGGGGATTTGAAGTCCTAGGCAGCTGACTTCTGTAACTGGGAGTACTTCTGTGTCACCTGCATGGAGAGGCCTCTTCCTGTAGTGGAGGCCTGAATTATCTCGGCATCTGTTAGTCAGAGCTCAGTGACAAATGTCCACATGTTAAAGTTTCCGAGAACTCCTGAGGTAGAGAAATGTGCTCCAGCCAGCATTCCCTACATTTTCTTGGTCATGTGTTATCTTTTTTTTTTTTTTTTTAAGTGTGTGCGTGTGTGGGTGTGTCGTTAAAACATCTACTAACATCTTCTGTACCACATTTAGAGGAATGAAGGCCCAAGACATGCCCTGGGTCAGACTCTAACCTTTGAGAAATTCTGAATCGAGGATGGTGGCCTTGTCCCATGTAACTTAAAATAAAAGAACACTAAATCATAAAGTAAGGAGGATCCACAAAGTTCTAATTTTTTAAATGATGAATGCACTTACCATTCATCATGCACTGTTCTAAGTATTTTAGTTGCATTAGTGTCTTCAGAATTCACAACAATAAACTGAGGCACAGAGAGATTCAATAAATTGTGTAAGGCCACCCATGGAATGTGATGGATCTAAGAGTCTGTTTGGTGCCAGAGTTTGTGCTCTTAAGTGATACATGTTCTGCCTCTCAGATTAAGAACTTGGATGCTCTTGAAAAAAATGATCTTCTTTTTGAAAAGCTTTCTTGTTATTCTTTTGGAAAGAGTAGTGGGAGTTCTTACTTTCTACAGCCTTGTCAGTATAGTTTGACTTTTTATGGTACCTCTGTTTACCAACTCCCTCACCATTACATTTGTATATTATAGAGACAGGATATTGCCTCAGCTGTCTGCCAGGTTGGCGTTACATCTTGTTCTTCAGGAAGGGGAAAAAATCAGCATATTCTGGGCAAATGTCACAGAAGAGAAACCAGTCTGGGAGGGAAGGCTGAGTCTGCATTTGGGTGGGTCATTCCCACATTCAGTTAAAAGTCATCAACCAAGAGTGACAGTTCAAGGCTTTGGAGAGTGTGGGTGGTGAGCTCAGTTGAGCAACAATCTGATGTCAGCCTAAAGGTTGTGGGTGACAAGGATGACAAGGAAACGGGGCTTGGAGAAAAGAGATTGAGTAAGGGGGCAGCTCTTTAACTTACTGCAACACAGTTCAGTGCAAGGCTGGGATCTGGATGCAGGTCCTGGGGAAGAAGGAGCATTCGGGGCATTGCAGGGGTGGAGAGAACTGTGTGGATAAGCAGATGGTCCCTGTTGAGTAGGCAAATTCTGGAGGCTACTGGCCCAATGCCGTCAACATTACCGTGATATCTGCTACCTTTATAACATTTGAGTTTCAAGGTAATAGAACAGTACTCTTTTTAGACCCAACTTGTTCTTGTAGAGTTTCATCTTTGTACATTGATAGGCTCATATCTTGTTTCTGGGGCTGGGTGGATGGGAGCTCCTAGGGGCCAGTAAGGACCTAGTATACACAGATGCTGAGGTGGGTGGGTGACAGGATCAGGCAGAGAGGGATGCTGAATCTTCCACATGACCTTATTTGACTAATGTAGGCTTATCTTGGCATTTTACTAATATGACACAGGGCTGGCTTCACGGTTGGATGAAGGTTTTGTAAGGCCTGAGAGTTGCATAATTTTAAGGTCTTCTTCTAAGGAAAAAAAAATGCAAAAGTATAATTACAACATTAATGATGAATGTGAAAATTAGTATCAAATAAGAAAAGAAAGAATATATTTTTTAAAACCTGATGAATAAAAAACTAGAATCATAAAATTCAGAAGTATGACATTTAAAAATTAATTGCCCAACAAACTACTTCTTCATTTTAATCTACATTTTGTGATTGCATACTTTCTAATCATCTCTCTTGATGCAATGATCATTTTGAAATATATTTTATACACAGAGAATGTGATCATAATTCAATCTTTCCCAGAGCATAGTTGTTTGAAATTTATTTTCAATTATTGAGAGTTTAGCAAAAAAACTTTCAGATTTTCACCTTGTTATGCCTTGTAAATTTTGTTGATTTTTGGTCAAATTTGTTAAAACTTTTATCATCATGACCTCTGAGATTTGATGGCATTTCTAGTTCCGGGGGGGACAGTGACTGATAGTCAATGCTCTGAATTAATGACCCTCATTAAGTGGTTTGTCCTCAGTGTCCTCATTTGGTATCATACTGTGATGATGTCAGTTTCATGACAAATCATATGAAATGTAGATCTTTTTCTAGTATGTTCTTGTGATTTAAGTTCTCTTCATAATTAGATCGTTAAAAAAGCCATAAGACAATTCATTATTTTTATTACTTCTTGATAAATTGTTGCTTTTGGTACAGTCTGAAAAAAATCATATCACTTGCTTCTCAATGTCAAAATAATTTCATTTGGTTACGTGAATGTTTTTATTACTTTTGTTTCAGATTTCATTAATTTTTACCTGAATTTTCTTTTAGTTTTTTAAAGCAAATTTAAAAATGAGAAAAGAAAGTTCCTTGATATATATCTAAATCAGGTATAATAATTTTTTCAGTAGTTTTATTGAAATGTTTTTCTAAATTATATTTAAAATGGTGTAGTTAAACTTTATAAAATATGGAATTTTCATCAGACAAGAAGAGTATGGTGCATTTATATGGAGTGTATTTCTGACAGGAGAACTCTTCAAACTTTGACTAGACATCAATGGTAATGGACTCCTCTACTTATTATTTTACACTTGAGGTGACTGCAAAGAATTTCCAGACTTGCTTTTATTTCAAACTTTTTATTTCCACTACCTATATCCTTCAGTGTCCGGCATCCCCAGGCACATCACTATGGTGACAGGACTTTGGTCCTGTGCTTCCTTGTTGTGTTGACAGTTGCGTCATCTGTGGGCTGGAGTATACCGGGATGCCGTTCCTAAACTGCTAAGGCTAACAGTAACACTGCACATGAAAAGTGTATGAACCTTGTATTTCCCTATATCTGATTCTTTGTCTTTATGCCTGAATTGCCCACAGCCAGCTGAGTGCAGTGGCACATGCCTGTAACCCCTGTGGCTTGGGAGGCTGAGGCAGGAGGATTGCAAGTTCAAAGCCAGCCTCAGCAATTTAATAAGGTCATCAACAACTTAGTAAGACCCTGTCTCAAGATAAAAGATAAAATGTACTGAGGATGTGGCTCAGTGGTTAAGCACTCCTGGGTTCTGTTCCTGGTGCAGGGGGAAAAAAAAAAGCATGACCACAGCCACCTCAGTGCCTCCAGAGGCAGAGGAAAGAGGATGTAAGTGGCCAGCCTTGGTAACTTAGGGAGACCCTGTCTCAAAATAAAATATAAAGAAGACTCGGGATTTAGCATAGAGGTAGAGAATGTGTGTAATGTGTGCAAGGCCCTAGGTTCAATCCCCAGGACTGGAAAAAAAAAATAATGGAAAGAAAAAACATTAGCTGTATCTGAGTATTACTTATTTTATTATTTACACAGTATTTACTATTTACATGTTTCTTGAAATTGAGTTACTTTTAAAATATTAAATAACTACCTTCCTAAGGAGTAACTACACCTGTGAAATCATAGGTTTGATATATTAATCATGTTTCTTTTCTGATATATGTTGACATGGTTCCCTAAATATTGGGATAATAAATCTCCAAAATCATCCTGTGTTCAACTAATGGCATGTGTACCCATGATGGAAAAGCACTGCTCTAAGCTAATGATTAATATGTAACTCTAACTCCTGTAATACTAATTTTTGTGAGTTCTCTCAAAAATTGCCTAGTTAAACAGAAAAATATTTCCCCCAGTAGGACAGGAGTAAACTTGGACTTTTTCTGACTCTCCATTGAGTGAAAATATAGTGGACCCGAGTGCTACTCTTTCCTAAAAACATTCGCTTTTCTACCAACTTCCCATCATGTACTCTTTTATAAGAATATACTATTATATCATTCTTTAATTTTGTAAGTCAGCTGAGAAAGTTTTCCTGGCAGGAGCATTACCAAGAAGTTATATTTCTGGCTATCCTGGGCTCCCTAAGAATTTGCTACATCAAATCCACAAGTTGTTTGAGAGCCTTCTGGCAGCAGGAAGTAAATAGGGCTTGAAATGTTGCCAAGTTCTCATTCTATTGAGGTACGTGGCATTCTTGCGATCCCCAATTGATGATCCTCTGACTGGCTGCCACAGAATCATTTGGGGAACGGTAGCAGAAATAATTCCCAGTCCAAGCCCCACATATGGAAATCCCAAGCAGATCTAGTAGGGAAGGAGTTGGGAATTTGCAGCTCCTTTATAGTTTCCTCCCCCAAAGTCATTCTGACATGAATCATGAATGTGACTGTGTCCATGAATCATGTACCATGTTCTGGTCTATGCAGTGATTATTGATATAGGGTAGAACCTTATTTAAGAATTTTCTTCTCATTCTAAATAAAGTAAAAAGGATTTATTTTTTTAAAAAGAGACATATATTGTAGACACTGGATATATCATTTTTCTGAAGAGATATAAAAAGAGGGCTGGGGTTGTAGCTCAATGATAGAGCACTTGCCTAGCATGTGTGAGACACTGGGTTCAATTGTCAGCACCAAACACAAATAAAACAAAGGTCCATTGACAACTAAAAAAAATTTTTTTTTAAAAAAGATATAAAAAGAACTTTAGATACCATCTTGGAACCAGTTAGGAGTTAAAGTTGGTTGAAATTAATTTGAACTGAACTTAATGAACATTAATTGTGAAGCAGAAAAATTTTATATTGTTTTTAGAGAGGTGGGAAGAAAGTAATAAAATGCCTAATTCCCATTTCATGCTATATTTTAGCAAAATAAAACAATTGTGGATTCTGTCTCTGCTCATGTAGCTAATCTGTCTCCACCATTCCTGATACCCTTGTTGTGCATTTGGAATCAATCATCACAGGCATGCATAGCTGCAAGCATTTGGTTTCAGAAAAGAGGTTCACAGAAGCTAAGTGGTAAAAGAAATATGGTTGGCTCAAATAAAAAAGCTGCATTGATGAAACTGGAGGAGGAAATGAAATCAGACCTCCAACCATCACATTTTATCATAGTACATTAAATGTCTTCTTACCAGAGTCAAGCGAAGTCCAGAAAACACTGAAAGCTTGGCTTTGGGCACAAGGCAGCTTGGATTTTTCTTCAAGCACCCTGTTGCAGCAAATGGTGATGTTTAAGATTCTCACCTTTTTTTCTTTTTTAACTAATCTAAGAACCTGTCCTTCATTTTGCTAGAGTAAAATTTGTTGGGCAGAGCAGAAGCATTTATTGTGTTTCCCATTGAATTTTAATTTTTATCAAAGTTGTGTGTATACATTATTTAATAATTAAATAGTTGTGCACTTTCTCTTCCCAAGATGTAGCTGCTTTTAACTTTTTTTTTTTTTTACTGTTTCCTCAAATATAATAAATGGAGAAGGTACACTAGACCTTGAGAATCTCCATCATGCGTTTTCCTAAAACTGTTTCTCAAGTTATGTTCACTAATCATTTATTATCTTAATTAACTGGGATAATTGTTAAAAAATAAGGAGTTTTATGCAGACATAAAGAAGAATGAAATTATGACATTTGCTGGTAAATGGGAGGAACTGGAGAATATCATGCAAAGTGAAATAAGCCAGACCCAGAAAGTCAAGGATTGGATGTTTTCTCTGATATGAGAAGCTAGTCCAAAATAAGGGGAAAAAAAGAGAAATCAAAAAACCAAAGGTCAAGTGTTTTCTCTGATATTTGGATGCTAATTCACAAGAAGGGTGGGGGCTAGGAAAGAATCCACATACTTTAGATTAGGTAGAGGGGAGTGTAGGGAGAGGAGCGGGTATGGGAGTAGGAAGGATAGTAGAATGAATCAGACATTATTACCCTATGTACCTATATTACTATATGATTCTACATCATGTACAAACAGAAGAATGAGAAATTATACTCCAACTATATATATGATGTATCAAAGTGCATTCTATTGTCATGTATAATTACTTAGAACAAATAAAAAAAAATAAGAAAAGAAGAAACCCCCAGTGGGGGCAATGGATTCCATGAAAATAGAAGGGAAATTCGTGGGATAGAGGATGGAGTCCAGGGGGAGGGAAGAGGGGCTGGAATAGGGAGGAACAGTGTAATGAATATGAATTAACTTCCTATGTACATATATGAATATACCACAGTGAATTTCACCTTTATGTGTATCCATAATGTAGTAATTAAAAAAATACTATAAGTAAATAGAAGAAAGATCACTAGAGCAGAGGAAAGGGAACAGGGGAGACAGGAGGAGAGGGAAAGGGAAAGTACTGGGCACTGAATTGGAGTAAATTACATTTCATGTTTGTATAATTATGTCAAAATGAATGCTAATATTATGTATAACTAATAAAGTTAATTAAAGTAAGGAGTCCTGGGTTCCATAACAGACCTAGTAAGTGAGACTTGCTGGGGTCTGGAGCCTGGGTGTCTGTTCTAAACAGCCTTTAAGTGATCCTTATGCAAATTAAAGTTTGAAAGTCACTTTCTTAAAGCCTCTTGATTTTTGCCAGGAAATATCATATTTTTTAACTCTATTTGTCTTTCTATCCATTCTCATGGGTTAGAGTCCTGCCTAACAAAGATTACAACTTTCACCAATGATATCAATATGAGCAAGATCAAATAGTAAGTTCACCCCATGCAGAACAGTGAGAAATAACTCTAGAAACTGAAATCTGAGTCCTGGAAGTACTTATTGAGTTATTCCTTCTAGACCCTTCAGTAGAAAGATTAAAAAATTGTGATTTAATTTTGGTTTATAATTAGGAACATTGCAGTTTATTAAATTATCATATTTTTTCTTACACGAAAATCCATACTTCCTAAAAACAATAACAGTTATTTCCTGTTAATTGTAAAATTGCTGAATAATATTTGAAATTGCTTTGTATTTCCTTTAGACCAGAATATTTCCTAATAAGGAAGTACTTAGTAGGAAATAGGTACTATATTCTGAAGTCTTTTTCTTTTTCTTTTTTTGGTGCTCAGGGCTTGTACATGCCAGTCAAGCACTTTACCACCGAGTTTTATCCCCAGCCCTTTGAAGTAATCTTAAATGCTTATTTTTTCTGTTTAGTTATAGTACCAATTTGCTATATATGTAGGTTTGTTTCAGTTTGTTTTCAAATAAGGCTGGAACTTTTTATTCTTAGGTTTAATTTAATTTTTGAAATATATAAGATCTACGTGTTCAAAACTATATGAAATATATAAAGTGTGTATACTCAGAGAAGTTTCATTTACATCTTTTCTCTCAGTCTAGCTGCTACCTCCTCTTTCCTTATAAGTGATCATTTTTATGGATTTTTGCCTTTTTGTTGTTTCTTTTTACAAATGCATGCATATAGGTGTACATATTCTCATTTCTCCTCATTTTTTTTTCACAAAACATGAAAAATGCTGCATTTTCTATTCACATATAAATTGTGAAGATTAAGGAGACCCCTTGCAAACTACCACTTTCTCCCCAACTCTCCAAAGATTGAGATGATGAGTTAATAGTTTGTCTTGTTCTTAGGTACTCTCTTGTTTCAGGTTTCCAAACTGAACTTTTGACTAACAAAAAATTGTTGTGCAAAGTCAGCATTTTTGACCCCATGTTAATGAATAGGGCTTGAGAAGTCACACAGTGTATCTTATTTGTTTGTGTACAAATGTGTACATAAATGACCCAAACAATGTTCATGTCAGATGGCCGAGAAGGAAATAATATACCTTCTTTTTGTCCTTTGAAAAGATCCAGGTGTAGCACCCAGAAGCCACCATTTTACTGTTGTTTCATATTAAGTGTCTTTTTTTTCCCTTAAAATATTGTTGAAGACTGTTGCAAAGAAGTGTCATTATTTGACTTCCCTGTGAGAGACCTTTTGTTTTGTAAGTTCATTATATAAGGTGATCTAGATTCTTCCCTATCACTATTCTACCAAATTAGCATATTTATGCCGACTAGTGCAGAAAAATAATGTGTATAAAAACAGAGAAGCCAAATCTAACTGAAGAAATGATTAGAATTTGAGTAGAAATATAAAGCATCTGCTTTTCTCCTTCTTTGCAACATTCATTGACAATAAGGCACATTGTAAAGAAAGAAAGCATTTTTTCCACAGAAAGATTTTCCACTTGAATTCACTCTCCAACACTCCCAAAGGTATGTTCACTTCCTGTTTTCCTGCCTGAGGCACACTAAGTTGGAATATGAAAACCCCTGGAGGCCAAATATATTTTAAATGGTTCTCAGTATGAGTTTTTGTTTCTTAGCAATAAGCATCTCTACTTTTTGCATAATAATCCATAGAAATCAAATTGCATGATTAATTTTCAAGAAATCATTGGATATAAAGTTTACCTAAAGCTTTAGACAAAAGCAGTCGGAATATACTTTCCTTTTGATGGGTAGTTCATTAGCTCTGTGTTTCTTTTTTAAATATAAAACAGCTTATGTTTAGTTATGTTATCAAAATATATATCTCATGGTATATATCATGATATATCAGACCTAATGATTTTTTCTAAAATCTATAAAAATATGTAAACTACTACACTGAAAAAGATTAGCTTCGAGTGTTCTGTTTTATTTAGTGAAATAAATTCTCTGAAGCAGTTTAGTATTGACCTAGGAAGAACATCCATTAAACCTATTTTTAATTTATCATGCTGATTTTGAAGTTTTTAAGGAAGTAAACTTATTTACTTCTAAATATATTTAAATATATTTTGTTCTTAAAAAGATTAACTATAAACTGTGAAAACTAATATTGTGATCTTCCATCATACAGATGAACATGGAATATTAAGTTTCTGAACTTTTATAAATGTTCACAAGAAATGGTGAAAACCATCTCTTACGTGGATAATCAGTTTTTTCTGGGGAATGCTAATGATTAATTAGAAATGGCTTTGCTAATACACCTGTGACTTACTGTAATTTTCATGAGCAATAATCACTCCAAGGCAACATATATTTTTTTAAGATTTAAATTTTATGATTTTTATTCATATAGTACATAATTAAAATGTAAAAAAAGTGAATCAGGCAAAGGCTCAGCAGAAAATAGATGAAATTCAAAATTATATGAGACTTTATAACAAAGCCATTTATAAAAACGTGGGGGTAAGAACCCTATCACCAACACCAATACCCAGGAATAATCACTACAGCTTAATTAGAGATAAGAGAGAGTGAATACTGGAACTTAGGGTATGAATAAGTTCTGCTGTTGGTTCAGTGGTCCTTGAGAGAAGTCACAACCTTCTTTGGAGAGAGATAGCCAACTCCAGGGACCTAGAACAAGGGAGCCAAGTACTTTGTCTTCACTCATTTCCCTCTTCCTGTTCTTCTGTTGTTTTTTTTTCCACTGCCCAGTGTCTTAATGTGTTTTGTGTTATAACAAAACACCTGAGACTGAGTAAGTTATAAAGAAAAGAGGTTTAGTTATCCTGTCATTCTAGAGCTTCAAGAACAGGAGCTGGCATCAGTTTCTGGCGAGAGCCTAATGGCAGATAGCATCACCATGGCAGGAACTTGTGAGGAAGAGATCACTTATTGATGCAGGAAGCAAGAGACAAGGAAGGAACCAAACTGGCTGCTCATTTAATAACATCCAGTTCTGTGGAAACTGATGCATTTGCATGAGACTCTTCTCACTCCTGGAGACCAGCATGAATCCCTTTGTGAGGATAATCTTGACCCAGTCACCTCACACTTGGCCCCACTCTTAAAGATCTCACCACCATTCACTACTGTCACATTGGGGACTAATCCTCAACATGGGTTTCGGCAGTGACAAACTACTTCTTAACCATCCAACACTACCAGAAGCCAGAAAGCAGGAAATCCTTTGCTGTGAACCTTAAAGGTTGGTGCCCTGGGGCATAGGGCAGGGTGGCAAATGGATCTTGATGGGCAAATAAAACCCAGCATAAAAGATAGATGGAGAAGTCTCTTTCCTGCTGGGCACCTAGGCTTCTCCATGAAAGCAACCATCTTACCAAAACCTTCTGGAGATCTTAATCCGCTCTTATTTTGTAAATAAACTGAGGAGTGGGGATTATTTTTATAGACTTTTCAATTTGCCTAAAGCAACCTTGCTGCTGGGAAGGAGCCCCTGATGCATGCCAGAGGTTTCCTGAGGGTCACTTAAGACAATATGACACATATCCTGTTCCTGTGTTCTGGGTGCTCCGTATGGTCCCTTTTGGCTTTAAAAGTACTAAATAGGTTAAGTTTTCATATTACTGCCTTGTGTTTCCTATTAGTAAATCTGGCTCAGAAATAAAAAATGTATTGGCGCCAAAAAATATTGGCTCCTTGCAGATAAGTGATTATAACTTATTTTTTCTTAAATGGACTTTTCAGTGGATCTCAAGCACAGTTTCCTACCCTGCAGTTCATGGATGAACCCTGAATTTCAGGAATGATTGAAATTACATTCAGCATATTGAGTATGTATTCATGTGAATCTTCAGGAGTTGTTGGCCATGGCTTTCATCAAATTCTCATAGAGGTCTTTGAGTCATAAAAAAACTTGGAAATGTTGGTCTGAAGAAAGTTTAATTGAGTTGGAATTTCTTTTTCCCTCTCATTACATATTTTTAATGTGACCTCTGCTTCTTAGATTTCAGCAGTCTGAGCAAAGTGATTGACATCAGACATAACATTGAAGTTCAAATAATCTCAATCACTTCAAAAATTCTCTATTAGCCGGGTGTGGTGGCGCACGTCTGTAATCCAAGCGACTTGGGAGGCTGAGTCAGGAGGATCGTGAGTTCAAAGCCAGCCTCAGCAACTTAGTGAGGCCCTAAGCAACTCAGTGAGACCCTGTCTCTAAATAAAATACAAAATAGGGCTGGGGATGTGGCTCAGTGGCTGAGTGTCCCTGAGTTCAATCCCTGGTTCAAAAAAAAAAAAAAAAAAATTCTCTAGTGTACTAGAGTCATATGTGCTAAGTGATTCTTGAAATATAAAACGGTGTGAACTTTGTCATGAAATTCCATTATGACCAGTTAATAAAGTGATTTATGTTTAATGAGGATATGTCAATTGAATAGAAACCCAGAGAAAAATATTTTGCTTATGTGATAGAAGAGAAGATTGAGGTTAATGAAAAGATTGTATGTCATTTTTTTCTAGAAATTTTATATTTTGTTGAAATTTGTGATTTTTTTCATATGTGAAAGTAGATTTGATAAATTAAGCTAAGTATAATCCTACTTAAGGTTTTTATTAACATTTTTATCCTAAAATTATTATATTGTCATATTTTTTATTCCTTATTTATATACGTTGTCCTATGGCCAGATATTTTTCTGAGTAAGAAATTATAATTTCATGTTAAAAATCGTTAAGTTCAATATATGATATTCTAGCAGCACTTAAGGGATTTTTTTTTCTCTTTTTATGAGACACACACAAAACAAAAAAATGTTTTTTCTGGAACTGAGGATTGAACCCCGGGGGCACTTTACCATTGAGCTACATCCCCAGCCCTTTTTACTTTTTACTTAGAGACAAGGTATCACAAATTTGCTGAGGCTGGCCTTGAACCTGTGATCCTCCTGCTTTGGCCTCACAGGTAGCTGGGATTGCAAGCATGTTTCCACACCCAGCTCACTAATTATGGAAACTACTAGTGGAACAGTATAATTTTTAGTGTACTTTCCACAGCATTGGTAGGCTAGATTAGAGGAATCTTCCCTCCCCTTCTCTCCCCCTCTCCCCTTTTCTTCCTTCTCCTCCCTCTTTGTTTTAAGTATCTGAAACTTAACTATCTTAAATGAAAGAAGAAACTATTTATTTTCATTTAGGTAAATTAAACTTTAGAGCAGTGGAGGTGGGACCTGGCCTGGATGGTGGCATCCAGGGGCTCAGTTTATATCGTCTCTCTTTTTTTTTAATTTAATTTTGATTCATTGAACACAAATGGAGTACAGCTATTGTTTCACTGGTTGTACACGAAGTAGAGTCACACCATCTGTGCATTCATACATGTACACAGGACAATGATGTCTGTCACACATTCTGTTATTATTACCCCCCCACCCTGACCCCACCCCTCCCGTCCCTCTAGGCTATCTATCCTTCCTCCATTCTTGTCTCTTTTTATTTCTTGACTTTAATTGTATCTGAGTTGGCCTCATTCTCTTTTATTTTTTCTTCAGGTGAAGAATGACATTATGGTCATAGAAAGCATAAGACTTATCACTCTCTTGCCAGCAAACAATGTAGGAAGAGAACTTCTCTTTCATCACTTATGAGTAAACAGAGTTCAAGTGAGTGGAGTTGGTTGGTCTGGCTTGGGTCACATGTCTGATTGTTGGGCAATTGCTACAGTCAACAGCTCATCCTATTATTAGCAATCCATTCATGAATTTCCCAAAGCAAGGGGAGAGTTGCCGATTACCAGAGTAAGGGGGTAAGATTGCTGGGCTGGCCCATGTCCAACACAGCGTGTTAATATGTACAGAAAATGCTGCTGCCAAATTGCTAGCTACAAATCTGTCCTCTGGGCTCTGTAAGCTAAGAATTAAACTGCTTGTTCTATTTTAACTATAAAAAGCGCAAAGTCTGGAAAAATAGGGATCTGTTTGATTTCCATATGTTCTTAGTCTTCCTATAAAAGAATTTCAAGTAGATAATACTTAAGTATAATCTTCACATAATCTTCAGCATTGTAGAAAGCTTTTAAGTTGCTGCCTAGCTGGCAAAATTGAATATGAATGCAAATGAAAAATAAGTAGCACATTACATTTTATGCCTCTGACACATTTGGAAATAATTCTTGCGTGGGCATTTTGAATACAATAGACCTTCCCTGCTAATTTTTCCATATAATCCTTTTTATTTTTCCTTTTGGAAATTGCTTAAAATGTTCATTAAAGAATGAACAGCACCGAGAGTGAAAATTGATGCAAGGTTTATTGTCTCTTCTGAAGTTCAGAAATCCTCTAGGGTGAAATATCTTTATTCTTATAACTCTTTTGATGGGAAATACCCATCAAAATACATTCTTCTGTTATAGCATTCTAATTAGGGCCAGAGAAGACACTAAAAGAAATAAAGATGTAAAATACTTTTCACAATCCCAGTTTCAATGTAGCAATTCACTTTATCACCACACTTATTATCATTTATTATGCTTTGTGATGCATGAACAAGATATTAGCAGAATAGTCAGCTACATAAACAGCCAGCACAGACCAAAGTCATGAGGAAGCTTCCTTACCACTCCTTTAATGTCTCACTACAATAGATAATACCTGTGTCCTTTTCTTTGATGTAAAACCTATGTAAGCTGAGCCTGTCCTTAGTGCTTGTTGATTTTAATAACTTTTCATCCTTTCCCACCCAAACCATGAGGAATCCATGAGTTAGGATAAAAAGAAAAATGATCTTGATTTATTTTAAAGGATTATTTTGTAAAAAAATGCTTGCAGTTTATAACAATAACAGAAATGAAAATAAGAAGACTCCTGTATAATCTTGCCCTCCAAATAAGCAATTGCCTTTCCCCTTTTTGTTTGTTTCTATTCCTTTCCTGATGGGGATGTACACATTTTCTGTCATTGTGAGCATAATGTAGTTAGAATTTATATTCTGCCCTTTCTGGTTAACATTGTTAACATTTATATAAGCATTTCCATATAGTCTGCATTCAATTTGGATTCATAAACTCTTTGCTGACAACTGGTGAGCTGGCACATGTCTGTAATCCCACCTACTCTGGAGGCTAAGGCAGGAGGATCACAAATTCAAGGCCAGCTTGGGAAACTTAGATCCTGTCTCAAAAAAAAAAAAAAAAAAAAAAGACTGAGGATGCTGCTCAGTTGTAGATTTATCCTTTGATTCAATCAATCACCAGTACAGAAAAAAAAAAATCATATAATTTATGATGGAATTCCCCCTTTTTTGGACAGTTATGTTATTTTGGGGGTTTAAACTTTGTAAATGATGCTATTGTCAGTATATTCATGCATCAGAACCTCTGTTTTTGGAGAATTATTTCTTCAGGAAAAATTCTAAATAATGGAATTATTGCATCGAAGATTAAAAGCATTTTTCATAATCCAGTTTTACAGTAAATTTGAGATATTTTTAAAATTTGGAAATATGTGGCTACAACTTTATGATGTGTTTGTTTTTCGTTAATGTTCACAAGAATGTAATTTTTATTCTTCATGAAATCCTTTCCATGTGTTCTTCCAAATTACTTACTGTTAGTCTGTCCTCATGTGGGAAAAAATGTAAGCCTAAAGCCTAGATTCATAGTTAGATTCATTTGAAAGAAAGAGAACAGAAAGGAAACATGTATTGATTTTTTTCACCCTTCTATCTAATTTGCTTTGGGTCTGTCTTGATGTCTTTTATCCTTTTTCCCCCTATGGAGAAGAGCTTATTTCATGACTGTATCTATTTGTTAGCCTTTAAACCCAGTCCTGGACAGAGAAACATGATGATTTTTCCCTTTACACAAACCTTAGATGGTTTCCAATGCCCTCCTTACTGTAGATATACCCACCATATCCTGGCAATTTTTAATAAAACTAGATTTCTTTAATTCTGTGATCATAAAATCATATATTGTCCTCTTTACAACTTTCAGTGGGAAACCTTTTGTCAGTATCCAGAGAAGTATAACTTTCAGAAAAGTAAATATTGGACAGCATGGAAAACCAAAGAAAAAGGGTGGGTTCAGAATTTGAACCTTATGAGTTTTTTGTACCCCATGAACATTGTGACTAACTGGCATGAAAATATTCAGGAGTTGTGAGCTGCTTAATTGAAAGTCTTGGGAAATCGGATGGCATTTGTATTTCTTTTCATATCTCAGACTTAGCTGGTTCCTGGCAAGTATGACTTTTAGTGTTCTCCACATCCTGTATATTCTACCCACTCTGTGGGACATACAGTCTGTGAAGGGACACATACCATGAATACTTGGCTTACTTTGACTTAATTTGAAAGTTACTAAAAATCAGTTTATTCTATTGAAAAATTTAGCATATAACATAAATTTCTGGATTCATTGCCTTGTAACTACAAAATAATCCCTAGTTGGAAATTCAAACTGAAGTTTCCACCTATAAGCAAACTCTAAAAGTAAGTCACATAAACAGGTGCACCACTGTTATTCTGTGTAGTAATTACACAAACACATCTCTTGATCCAACTGGAGATTTCCATAGTTTTCAAACACTGTGGATCTACAAAGAACTATGGTCATTATTATCAAATTTATGACAAAAGAATTTTAAATGAGAAAAAAATCCTATAGGGTTACTATAATCTGGATCCGATTTTGTTTCCACATCTTTTCAGATATTGCAGAATTCAAGGACTAGAACAGATAATGGAATTATAGTTTAAATGTCTTTCATTCCTCAGATGTGTGTGTATTTTCTGTTAGAATGGTCACTGGTAATTTCTATCAGGTATTTATTATCCATCCAAAGGAGGATTTTGAAAAGAATGAACCACTTTTCATTTCTTTCTTGTTTCTGCCAGTGTTATTTTGCTGAATCTGCTTTTACTCATATTATAGTGATATGCCAGTTTTTAACTTTAAAATTCTCGTTTGTTCTTGTTTTTGTCTTTGGCTGCTCTGTAAGTGCTGGAGAAAACTGATTCTTCCATCCTCAAAACTCTTGGTATGAACTCATGCTTTTGCTCCTACTTCTTGATAGCCCTTCTTCACAGCACTTCTCCTCTCAACATGGGCATACTCAAGTCTGAGTCACTGTCCTTTATACTCCTCCACCCATCATCATCACCCAACCCTATATCTGTAGAGATCTTCCAATCCTGCCTCTTTGTTTCCACCTCATGGCTCCAGTTCCTATTGCACACCTCTGCCTGGACCTCAGTTGTCCTATTGCACACCTCTGCCAGGCCCTCAGTTGTCACTTCACAATCAACATGTCTATTCTGAACACATCAGTTTTTCCCCAACCTCATCCCACAAACCTTCCAGATTTTCACCTGTCTATACTACTTTTCCAGTCATCCAAGTTTATTAAGTATCTGTTGCAGATGATGTGGTAAAGACAAAAATTAGAATTTTGGTTAGGTTTCATTTTCTCTTACTGGGTAACAAACTACTGAAAGCTTACTGACTCAAAAAAACAAATTTATTATCTCAGTTTCTATGAGTCAGGAATTTGTTTTCAGATTAGCTGGTTCCTCCACTCAGGGTAGAACAAAGGTGTCCTCTGGGGAGGCAGTCACATCTGAGGTTTGAGGTTCTCTTTCAGGCTCATTCCCTAGTTGGCAGAGCTCAGCATTTCTTGTGGCTGTGTGACTGAGGCCCTTGTTGTTTGGGGACCTCTCTAACTTCCTAGTGTCATTCTCAGGTCTTGCCCCATGGTCCTTCCAGAGGCAGTTCATTAACATGGTGGTGACTTCTTCGTAGGCCAGTAGGAGAGCTTTTGCTGCTGCTTCTTACCTGATTAAGCTACGCCCTCTAAAGTTTATCTCCCTTTTTATAAACTCAGATTCTATTCATAAGGGACCTTAATTACATCCATAAAGTTCCTTTTCCTACAAGATGTAACTTAATCATGGGAGGGGATCCCATTATATTCAAGGCCCTACCCACACTGGAGGGGAAGGAAGTATGCAGGATTTTTCAGTGGGTGGGAATCTTGGGGGCTTTCTTAGAATTCTTTTTTGCCACAGGACAAAAGGAAGCAAGAATGGTGATGAGCGCCATCGTTATTTAAGTGATGACATTACATTAGTTGTAACATAGGTGGTGTCTGTAGTGCTAGCTTGAGGTTTTCATATTAGTGTGTATTTGTGAAAAATTATACTAATTATACATCCCTAGTAACATATATATTCTTAAAACATATCTACAAAATATTTCATTACACATTCATTTAGAGGCATACACTAATTGTATCTTTTTTTTTTTCTTTGGGGGGTACTGGAGATTGAACCCAGCGATGCTCTATCACCGAGCTATGACCCCAATCATTTTTTTTTTTTTTTTGAGATAGAGTCTTGCTAAATTGTCAAGGCTGGCCTTGAACTTCTTGAACTTGCTATCTTCTTGTTTCAGCCTCCTAAATTGCTGGGATTACAGGCATGAGTTATTGTTGTAGCCAAAGAAAATAAAATCATTCAAGCCGATCTCGTAAAGCCAAAAGAAGCCTTTATTTTTAAGCTGGCCAGCGACGACCTCCCTTACACCTAAAAGCGGGGTGCCTGGAAATCGCGCAATAATTCTGTTGTTGCCAACTTTTATAGGGCGCGGGAAGGGATTAGAATGTGGCTGTAGGGAGTGGGGATTAGGGTGGGACTGACTCTCTCCTGATGGCACTGGAGAATCTTTTTGGGAAGTATAACATTATCATGCCCAGCACTGATTATATCTTAAACTGATCTTTAATACTTTTTGGCAAGAATTTCCTACAATTCAACCATATTTGAATGTGAAATTTAATATTTTTTTTGGTGGTGCTTGCTTGGGATTGAATGTAGGGCCTTGACTGGGCTATATTTCTAGCCCCTGGAATTTAGATTATTTTTAGAAACACTATGGTTTTTGTTGAGAAATACATGCCACTTCTTTTTTATCTTTTTTTTTTTTTTTAAATAAAATTCTGGAAAATTGTACATGTTGTTCCCTCCAACCCAGGTAAGGTCGAATGTAAAGTGACTGATTTCATCTACCTTGCCAGATAAGCACAGTTGCTTCTGGTGAATAATCAAATCATGGCTTTCATCCTATTTCATC
This sequence comes from Glaucomys volans, assembly GCA_020662805.1. NCBI lineage: Eukaryota > Metazoa > Chordata > Mammalia > Rodentia > Sciuridae > Glaucomys > Glaucomys volans. Next base: position 416,747 of record JAJEJO010000327.1, read on the forward strand.
CTCTGACATTTGGAGGAGTATCAGAGGAGTATCATTCTTCTTCTAAATTGCTTGTGTGTGTGTGTGTGTGTGTGTGTGTGTGTGTGTGAGAGAGAGAGAGAGAGAGAGAGAGAGAGAGAGAGAGAGAGAAACTAGCCAAACCACATTTTGAAATGCTGTCTTTTCTTAGGAACAAATCTGTTAAGACAAAAATCTAGGTATTTTATTTGAGTAAACAGAATAGTGTTTCTGATCTGGTGTCCTAAAATATATTCATAATAGCATCTGTTTCTCTATAAATATAGAAATTTGTTGTTAATTATTTTCTGCTAGTGTTGCTAAAATTGGTGATAGAACTTTTCTTTGAGTCATTATCTGTTTTGTATTCTGTGCTCTACTAATCTAAACAGTTCACAAATCTAAGAGAAAAGTATTTTTTCAGAAGAGAACTTTCCCAATATTTTTCATTGATTTGGCATAGATCAAGGTCTATTGTCAATTCTGGTGGGTTATTTTAGTAGGCTGTAAAAAATTCATTCTTATTTCCATCTTATGGAGGAGGGAATTCAACAATTTACACCATTTTTTTAAATATGGTGTATTAGTAGGAAAAAAGGAGAAATGAAGTTGATTTTATTTTTAATTGATCAGGTATTTGCTTGATGTGAAATTAACTACTGACACTTGAAGACTTAACTTTTCTTATCTGGAGCAGCTTATGCTAGTGAGACTGTTTTGTGGAGCACTCTTTTATAAATGTGGTCGCAGATTGCTCTGCTATGAGCTGTGTAGCTTTGCAGTTGATCTAAAGGAGGTTAAACTGAAATTTGAAATTAGTATGCCTACCTCTACCCACATACAAATTCAGTCCTCACTTCTTGATCGACTTAGCATTTCTGTTCTCTTAGGGAAAAATAAAGAGAGATTCATGGCTCAGTAATGATAGTATTCACCCTCCAATTCATGTCTATCTTGAGCTTGTTGCAGTCAGGGTGACATTTCACCCTCCATTAAGGGAGCCTTGATGATAGACATAAATCCATAGGTAATATCTTGTTCTTGAATGTGACTAAAAGTGCCTCTATCCTATACCCAGGTGTCCTAGTTATCTTGTCTGTTCATTGATGTTTCTTCCTGTCTCCAGGGCATACCAGATCAAAATTTGAATGTATTAGTAGCTTTCTAAGAAAAGGAATAAACTATGGCTGTAGAAGAAAAAAAATTTTTGCTTCTGGTAGTAAGGAGGTAGATGAGATAGATTTCCTTGTACAGTGGTGACTTTTCAAGTGGCTTATCTGTTTTTTTCTATTCATGAACATATGATTAAAAAAATTCTAATCTTCATGAAGGTTTATACCATTCCATATTTAGAAAATTTGTGCTTAGAAATTAACATTACTTTCCTTTTTGAATCTGTATAAAAGCTGACTAAAGATACAGGCAAAATATTTAAGAAAAACATTTAAATGATTTCAGATACACCCATGCACATCCACACAAGTCCATATGTGGGTGGAAATTGTGAAGAAGTTTTCATCAATATGCATGCCATTTAAAAGTGCAAGAGATCCCAGGGAAAATAATTTCCAACCTTCACATCAGAGATACTTCTTTTCATCTATTTTTATGTATTATATAAATAAAATATACTATTCTTCTCATCACTACAATATGGTCTACATTAAATTCAAATTTAATTTCTTTTTAAATTTAAAATAGGAGCTGGGTCTGGTGGTGCACACCTGTGATCCCAGTCACTCAGGAGCCTGCAGCAGGAAGATCAAACATTTGAGGCTGGCCTCAGAAATTTAGTGAGACCCTAAGCATTATGGTGAGACCCTGTCTCAAGATGAAAAATAAAAAGGGCTGGGGATGGAACTCAGTGGTAAATTGTCTCTAGGTTCAATCCCCAGTACCAAAATAAATAAATAAATAAATAAATAAATAAATAAATAAATAAAATAAAAATAATGAAATTAAAATAGAGAAGCTAAACAATATGCCACTTGTTAAAAAGTAATATTTTAATAGTTTTCTAAGTGGTTGTTATTGGCATTTAGAACTCACATTATGGTTTCATTTTTTTGTAAGCTTTTAGTAATTCATTTATTTGAAGAAAGTGATTTAAAATTAACTTAGAAGTTAATCTTCCCTTTCGGTGAAAAGATACTATGTTTACATATTATCTATGACCATGATGATGATGGCTTTTTTAAAGAATTCTAATGAATTAACATGTACTCTACTCAGTTAGATGGTCTCATAATGATAATATATAGATGAATGGGTATGCAGACTTTTCTACCAAAATCTACCCTGAGTTGGAGAAATTAATTGTATTTATTTATGTATTTTTTGGTAGCAGGGATTGAACCCAGGGCTACTTAACCACTGAGTCACATCCCCAACCCTTTTTATTTATTTATTTTTTGTTTTATTTTGAGACAGGGTTTCACTTGGTTGTTTATAGACTTGCTAAATTGCTGAGGGTGACTTCAGACCTGCAATCCTCCTGTCTCATCTAGGATTATAGGTGTGGACCAATACACCTGGCTGAGAAATTCATTTTAAATTCATGTCATGGAGGCATTTTTATCATGGATCTCCTTTGGTAATACTCTACCTACCGTATTTAGGTTTTTTTTCTTACTGTTTCCTCCCTCTGCACCCAGCTTTATTAAGATATAATTGACAAAATAAACATAATATACATTTATGGTATACACCATGTTATTTTGATATATGAATGCATTGTGGAATTATTAAACCAAACTAAATAAAATATCCATCACCTGATATGCTTGTATTTTTTATGGTGTGAACTTTTAGTAGTTTTATATAGTACATCATTAACCGTAGTGACCTTATAGTACAATAGATCTCTAGAACTTGTCCTCCAATCTAACTCAAATTTTGTAACATTGAAATATATAAGTAAGATCATTTGGCATTTGTCTTTCTGTGCCTGGCTTTTATTCTCCAGGTTCATCCATGTTGCAAATGTCACAATTTTTCTTTTTCAGAATTGAATAGTGTTCCAGATATTCCACATTTTCTTTATTTATTCATCCATTGATGGACACTTAGCTTGATTTGATTTCTTTTGTGAATAATGCTGTAGTAAACATGAGTACAGATAGTTTTTGATCTACCGATTTCATTTCCTTTGTACATGTACCTCACAGTGGGATTGCTGGATCATATGGTAGTTCCATTTTTAATTTTTGAGAAACCTCCACACTGTTTTCCATAAGGAATGTAGTAACTTAGATTCCCACTAACAGGGTGCAAGGGTCCACTTCTCCACATATTCTCCAATAATTTTTATCTTTTTCTTTTTGATAATAATAGACTTTCTAAGGGGTGTGAGGTGATATTTCAAGGCAGTTTCAATTAGAATTTTTTCATGAGTTATGGTGTTGGATTTTTTTTCATATGTTTTTGGCCATTTTTTTTGTTTTCTTTAGAAAAATGTCTACTTATATCCTTTGCATGTATTTAATTTGGGTCATTTTCTTGGTGTTGAGTTGTTTGAGTTCCTTATATATTTTAGATATTAGCCCCTTTTGAGACGTATGGTTTGCAAATATTTTCTCCTATTTTGTAGGTTGTCTCTTGACTGTTGATTGTTTTCTTTGCTATGCAGAAATGTTTTGGTTTGATGTAATCTTATTTGTTTGTGGTTTTGGGTTCATATACAAACAATCATTGCCCAAAACAATGTCAGGAAGCTTTTACTGTTTTCTTTTACAGCATCAGGTCTTTGAAGTCTTTCAGGTCCTTGAAATCCTTAATCCATTTTGAATTGATTTTTTTATATGTTGTAAGATAAGAGCCCCATTTTTCTTCTGCACATGGGTATCCAGTTATTCAATACTTTTACAGTTAGGTTATTTTTAATACATCTTTCATTTTGAGTGCTTTTCATGTTCATTGGCCATCTAGTTACAGTACAAAATCCCCACCAGTCTTATTTTACCCTTTCCATGAACAAAGGATTGTGATTCAGAGCATAAACTTGAGCATCAGACCTACTTGGGAATGAATGATGCTGTTATTGACCAGCTGGAGAATTTTGGAGTGTCACTTGAATTGACCAGTTGGGTAAACTTTGGGCTTAGAACTTTACCTTTCTGATTTGTTCCCTCACCTTTCAAATAAAATCATATTTATGCCTATCTTATCATTCTGCTGTTTTTTTTTTTCTGTGATCAACTAATGGATATAAAATACCGAGCATAAAACCTTAGCACTGCAGGAAAAAACAAAAACAAAACAAAACAAAAAAAAACACAAAACAAGGAAGCAAATAAACAAAAGCCTTGCACAGTATCTGACACGTGGAAGCATTCCAAAAATGCTGTTGGTATTGTTTTCTTAAATTGAACCCATGGCTCTAGGTAGGTTTATCATCTTACCGCCTCAAGAGTCACTAGTATTTTTTTCTTGCTGCAACTCTGCTCTTATTTTCTTTGAAATGAGTTTTTCTGCCTATGTCCAACCCATGGACATTTTCTCTTTACCTTCCAGCAATTAAGTCTTAACTCCTTCATGAACCCTGAATGACTGTTCTGATTCATAGAGATTTTTTTTTTTTTTTTTTTTTTTTTTGCGGATGTGAATTCAGTGTGCTTACTGTCAGTTCTGTTTTTCACGGCTCTCAATAATACTTAAATTGGGATTTGTTCTTTGTGTTTTCTTGTTTCCTTGACTGGAATTTCCACGGAATCAAGTTCTTTTAAATTCTCACATCTTCCTAAGAATTAAGCACATAGGCTTGTTTTGGAATTTTGTCTTTTTAAAATAAATGACAAAATGATTTTGTGCTATTTACTATGAATTGTATACATTGTGAATGCTGAATATACTACTAAATATTTTAATTAACAATTTTATTAAAATATCTGAGTTTGTAATATTTTCATTTATCATTTATTTTGGCAGGGTCTTTCACCAAAATGTGCAATAATTATATATATGCATCATACTCTATTAATAAATGGATCAAAGAAATAAGTGAATCAAATGTATACATTTAAATAAAATTATTTATGTGTACATTTATAAGAAAATACATTTTTTGAAGTAAAAAATAGGAATAAAGGAAAAATAAAAGAAATAAAAATAGAAATTTCTTGTACATCTTAGTACTTGATTGTTCTGTAATTTAATTAACAGTTGTCTCTTGGTATTTAGATAGTTTTTAGTATTTTGCTGTATTATATGAATATTCTTGCTCATATATTTTAGTGTTGGCTTTTTTTTTTTTCTGCATTGGGAATTGGATGCAGGGACACTCTACCACTGAGTTACCTTTCCAGTTATCCATGTGTCATTTGGATAACTGAAGTTTGTGTTGTGTTATAGTTTAAATATGAGGTAGCCCCCAAAGCTCCTCTGTTAATGCAGACACATTCAGAGGTAAAAGGATTAGCTTATGACATTGTAACTAATCAGTCCATCCTAGTTTGAATGGACTGACTGACTTAACTGTTGGCAGATGGGCTGTGATTGGAGGAGGTGGATCCCCAGGACAGGGGTGTGAGTCTTGGAAAGGGTCATCTTCCCTGTGGTCCCTTTCTTCTTCCCTCTTTCTGCCACACCCTTGACCATGATGTTCTGCTTTACCTTAGGCCCAGAGCAATGCAGTTGGCCTGTCATGGGCCAAATCTATGAAATTGTCCTTCCTCTAAGTTGTTCTTGTCAGGTATTTTGGTCACATTGGTGCGAAGCTGACTAACACAAGGAGGAAAGGGATTGGTCTGTCTTTACCTTGATCATAAAAAATCTAAGGTTAGAATCAGTGAATGGAACTTAAATTCTTTTTCTTTTAGCCACCAGAAGTTATTTTAAACTGACTGATGAAACACATCATTTTATATAAAGTTTTTTTTCATAACAGAAACTTTGAAATATGAAATGCTTTCCAAAGAACAGTAGTGTTACTTTAAAGAAAAGAAGTTACAAGAAAAGGTCAACTCAGAAATAAAGCAAAGTACAAATATAGAACATAGTTTTAATTTTGATTTTCTTTTTAAAAGTTCTTGTCTCAAAATGATTTTTTATTTATTAAATACAATAATTTAAATTTTAAAAAATGTAAAAAACTAAACAAGAGAAATGTTTACAGTCTTAGAGATTTTAGTAGGTTAACCTAAGGATAAAAAAGGAACAAAGTAAAGATTGTTTAATGGGTTGATGTTACAGTAGTCCCCAATCTTATCCAGTTTTTTTTTTTTTGTAATTTTAATTACCCGTAATCAACTGCAATCTGAAAATATTAAATGGAAAAATTCCAGAAATAAGCAAGTCAGATTTTTAAATTGCACACCATTCTGTGTAGCATGAGTAGTCGTGCATATATAGTGTTTGGTGCAGTGTATGATTTCAGGCATGCACTGGGAGATCTGGAATGTGTCTTCCACAGATAAGGGGGATAACTCTATGTATAGACATGGAAATCAGAGCTAGGAAAGACCATATGTGAATCTGGCTCTCTAGTAGCCTGTCTTTCATTGTTATTTCTTAATAAATTTACTGAGTATTGGCCTTTGACTTGGCCTTTCTTATCATTCCCTATTGACCAATGAAAGGGTCTTACAATACTAAACCTATTGTGCCCAATGGGAGCGAGCCCTGAGATAAAGTTGTTACCTTGTTCTTTTATTTTTTTAATCCCTTATATAAAATCCCTATTATAAAATTTAATAATTTTATTTTTATTTTATTTTTTTTCATCCCTTTCTTATAACAACACATACTAGAGGCCCAGTCAGTATGTTTTTAGATGAATTGATATAAATTCATGTCAGAATTTTTGAGAGTTGAATGGGATCTTCATGATCTTTTTTTTGTGTGTGTGTGTTGGGGGAGGATGTACTGGGAATTGAACTCAGGGGCACTTGATCACTGAGCCACATCCCCAGCCCTATTTTGTATTTGTATTTAGAGACAAGGTCTCACTGAGTTGCTGACTTTGAACTTTCGATCCTCCTGCCTCAGCCTCCTGAGCTGTTAGGATTACTGATGTGCCACCTTGCCTGGCTTTGTGATCATTTAATCCAAAATGTTCACTTCGTTAGTGAAAAACGTGTTTTAAATTTTAACATTCTAAATTCAGAAATATGTAGTTCATTATTTTTATTTCTATAAGAAAATAAAAAAAGAGACTATGACTCTTTTTCCTCTGGGTTTAAATCAATATTCCAGTATTGTAGTCCTTGATTGGTAAATTTTTTTAATTAATTAATTAATTTTTGGTTCAATGTACAATGTAAATGGAGTACAACTATCGTTTTTCTGGTTGTGTACAAAGTAGAATCACACCATTTGCATATTCATGCATATACATAAAAAATAAGGATGGGTTCACGAATTTGCGTGTCATCCTTGAGCAGGGGCCATGCTAATCTTCTCTGTATCGTTCCAGTTTTGGTATATGTGCTGCCTAAGCGAGCACTAGATTTTTGTTTCTGTTGTACTAGGAATGGAACCCGGGGCCTATTGCATGCCAGGCAAGTGCTACACCATTCAGCTTCATCTAGAACACTTTTTATTTTTTATATCCTGGCAAGGTCTTACTGTGTTGCCCAGGCTGACCTTGAACTTGTGATCCTCCCGCCTTTGCTTCCCAAGTAGCTGGAATTACAGGCTGTGCATCACCATACCTGGCTATGTAGGGTCTTTATATAGGAATATGCTGTTCAAACTCAACAAATATCAAAGATGTATTTTTTGTTTCTTCCATTTCTCTATTACTGCAACCATCCTCTGTCTTTAAGACCTTATTCCCAGGATCTGACCATGCTCAAAAACACTGATAAACAGGAAGCTGGAAAGCAAAAAATCATAGTTTTTAGTGATAAAATTGTTATTTGTGTTTTCTTGGTTCTTTTCCACATGCTATGGTTATCTCTCCTTGAACTGTGATAACCCAGTTTCCTAGTCTCTAGCCTCTAAAAACAACAAATGTTTATTTGCCCTTTGGGTTGCCAGTCATCTTCCAAACTTTAACAGCTCTCATACCATTTCTCACGGCCCAGGAATTTGCACATAAGAAAAAACTCAGATGACTCTGAAGTATTTTGAGAAATATCCCTTTAGTTCTGTGAAATCCCTAGTTCTCACATACATCTAGTTTCATTTCATTGCAATTTTTTAATATTTATGGAGTCCCTGTTAACACTTATAGTTTTGTACTTCTTGGTACATCTGCATAGAATATTCATAGGTTCTTTCTTTGTCATCCTCTTTACTTAATAGGCTAGGACAGTGCTTAACTTTTATTAAAATATTCCTCCTCCATGCCTAATTCATTTGATACTGAAATCTAAAATTAGAGTGATAACTAGAGAAAGCCATGGGAAGAATATGTCTGTCTCATAGATGTGTCTTAGGTCCTTTTCATCTGGATGTTTGTATAGAGATTATTTTATTTCAGAGTCTTCTTGTTCTCCAATAGCTGATCATGAAGCCTAACCATTGTGTGTTGATTTCCTCTCTATGAAAACATAATTTGAAATTTATGGTTGAAAAGCAGCAATGAAAACACTGTTTTTCCTTTTACTAGGTTGGTGGCTGAATGTAGATTGAGAGGAATACAATGGTTCATCAGATAATTGTGAAAAGAAGTGCCAAATATAAAGGCCTTAGATAATCAATCCTCTGTCTTGAGTGTAGACACTCACAATGGATGTATATGACACTTTCTCTCTTTTGTTCTTATCTTCTTTAGCATTTTAGTCAGATGCAAAAAGTTCAGTCATTTTCCACAAAAACCTCATAAAAGGTTTTCCTAAAGATAATATTGTATGGAAACTGTTATGCTAAGTGAGATCAGCCAATCCCCAAAATCCAAAAGCCAAATGGTCTCTCTGATAAATGAATGATGATGCATAATGTTGGGGGGAAAGATGGCAAGAATGGAGGAAAGATAGCTAGCATAGAGGGAAGGGAGGGGTGGGGGCGGGTGGGGGTAAAATTAATAACAGATTGTGTGACAGATACCATTGCCCTGTGTACATGCATGAACGCACAGATGGTGTGACTCTACTTTGTGTACAACCAGTGAAACAATAGCTGTACTCCATTTGTGTTCAATAAAAAAAAAAAAAAAAGATAATATTGTAAAAGCTAGGAGAATAGGACAGAAAAGTGTATTTAACTTTCATGTTTGCAGTTTCTATGTGATTATTAGCTCTTAGGATATACTGATTCTAGGTAGGTCGTATTGTCATGATCCTGATTGATTTTCTTTCCATTTATTGCCCATTTAAGATAGTTTAGGAGTGATTGTGAGGTACCGGGATGTTTTAACCAGCTTTTAGAAACATGGACAGACCAGTGGGCTTGCCCCCACCACCTATTATTTTTTGTAGGGGGATTGAACCCAGGATTTTGCTCATGCTAGGCAAATGCTCTATGACCAATCTACATCCCCAGCCTTAGGTGCCCCTTTAATGTGTCACACTAGGAGAGCATTGCATTTATGATGATAACTGTTCCATTGCTCATATCAGTGTTACATCTTTGGGTTTGCTATCAATGTCTATGGAACATTTTCTGAACTGTTTTAGTGGTGGAGTAACATCGGTTGGGTATGTTTGAGGTTTGGAAGCCACCAGAAAGCCATCCAGAATCATCTTTTTACTAGTATGAATGACTTGCCTTACTAATTATGGATGGAGAATCTCTAATCTGAGGTCTCTAACCTATATTTGTTATTCACAAGATATGGTTAGGAAATAATGAGACTGGTTTTTTCATGTGTCATTTTGTCTCTGAAGGCAATTCCAAAGAATAAATTTTAACAACGTTTTGAGTAATTGCAATATCACTGGCATAAGTGAAGATGATCTCAAAATGACAGTTTGGAAATTGGCAACACTCAACTGACTGTTCATTTCTGTTATAACATTTTACAAAAGCCTATTTCATTATTTATTGTAACATTTGGGTGCTGTGAAGAAACAGATATTTTAGTGAAACCAAAATAAAATTGCTTGACTTAGTGTACTTACCATTTGTTCATCAATGTAATTATAAATTGACTGATATCAGCTAGAATTGAAAGATAGGTAAGGAAATGACAGCTAAATGTCAAATGAAATGTGAAAGGGCAGAAGGTCACTTTTTTAGGACTGCAGTTTTCAGACAAATGGTGAAATGTAATTTTCTTGTCTTTGGTGTCCATTTCATGCCCGTATTACCTAGATTTCCCTGGATCAGGTTTAATCCAATAATTTACTATCAAAAAATATTCTTATGATAGAAAAATTAAACATTTAAAATGAGGGCTGGGGTTGTAGCTCAGTGGTAGAGCTCTTGCTAGCATGGGTGAGGCACTGGGTTCAATCCTCAGCACCACATTAAAAATAAACAAACAAATAAGTGAATAAATAAATGCAATAAAGTTTAATAAAAAAATAATGAGTCTTAAAAAAAATGACCTGGTTTCTGATTAGGCAGGGCAGATGGAACTCTTGTGTCTTTGATCCATTTTAATGACTGTGAGGGTACACTCATCTCTCAGGAACAGATGAGGGTCATCAATAAAATTTCAGAAGCTCTAACAAGAATGGATAAGTAATGACGAACTTAACAGAATGGGAAAAGCTGAGTCCTAATTTCACTTAGAAACTGAAAAGAATTCTAGAAACAGAGGCACCAGATACCTTAGTAAAACTGGAATGTGATGTGGGGCTAAAAAGAGAAGATTATATTAATTTTAAAAGATATAAGCCCTAAAACTGTTTTAAAATTGAAAAGTTGATTCTTGTACTTATTTTATTTTGTTCTACATCTCTAAACATATGGGAGAAGAGAGAAGTGCCAATACTACTTTTTGGCTTAACAATTATTTATGCTTTATAGAAAGCAGAGATATCTGTTTAAATATTATTAATAGGGTAACAGATTATTAAGGAAACCAAACAGAATTACATACTTTTTTATTTTAGAGGCTATGCTTACTTTCAGAGTTACAGCACATTTTCATTTCTGGATTCTGGACAAGGATCTGTTGTTGAAAATAATGACGTGAAGCCTATTCTATGACGTATGTTAGTCCTTGCTCTCCTGTGCTGTAAGGGAAGGGACGTTTTCTTTTCATTGTGATGGATTTCCCCAGCAGTTGGAAGACCCTATAGTGTCAAGCTAACTATTGGAATTCCACTAATTAGAAATAAAGCAGGCTTGAAAAGCATAAAGCTTAAAATGTGGAAATCAAAATGTTAGAAAGAGAATTTTAATAAATAGCATATAGAATGTGTAATGTGTTGCACCTGGGGTTTGAATCTTTATAAGGGGCAATTAGAAGCCCCATTCTCTTCTGAGTCCTAGTGATCAGGGAAAATGCATCTCCATTCTCCTGGCAGGAGCAGGAGGATTAGTCTTTGAAGGAACAGCCCGCCTCTCATTGGGGATATAGAGAGTTCCAGGCAAGTGTTACACTGAGAAGAGGAGGGGGTAGCTGTGTCTTCACATTGAATCAAGGGGTCCATAACCCTTGACTCTAGTTTGGTTCTCTGAATGTTGGCATTGGGCTTGTACCATGCAGCCAGGAGATAGGAAGCTCACTATCTGGGCAAAGTGATTGGCTCCAGGTAAAGAATGCTCAGACACTGTCATTTGGGATTTTCCTAATGACATTTCTGCCCCCTCTCAAGAGGCCTGCCTATCACAACCCCGCTACTCTTCACTTCACAGCCAGTGGTTAGTGCTTCACTTTGAATAATGATAGCAAAGGATTACCAGAGATTTAAGGTGAATAAAAGAAAGAGGGAAGGGAAAAGAGAAGAGAATTCAGTTGAAGGAAAGAAAAGGCAGGGAATAGAAGACAATCTTTTAAAAACATGACCTATAATAATATATTCAGAGAGAGAGTGAAACAAGTATCTGGTATTAAACATCCAGAGGGAAAATAATTAGAAAAAATAGTATAAATAATTAAAAATCAGTAGAAGTTTTGAATGATATAATTGGAAAAAACAAGTCTCCCAGAAAAATAGGACAAAAGATTAAGGAGTGAGTCAGGGTGGTGCATACCTGTAATCCCAGTGGCCCAGGAGGCTGAGGCAGGAGGATGGCAAGTTCAAGACTAGCCTGAACAATTTCGTGAAACCCTGTCTCAAAAAACAAAAAACAGTTGGGTATGTAGAGTGCCAGGTCAATCCCAGTACCAGGGGGAAAAATTAAGAAAAGGAAACTAGGAGAGAAAAAATTAAAAACTTTGAGGATCAGTGTGGGAGATTAAGTATCTGACTAGTAAAAGCCCCCCCCCCCCAAAAAAAAAATGGTAGAGAGAAAATAGAGGAAATTATCAAAGAAATAATATAAGAAAATTGATTATACTGAAGAATAAGAATTTCTAGATTGAAAGGGCCAATTGAATGCCAGGACAGTAAATGAAAGAAAATCCACACAAAAGCATACAATTATAAAGTTTTAGAATAGTGGAGAGAAAAGAGTTTCTAGAGAACTCTTTCTAGAGAAACAATCAGAAAAGTTTCTAGAGAGCAAAACCAGATCACATGGGAAGGATCAGAATCAGCAGAGATCAGACTTCTCAGTAATACTAGAAGCTAGCAGACAGTGGAGCAATACTATGTAAATCCTGCAGGATTTCTGTGTCTTCAAATCCAAACCATCCATCAAGGTGAATGCTCGGAAACTGTATGTGCAAGTGCTAAAATAAATTAACATTATGGTATTCCTTATTTGGAAGATACCAGAGACTGAGCTCCAGCAAAACAAAAGGGAGAAGGTCCAGAAAGATGAAGATGTAGGATACACAAAACAGAATTACAGTGAAGAGCACAGCAAAGAGAATCCCTAGGATCATGGTAAAGATAATTCCATGATGACAGCTGATCAACAAACGTAAAGAGCAATTAGTCCCTATGTGAGCAGGAGGATGGAAGTTAAGGAAAAAAAAAAAAAAAAAAAAAAAGGAATTGGTAGAGTATCTGCTGTATTTGCCCATACTGAAGAGAAATTATTTATAGAAAAACTTGGGGTTGATTTGGTGGCATATGTGGCCATATGTATGGCACCAAAAGACTGTTGAAGCAGGAAAAAAATACATGTTGGAGTTGTTTTTGTGGTCATGAGAATGAGCCTGGGGTCAGGTTGTCTGAACTTGGATCCTGGCTCAACCACTTATTACTACCTGCATTCCCTTGAGGAAGTTACTTTTACCTCTCTGTGCCTCAGTTTCCTCATCTGTATGGAGATATTAACAAGACCTTCTTAACAAGATTGTTGTATAGATTAAATGAATCATTGCATATAAAGCAGTTAATCCGGAGTATCAGTATTATTAATAATAGTAGTAATAGTAATAAGGGCTCAAAAATTTTAATCATGATTTTCATTATTACTAGTAATTTTAAAATTGAAAAAGAAGAATTAAGAGTTTAGGCTTACTTCTTTTTGATAAATGTGGTTATAAATACTCCTAATAAACTGTTTAAAATAAAACAAAACTTCTTTTAAATACCTGTGGTGCCATCAAAGGTGACATTTATACAGGCTTGGGAGCATTTCCTTCCAGTTATTTTTTTCCTTTGTATTGTTTTGTTCACATAATTGTTATATTCTCATTCTGTAATTTCTGCTTTTTCTTTTTAAACATTAAGAAGCATTTTTCCTGTTAATATGAGCCCTTATAAAAGAGTTTTTATTATCTTTATTATTTTCCACTAAATGGATGGAAAATAATTTTCTCAATAACATTGGGATGATAACTTTGTGAAATGAATTTCAGAATTTATTTTTCTTATCAATGCAGTAATATTTATTATAGAAATTTTAGATAATGTGCAGAATACAAGTAAGATTAATGTAGCAGTAATTTTACTACCCAGAGATAAGCACTAGTATAATTTTAATATATGCTTCTTTTATTTTTCCTTCAAATATATAAAGATTTTTCTTTCTTTTGCAAAATGTGGAACTCTTCTTAAGAAGATATTACCTTTTAGTATCTTCTATTATATGTTAGTTTTAGGAGAATGTTGCATTGTAGATTCTTTGTTTCTTATTTATTTAATTGCTTCTTTGACATTGTTTCCAGAGTTTCTCCATGATAATGTTTTATTGACAATATTTATTGCTAAACACCTATACACATTCAAAATTATTTTATTAGGTTAAATTCTCAGACAGAATTACAGTCTGAAAAAGCATAAGCTTATTTAATATATATTGTGAAATTGCTCTCTGTGGAAGTTTTACAAAGCTATAATCACAGTGTTAGTAAACTCTTGTGATTCTTCAGTAGTCTTGTCAAAGCTTGGTTTTCTAATAGTATTTCATTTGAAAATGTTTATCTTCTACATTTATTTTCTTCATTAGATTCTTTGGTGCAAAAAGTATTAGGAGTTTTGCGTTTTATACTAAATTTTGAAAGCTTCCTTTCTCAATTGAAGTCAATAATTAACTATCATCAACAGCATATAATAAAGCCTGTTAATCCGTATTCTTATTAATGATGGGACTGTTGTGTTCTTCACACGGATGATAAGGCAATCATTGACAGATAATAGATCTTAAGTATTGCAGTAAGCCAGCCATTATATCTTGATGGCTCAGGCCAAATTGGTGGCAATGGAAATGGTTTTATTCTGGAAATATTTTGAAAACAGAGTTGACAGAATTCTTTGATCAATTGAATATGGGATGTAACAGAAATTGAAGAGTCAGTGATTTCTCCATAGTTTTGGGCCAGGGCAATTGGAATTATGAGACAGTTGTTTATGGAAATGGGAAGACTGCAGGAATATCTTGTTTGTCAAGCAAGATCAGGAGTTCCAGTTTGTACAAGTTAAGTGTGATGTGCACATGTATGATAAACAAGAGGATTATATGATTATATACTTGGATATGTGATTCTGGTGTTCCGAGAACTCTGGGCTAGAGATATAAATCTGAAGACCATCAGTATGAAATTACTATTTAAGAGGAAAATATTAGACAAAAGTCACCGTGGGAGTAAGTGTGAAAAGAGAAGAAGAGGACCAAAGACTGAACCTTGGGTAAACAGAGGCTTGGGAGATGAGAAGAAACCAGCACAGGAAACTGAGAAGAAGCAGGAAGAGAAGAAGAAAAACAAGGAGAATATGGAGCCTGGCAGGAAATTTAAAGAACTATTTTCAAGAGAAGGGGGTGATTAGCTGTGTCAAATGTAGTGTTAAGTAAGATTAGGACTCAGAATCCACCATTGCATTTAATATGGAGGAGTAGGTAATTAGTAACCATTTTTAAGAGAGGGTTTGGTGAAGTGATGGTGAAAATCTGATTAGATGGGTTCAAGAAATAAGGGAAGTGAGAAAGGAAAGGTATTGACTATGAGCAGTTCTTTCCAGTAGTTTTAATTAGTGGACAGAGGGAAATGTAGTAGTAATTGGATAGGGAAATGGTGTCTAAAGAATCATTTTGTTTTTCCAAATGGGAGAAGTAATAATTTATATAGCAATAGGAAAGGTCTAGTGGAAAGGGAGAATTTGATGATCAGAAGAAAGTAGAATTTCTGATGTCTTGTCTTTGGTAGGCAAAAAAGGGATGGAAATGTTACATGAGCAGGGTCTGGAAAGGGTTGGCTTTGGAGAATTACATGGATAACTAATTTCCAGCAACCCAAGGAAAGACTGAGAATATGAGTGCAGATGTATTAGGTAGAGAGATGTAGTAGTGGGAGTCTGTGGAATGTATTTTTTTGATTTTTTTGTTTGTTTTCTCAGTGCTCTAGGAAGCAAATTCATTTTCTTAAAATGAATGGAGGAGTACTTCAGTGATGCAGCCACATCAATGTTCATAGCTGCTCAATTTACAATAGCTAGATTGTGGAACCAACCTAGATGCCCTTCAGTAGATGAATGGATAAAGAAACTGTGGTATATATACACAATGGAATATTACTCAGCCATAAAGAAGAATAGAATTATGGCATTTGCAGGTAGATGGAGTGATGTTGGAGACTGTTATGCTAAGTGAGATTAGCCAATCCCCCAAATCCAAAGGTTGAATGATCTCTCTGATAAGTGAATGATGATGCAAAATGTGGGGTGGAAGGGTGGCAAGAATGGAGGAAGGATAGATAGCATAGAGGGAAGGGAGGAGTGAGGTCAGGGTGGGGGGGTAAGAATAATAACAGAATGAGACTGATATCATTGCCCTGTGTATATGTATGAATGCATGGATGGTGTGACTCTACTTTGTGTACAACCAGAGAAACAATAGCTGTACTCCATTTGTGTTCAATGAATCAAAATTAAATAAACTAAAAAAAAATGAATGGAGGAGGGTGGATAGATGTTTAAAGCTTGAGGAGAGAAGAGAAGATATGGAATATATTGAGACAGTGCGAAGTGAATGCTCTAGTAAAATGGGATGTGATTGTCAGGCAGCTTTAAGGGACTACTCCAGTTTAGTGTCCATTAGGATAAATGGTTTGCTTCATTCAGTTGCACTGAGCAGGCATGGAGCAGGCAACAGAGCGTTTTAATCAAGATTGGTTTGGCTGGATGAGTATCCCATGTTAGGTGATGGGTAGGGAGGTTTGCAAAGCAATGAATAGTAATTTAAGCTGAGTAAGGAAGGAAAGAGACAGGAGGGATGTGAGACAGTGAAATGGAAGCATGATCAGTGATTTATGGGTTTTATCAGAGTCAGGAGATTGAAATAGAGTGTTGAGGAGAAAGAATGAATGGAGGTGGTCAAAAAACGAGAGACTGGAAATTAAGTGAAAGGTTGACCATCGTGTCAGGTATGTGAGAAAGAAAGGAGGTCATTGAATGAGATGAGGTGAAGGTGCTGTGAAGTCAGAATTGAACAGGTCACTCAAGCAGATGTCAAAATCACCAGTAAGTGCAATAGGAATAGTGTTGCAGAGTGTGATCATAAATCAGGAACTAGAATTTTCAGGGAATAAAGGGAAGTGACTGGGAGTTTGTGACTGTAAGGGTGGGTGATGATAGGTAATTAGTGCAATCTCATGACATGAGATACAAAGTGGGGTAATTTTTAGTGGAAAGAGGAAAAATAGCACAACATAGTAATAAGAAAGATGGGTACCTCTTCTGCCATTAGAGAGTCCCATTAGAAGAAGCCCCCTTCAGTGGGGGCTGCACATGTAATAGTATCTGCAAGGTAAAGCTGATTCTGAGAGTAAGAGGATGAAGCAGATACTCAAAGAAAAGATTGGAAATAAGGGATTTTGCTAATTATCATGTGTGAGTTCCAAAAAAGATTATCAACGGGTTTCTGGAGGTTCTGACTTGTGGGAGAAGGGGACAGAGCTGGAGATGAGGAGTGACTTGGGAGTCTAGCTTTTTACAGTGACAGGCATAAACTGAGGCAAAGGACCTGATTAGATTAGTCTTGACATTCTAAAGTGGATCAACATGATGAGGCTGTGAGTGTTGGTGGTAGGTAGGTGGTAGGTGCTCTCCTGCCAGGAACAGGCAGAATTTGGGACTCCCACTTGATTTCTGCTCCAGGGGTCATGCCGGTGGTTGTGGGAAGCAGTTTTACTTTGAGCACATAGCACTTCTTGATTTCTGGTGATGGAGTCTGATCAACAGATATGGTCTTGCTCCCAGAATATGGATGTGAAGAGGAGGGAGAAAAAAGAAAGATGTAAAGATGCTTAGTAGGCAGTTTATAGAGAAAACTTGAAGTAGGACAATTTATAGAGAAAACTTGAAGCTAGTTCTGTCCTGCTGAGTCCAATTTTTAAGTAATTAAGATTATAAAATTTGGACTCTTCAGCTAATACAAAGAATTTGTTTTGACAACATCTTCAAAGTTCAACATTTTTTAAATACCAAAATCTCCTCTTCCTAGGATACTCGTAAGAAATCTAAGCCAATTTTGAAATAAGTCTTTCTTCTTTGAATGTTAATCCTTGATTTAGCTATGTTGGAAAGGAGCATGTCCCCCTCTGTTGAGAATCTACCTTGCATTTCACCAGGGCTCCATTCAAATGCTTTGCTGTCTTAAGTTCCATGGTTTCATTGGCTTTCAAAGTGGTAATGAGTCATGGCGATTAGAATATGCCAACGCACAATTGTATGTTAATAGAATTTTACTAGACTCTTTGTAAACTGTTAATTTGATTTTACTTTCATGTCCTGATGACATTTTTTAAAAAATATCAGAGTAAAGCTAAGAGATTCTGATTTGTAAGGTTTGGAGGTGCCAGGCTTTTTGCTTTTAATCTTGTGATTCTGCTGCAAAGCCAGGCTTGGAAACCTTTGCTTTATTATAAATAAAGAGCCCATGAATAAGAGCTAAGATCAACCATGGTGCTTGTCTCAACTTTCACCTAAACATGTTCACTCTAAGTGCCCAAGTCCTAATGTATAGAAAGCTCCCTGACAGGGTTCATCAGATTGTGATTCACTTAGTAAAACATAACTAAAATAGCCTCACCTTGCTACAGAGGGTGTACAGGAAAATCCCTTGCATGTGCATAAATAAGCAGGAAAGGAATTTTCATGTTTACAGATTGGAAATTAATAAAATGAATTTTTCATCCAAAAAGTACATTGTGGGTAAGCTTTTAATTCTCTTTTGTCATTTCAACCTAATTTAGTTTAAACAAAATAGGAATTTGAAATACCAGTTATTACATGATGAGGAAATAGATAGCACTTTTGGCACAAACAGAGCTTAAATATTCAGTAAATATTCAGTGGTCTGAAGTTTCAGACATGACTTTGCCAAAAGGAACTGTAAGGTTAATTCTTGATTAGAGAGAGTAAGAAAATAAGATTAATTGGTAGTGAGTAGGGGGAGAGGTTCATAGAATGGAGAAGACTATTTTCTTTAAAAAAAAAAAACTTTCTAAACTAAAATTTTCTTATCCTTCTTAAGAAAAAAATGAAACATACATCTATCTGTCTGTCTGTCTGTCTGTCTGTCTGTCTGTCTATCTATAGAACTGGGGATTGAAACCATGGGTGCTTTACCACAGAGTTGATAAAGCCCTTCTCATTTTTCGTTTTGAGACATGGTCTCATTAAGTTGACCAGACTAACCTTGAGCTTGCAATCCTCCTGCCTCAGCCTCCTGAATATCTGGGATTATAGGCGTGTGCCACCATGTCCAACAGAAGTTTGCATCCTTAGAGCTTACATTTTAAGAGTTCTTTTCTTTGATAAGCTTTTCATAATTGAAAAACCTAATCTTTGATTTTCATTGTCACCCATGACCTATGGGGCTTTTTCTATTTTCACTGAATGGATTATAATCATATTTTAAATTTTTATCTTTTAAATTTATATTATCTCCAATACATTACATTAAACATCTGGAGACTGCTCTAAGGAAAACATAGTGCTAAATTTGTGCAATGAAACAATCATTGAATGACAGAATAGAAAGGAGAGATCAGCCTATTGCCTTATAGTGTAATATTTTGCACAGTTCTGTGGGGTTGACTGTGTAGGGACACCTCTAGCCGTTTTAGTTGGTGCACTGTTATGTCTGGAAGATGCAAAACGGCCTTCATCACATGGTTTGAAATTTTTGCCAGCATTCATTGGGAATTCAAGTGGGGCTGTCAGCTAGGGATTTGGTTCTCCTCCAAAAATGCATGGAACTTTGTGTGTGGTTGCTTAGACATTCTGACAGCCAGGTGGTTGGATTCAAAAAAGGAGATTTCTAGATCTCAAATGTTATATAGTATCATTTCTGCCTGTGTATGAGAGTCAGCTCAGGTTCAAAGGGAGGGGAAATGGTCTGTACTTTTCCAGAGAAGAGTGACAAAGAATTTGTAGCTGTCTTTAATCATCCATAGTTCATCCTTTGGCCACAAATTATTCATAATTTTCACATATGTAGAATATACTGAATGCCTTCAAAGACCCTTGAAATATCTCATTTCACTGTAGCATCAGGAGCAAACTTAAGGTTCAGGTTCTCATCATCTGAATCTGGTCCAAATGTGAATAAGGCTATCGCATGGGGAAGGGTAGGAATAACTATGGTATATATTACCGACCTTTGAAATGAAAAGATAAGTTATCTATTCTTAACACACTCAAGATGCAGGAGAGAGAGGTGTTAGGTCAAATTGGGCGGCTGCAAGGGGAGGGAACACGGTCACCTAGCAACATACTGTGCCAGAAGTGACCAATGAGGCAGACCTGCTGACCCTGACGTCCACCTTGGGTCCACCTTTTCCTGGGCAGGA
>JAJEJO010000327.1:437022-457340 GCA_020662805.1 Glaucomys volans
CAAGAGGGACAGGATGAATACAGGAGATAATCCTGTTTTAAAAGGGTAGAAATAGGAGCTACCAAGTAGTTCCTGGTTCTTTGAAATTCTGATATTGAGACAGGTATGTCTCCACTTCCCCCGCTTTGGGGAAAGGGAAAGTATGTTGATTAAGGTTTTGTTCCACTTCCTGGAAATGATTCTTCGTGGTTCTTGGCTCTACTCTCTGAGTTACAATTTATTTCCATAAGAAATATCCCAGGCTTCAAGTTAAGTAACTTTCTAGATTTGCTTTAATGACCATAAAAGGTTTGAACTAACTGTCCATTTTGGTCCGAGCTATTGGTGGATCCAGCGATATAATTCTCTTAAAAACTTGGCCAGTTTTGTGTGAATGTCATTTGCATTTGCCCTATTAGTTAAAACTACATCTGCAATTCTTTTTGAGTTAGGCCCCTCTCTTTATGCTGTGAGTTAAAGTTCTGTGGGGCTAATACCCTCCAGATTCTTAATTTTGTGAGTTGTACCTTTAAGATTCTCTGGGGCCTTGGAGATGTAGCTCATTGGTAGGGTACTTGCCTAGCATGTGTGACACCTTGTATTTCATTCCCAGAAACACACGCACACAAGATCCTTAGAAACCCTTTTGTCTTGCTGAGGAGTCAGTTCTTATGGAATCTTAGAAACTCTTTTAGATAGGTGATATGGTCTAGGCAAAACGGCCTTATGTCTTCCCAAGGTCTTAGCAAAAGTTTATACAGCCATTTCCTTGACTTGATTTGTTGCCTCGAGGTGACATTTTGTTGGTAGCACCTTGGATTTGATCTTAGCTCTGAGGCCGTTTCTTTGAAAATTATTGTAAGATCAGGTGTTATTTTGTTCACTCATTGGTTGCCTTCTTATGCATTTTATTGTGAATACTGTAAATGATGTGTTCTCCATAGTGTTTCACTGTAGAAGCACATGATTTTGGTTTGTTCCAATACTGGTGATGTTCACTGTGATTGTTTGGTTAAGATGATGTCCCCTAGTTTTCTTCACAGTCTAATTATTACTTAGGATACCTTTTTGAATATAAGTCTGAACACTGGGATTTGGCTAAAAGAGTTGTGCATCAAATATGTTGAGTTTGAAATGCCTGTTCAACATCCTAGTAGAGACTGGCTCAGAAACAGGGGTGCAGGTAGGGGGAAGGGGAGGCATGCTCATCTGTTCACATTTTCTCAGTGAATATAGAAAAGTGATGTCATCATTAGGGGCTAGTGATGCAGGACTGCTCTGGAGATTTGACTAGAGAGATGTTCAGAAGGGTCTTCTCAGAGTAAGAGTCTCTAGTCTCTAGTAATGGGCTTATGGGCAATGTTGTGCTGAGGGATCTATTTATAACCAAATTGAACCTGTGATCACTTAGATGTTCTGTTTCTTGGAATTAGACATTGATTTATAGAAGAGTTAATTTTTACCATGGTTGATATTTAGCCAAGTTAGTACAGTGGAAAGGGAGAGAGAGGGCATAAGGAAGTTTCGAGTGTGTGTGACTGGTGATTATCATTATGGATCATGGAATGTAAACTGGTTTATGTGGGTAAGACAGGTGTGAATGGCAGTGAAAAAATGGTTGATAGAATCAATTGTTTTTGATAGTACTTATGCTCTAGTTTAATACCATACCAACTTTATGATGTCCATTTTAGACATGGCAAATTATGTTCATAATTGTTAAATAACTTGACCAATGTTATATAGCTAGTAAATGGCAGAGGTTAGATGGAAAAAATCAAATGTACTCCATAACTTTTGTTCTCTACAAGCTGCCTCTGATTGTGAGTTGCTCTCTAGACAAAGGATAATCATTATTATGCTTGAAAATGTTTACATTGTATTTGTTTTGCTTATTCCACGCTTCCTATGGCATGTAAATGAAAAGAAAGGGTTGGGAGGGGCTCAGAATACATTTTTAGTTATAAAACCATCTCTTCTTTTAGAAAATGAGCGGCCTTTGAATTTGATTGAAAATGGTTTTTATTTCTGTCTTTCAAAGGTCACGAAGAAGTGTTCACACACATCAGTATTGAATAAGCTGTTAGCATGGAATGAATTCCACCTTAAACACATACAGCTAAGTAAAACTTCCTTTATGCTAAGGAGATCCTCTGTTTCCACTTAAAATGATTTGAGAAGATCCTCATTTAACAATAAATAACGATATTCTAAGGAAAAGAACAGCAGGTAGTTTTGCTTATCTCTACTTTAGGAGGCTTTAGGAGATTTACTTGTGTTCTCAGACTTAATGCAAGTAAGGAGGATTTTATGGTTCAGTAGAAGGAACAGTGGCATTTTAAATAGGAGGTTTTTCAGCCTAATAATTAAAATAACAATACTTAGCATACTTTCACAATTCTGCAAACAAACAAAACCAAATTGCATGGGCTGTTTTTGGTTTAAATTACATGGAGCCTTTTCTAGCAATACTTGTGGATGTAGAGGCTTGGTTGAAATAGCTGCATAATTCCCCAGCAGAGTGTTTTTCTTTGCTGTAATTACATTCCTGCAATGACTCATGCTCTCTTAATGCCTAGATTTTATAATTCAAAGGAAAATGTTCCCTTGAAATTTGAAAACCTGGAAGACTTAAAAATTGTTTTTTAAAAAATTATTATTGCTATTACTATTGCTACAACTACTATCCTCTGTGGAGTGTTTTGCTTAGGTGCTTTTGATTTCATTCATGCTAGCTTGATAATGGGAATTTACTCTTGTGACAGTGGTGGGGATAGGATCCCAGGGATGCGCAACAGCAGGGATGGGCTGTTTTGGGTTCATGGACTTCAGTTGCAGAGATTTGGGGCTTTCACTCTGGTACTCATTACTGGTACAACTTGATTTCTCTCAAGAATCTGCTTATTTCTGTTTTTCTGCTTCTCTTTCTTTCATCAGCTGAAGGATTTATTTTTTTTCTTCTGCATTTACTCTTTCAGGTTCCCCAGAGAAGGAACCTGGCTGGCTGTGCTAATAAACACTGCCTTTCTGTGGTAGTGTTTCTCTCCCACTTCTGGGCTGTTGTTTCAGACTGGTAGCAAGGCGAGGGGACAGTCTTTTGCAAAAATCTGGCTACCACCTCTTCTGTTTTGTCTCTGGGCTTGTTTGGGGTCTGGGCTTGGTTAGCAGGGTGTGATGGGGATGCTGGAGCAATTACTAGTTCTGTTAGAGGCAGGCCTCTACTGTGCGCCTTCACTATTTTGTCAGAAGCCTTTGGAAATTTGTGAAATGTGTGACATAACCGTGAAAGAAGAAGAATGACAGCTGTTGGATGGCTGTACAAAGCTATTCTCTTCACTGCCTTTCCCCTAATACTGTTCAACCCTCTTGAGTAGTCAGGATGTTCACAGGAGGTCAGGGAGGTGAATTGTGATTGTTCAGAGACAAATGTCCTTGTCAAAGGATTGGTTTAGGTGTGGTCATGTAATGTAATTCTTGCATAAGATACTAAAGAAGATGAATGCTAGGTGCTTTTCTTTCTTTCTTTCTTTCTTTCTTTCTTTCTTTCTTTCTTTCTTTCTTTCTTTCTTTCTTTTTTTTGTGGTGCTGGGAATTGAACCCAGGGCCTTGTGCTTGCAAGGCAAGCACTATACCTACTGAACTATATCCCCAACCCACTAGGTGCTTTTTGTGAAGTGTTTGCTCATTCTTTTAAAGAAATACAAGACTTTTTTTTTTTTTTTTTTTTTTTTTTAAGCATGGGATATTTTTTATCTACATGAGATATTTTGAATTACAACAGCTATGTTAAGGTCATAAGAAGAGCCAATTAGGAGAACAGGTCAACCACCCTACTGATTGATGGCAGAGCAGAAAGTTGCACACACTCTTGATTGTATTATTGGTGCTGAGCTACCACATGAACCAACCCTTGAAGTGCCCTGATGTGGGAAATTTGTTTTGATGCAATGGTAGCCTCCAGGTATGCTTCCAGGAGAGCTCTCACAGAGGTAAGGAGGCAGAAAACTTCCATAAACCAAAGTGAGATCCTCAACTCGCAGTTTGCTAAATCTACTTAAGCACACAGTGAGAAATAAGAGGAAAAAGTTGGGCATATCCTATATTTAGGATAGGGTGCAGGTGGGTGAGAAGAACCATGCCTGCTAATCCTAGAGTGTATAGTGTTCGTCTATCCTGTTTCTCTGCTGCACTTGTCTTCCCCACTGATAAGCACTAGGAGGTTTGGGCAAGTCTCACAGATGGCAGGTACCCTGAACTTGAGGTACCCAGTTGCTGTAACTGAAAGACACAGGACAAGTATGCCTGGTCAGCAGCTGTAGCATGCCAATGACCCTGACAAACACTCATGGGTTTTATTTATGATTCTTGGACAGAGACCATATGGAACAAGAACGAATGTTAGCAGTGGTTCTTAACCAGAGTGCTTCTCCCAGTGTACATTTGTTATGTCTGGAGACATTTTTATTGTCATGACTCGGGTGTTTTGGAGCTGCACTGGTATCTGGTGTGTAAAAGCCACTGTATTTCTACCCTAAATATAAATATACTATAATGCTAAATATACTATAATGCCTAAGGTAGCCTCCCAAGACAAAAAAGTTACCTGGCCTAAAATGTGCATAGGGTTGAAATAGAGAAACCTTGGGTAGCACAAATGGGTGATTGAACTGACCTCACGAATATTGATTGTGTATGCACATTTAGTATATCCTGAATGTTAAATGTCTCTTGCTTATTTAGTGTATCATGAACATTTATTACCTAGTTGTCTAATGGATGTATTAGTTTTCTCTTGAGCATCCATTCCTTTCTGTAAATGGACAATACATATGAGATCTTACTATGAAGTAATAACATCATATGAATTCTGCCCACATCTAATAAAATTTTTGCTTACTATCTACTCATCTATACTTAAAATGTTTTAGAGGGTTTGTCTGTATTTTTTATAAATTTCAAATATATTCATCTAACAAACAGAATATTCTCAAAAGCAAATTCACATTACACTTGACCTGGAATTTCTAACATGATGATAAATGTCTTTTTTGTTTTAGCCACTTTTATGTTTTCTATGCTTGCAGCTTAGAGCATCCTGGATAATTCCTATATAAAGTTAATATGAAAATGTATTCCAAAGAATACACTTGAAACATGGACTTAGTCTATAATTATAGGTTGCCTAGGTGGTAACATAAGCATCAGATTGTAGAGCCTTACTGAAGGGTTATGGAAAATAATATTCCTATAAAATAACTCCCCAAGAAAATGGAGGGATGATGTGGCACGAGAAGTGGGAAAGGAAACTAGTCAACCATTAAATCTCTCCCAGTGCATTCCTGATAACAATGGGCCATGGGGGAAAGAGGCAGATGCTGAATGCTGGGCCCTAAACCATGGCCTTCCCTCATGGCTAATCAGTCCTAAACGGAAGCACAGCTAACACCAATGGGCAAGATTTGAGTACTCATCCCTAGGATCTGGACTTTTATCTCCCCAGACAACAATGAGTTTCAACCTTTTACAACTGCCTTCCTAAATTAAGGTTTTAACCTGTTCAACTAGCCCCTGATTGTCAGGACTGTTCCCAATGATGACATCATTGTACCCTATAAAACCAAAATCTCCTCTGTAACTGGGGGCCATTTTCCCATCCGGAAAGTGGACCTGAATGACACCCGAATCTGCAAAGGAATAAAGGCTTCTCTGAATCCGTCGAGGTCTGCCTCCCGTTTTCCTTTTTTGCACTTACACTTACAGTGCCTGCATGAATGTAATGCAAGTTTGCACATTCCATTTATATTTCAACCAATTGTAGGTGTGGAGCTTATCATGATGGGCCTATGTGCTCAGATATGAACTGTTATGATTGTGACAATTTTGGCTGGGCAGCCTGCAGAATATTTGAAAAAAGATTTTTTAGTTGGCTCAATGTCCTTAATAGAGTAGCATTATTAGCTTCATATATTCTTTTTATTTATTGATGACAATTTTATTGCTTTAAAAATTAAAAAAACTTCTTATGGAAATTATGTCTTCAGGTACCTCTTTTAAAAGGGATTTTTTTCACATGTAGAATTAAAGTATATTTAAGGTTATATGAATATTTAAATTTATATAAGAAGGTACTGTTTAGAAGAGACGTAAAAAGAATATTATTTTTAAAATGCTTACAGTACATTCCTTTTCAGTTCTTTTAATTTTCCCCTCCTTTTTGTGTGTGATAGAAACCAGTAATTTGTCAGGTAAAAATAACACACATAACTCATAAAGAAATGGTAAGCTATGATTGTCAATTAAACTTTTTGATAAAAGGCTGAAGTTTGAAAAAAACAGGAATAAAAGGTCTTTAAAATAATGGTGTGCTGAAGCTGGGTGTGGTGCACACTGATGATTGTGGCTACGCTGGACTGCGGCAGGAGGATCCCAGGTTCTAGGCCAGCCGGGGCAACTTAGCAAGTCTCAACTCAAAAGAAAATGGGTTAGTTCCATGGCAGACAACCCAGGGTTCAATCTCTAGTGCGGGGTGGAGGGGGAAGGCATGCTCACAGTAATTTCTTAGAATTACCCAGGCAATCTGCTGATGAGCAACTGGATGACAGGTGGTATTGTCAGTTGAACCTCCTCTCCTTTTAGAAAATAGTGGGTTGTTCTTTCTCTGTAGTGTTGACTTTGTTTTAAAATATAGTTAAGGAATTGTTAAAGCAGACGTGCGTGACTTTGATCCTAATTTTCAGAGACTTTACCTCCTCAGGATCCTTTTTAGTCATCCTTTCTTCTTGTCATTGCAGCGATTTGTTGTCCTCGGATTACATAGAGAGGCACATCGAGCATGGAGGCAAGACAGTGCAAAGCAAAGTAAGTGAATTTTTCTTCTTTTGGAGGAAATTTTGAGACTCTCCAATACACTACTGAACAGGATTTCAATTTTCAGTGATACATCTAATGTACAGTTTTGAGGTTTTAAAATATTTTATAGTTCATTACAAAAGTTTTCACCCTCTTGAAAAAAACAAAACTTTCAATTATTAGAAAAAAATTCTTAGCACACTATTGAATTATTGCGATTATATTTTGTGGGATTGGGGTAGTTGCAAGCAATTCTTTTTAGATTATGTCACAGAAAATAATTTCTGAAATTTGCTTTCAAGGTTAACTCTAAGTTCATGAGGTGAACTCTCAGGTGCAGACTAGGTACGTGGCTTTGCATTCACGTGTGAAAGACTTTCCCCAAGTGTAAAATCATTAGATCTACTAGACATCTCAGGGAATTTAAACTACCTGAAGATGTATCTCAAGACACCGACTGTAATAGGTAAGCTCTGAAAACCTCGAAAGACAAGTAGAAGCCTCTTCCAGAGGCAGAGAATGTGTTTTTCCCCAGTGTAGTGATTGACTAATGGTGTAGTATTAGGGCATGGGAGACCAGCAACACCCAAGTGTAGGGCTTCTGTTCAATGTGAGTTTGGTCAAGTGTATATATTTCTTCTGAAGTGTTCAGACATTCTATTCTACCTTATCTGATAATATGCCATGTGTTCATATTTCTTTTACTGATGACAAATTTGATACATCTTCATTTTAAAAAACTTGTAAGTAGAGAAAAGTGTAACACAAAAGGAAAAAAATTGCCTTAAACTCATCACTGACAGAGTGAGTTTGTTTCCATTTCATTGCATTTCCTTTTAGTATATTTTTTTGATCTCACATATTTATATTTTTTACATAGTACCATACATGTCTATAATCTTATATCTTACTTGTTATTTGGTAAACACTGTAACATATTGTAAACATTTTCCTAAGTTGTTTTCACATAAAACCTATGTTCACCATTTTTGTTTACCTATATTACTGTAATAGTTTTTTTATTCAAATTGAATTCTGTTATTGATAACCAAAATAAATTACATTTTCCTATTTAAACAGTACCAAAGGAAAATTGAATTTTCAATTATTTGTATATGTTAAATAGAAATACTTTCTTTCTTTCTTTTTTTTTTAATTTTGTGGTGCTAGGGATTAGACTTAGGGTCTTGTACATGCCAGGCAAACACTACCACTGAACTATACCCCAGCCCAAGAAAATTATTATAGGAAATGTCAAATATAAAGAAGTAAAATAATAATAATAATAATAATAATAATAATAATAATAATAATAATAAAATGAACCCCTCTCACATCCATCTTCCAGCATCAGCAGTTATCAACATTACAATAATTTTGTGTATTTTAAAGCAAATTTCAGACATTACAACATTTCACTGGTAAATATATCTCTACCTGAAATGCTTGGGACCAGAGCTATTTAAAACTTCATTATGTTTTTGGACTTTGGAATATTTGCATAGCTTTTTCGTAGTTGAGCATCTCTAACCCAAACTCCAAAATTAAAAATGCTCCAAAATACGAAATTTTTGAACTTTGTATTGAAGATCAAAAATTTTTGGATTTGGAGCATTTTGTTTGTGGATTTTCAGATGAGGTTTGTTCAACCTGTCTTATCCATATATTTCTAACTGATGCAAAATCAAAATCTGCTTATTTTTTACAAGTGATCTAAATATAATAATTAGGCTAGAAAGTTATTCCAGATTTAAGACTAATTGAATGGTTGATTTATATCACTTCTTTCCTGCAGAAAGAATTTTAGATACTTCTAGGTAGAACATAGTATAATGGAGTCATTTTATTTATAGTTGAAAAAAGAAGTTACCTAGAGTTAAGAGTCTCTGGTTCCTTTCCTTCTTACCTCTGTTTATTTGACTATACTTTTCTTGTTTGTATGAAACTGTTTTCCTAAATGAAGAGTTACTTCTTCTTGTTTTGTTAAAGAGGAGAGGACCCAGGCAGTTCCTTGTCCATTTCCATCTATGTCTGTCAAGGGAGTGGTGGAATGTAAGTGTGAGCAAGAGCGGGGATCCAACAAACAGCTGTCTGCCTTCCCTGTGGTAATATCCTTTTTAGGAAATTCACACTTAATCAGCCAAGTGTACTCTGCTCTGAGGTTGTCAGGCTCCAAGAATATACAGTACACCCCTCAAAGCACTGACTTCACTGCACAGTCTGCTGATTTTGAAGCCTGAGAATTGCATTTTCTTTGTTGATGATTTTCTGCACCTATCAAACCAGGAAAATAGTAAATCCTAATTTCATCCAAACCCTTGTGCCAGAAGAGATTTCTCCCTTTAAGAAAATGACTTTGATTTCACCCATCACCTCCATGTGTTTCCAGTCCATTTAAAAATCTCACTCAAAATTCTCCCCTGGGTTTTTTTCCAGGAACCATATTGAAAGTGCTAAATCCTGCTCATAAAATCCAAAGTCAGTAGTCAATTACTTCCCTGCTGGTTCCCTCATGTCTTGCCCTCTGTTCTTAGTTCTCTGGGATGTTTCCTTTTTAATGGAATCTGATAGAGTTCTCTTTCTTTATTAATAACAGTATTCTCTGAAACTTTTCCCTATTCATTATGAGTCAAGTAAAATTACAAAATTTTATACTTTTTTTTCCTTTTACTGCCTTTTAAAAAAGAAAGCCTTATTTATTTTTTTTTTTTTTTACCGTTTCTTTGCTTTCTGTATTAGTTTGCTATGGTTGTTGTAAAAGAACAATAGGAATCTTTTATATCACAGTTCTGGAGGCTAGAGGTCTGAGATCAAGGTATCCAAGGTTGGTTCTTCTGAGGCCTCTGTCCTGGGCTTGTACATTGTCTTCTCCTATGTCTTTGTATGGTTCTGGGGGTCAGGACTTCAACATGGGAATTTTCAGGTGAATAAAATCTAACTTGTAGAACCTTCCATAAGAGACTTACAAATAAGTTTTGGTGGGGTTATTTTCTTCTGCATTGTTGTTTGTTTTTTAGAATTGACATTTGTCTTAGGACTGAGGTGAAATGAAATGAAATGAAAAGCTAAATTAAGAATTTTTAAAAAATATTTTCAGTTGTAGATGGACACAATATCTTTATTTTATTCATTTATTTTTTATGTGGCACTGAGGATAGAACCCAGTGCCTCACAAGTGCTAGGCAAGTGCTCTGCCACTGAGTTACAACCCTAGCCCAAACTCAGAATTTCTTTTTTCTGTTGATTGTTACAAACATAGACATATATATCTTGACAAGGCAAAATCATTATATCAGATTTAAACTGTGGCCAGAAACCAGTCCATTAAATGGTTCTGCTCAAGTGCCATAGAATTTTTGTGAAAACTCAGATGCTGCATTTGATTTAAGGGTGTGAGTGTGAATGTAGGGAAAGGAATACATTACCTTGAAAAATATGTGATAGTTGCTTTGGTGAATCTTTTAGAGTATAGATTTGTTTTAAAATCTTTTCTATTACAAAAATATAACACCAACACAGAAATTCATGTCAAACGATGTATGTCTTGATTATTTAAAGCAAGCACCTTTACATCCTCTGTCCAGTTCAAGCCATAGAGCTTGGCCAGCTCTCATACATGCTGCTTCACACACCCAAGCCCCACACTTCCTAGGACACTTGCAAACACCAACCCGATTTTATGAGTATCTTTTCTGTACTTTTGTTTATAGTTTTATCACTGAAATATATATCCTTCTAGTTTAGTTTTGCCTGTTCAGTTTTTAAAATAAATTTTAAAATTTATCTTTCTCTTTTATAATTTATTTGCTGAAGAAACCAGATTGTTTATCCTCTGCAGTTTCCCACAGTCTAGATTTTAGTGTTGATTCCTATTTTATATTTAAAGTAAAATGAAATACATTTCAGTGATTGTTCCTTAACCCATGTTGCCCTATCATCCCAGATATTATATTTGCCCAATGCCCTATATATGGGATGGTTTTTATATGTAAAAGATGCTATGTTGTCCCAGTGTCCTATTTAATGCATTGTCATTCTGATAATAAAGAATATATAAGTTTTAGAATATGATTTCCAGACTATTTTAATGCACCCATGTCAACTTCACTGAAGTGTTTGCAAAAGTGAAAACTTGACTTAATGGGTTAGCAGCAATTTGTATTATCTGCAGAGTCTTATGTTTCATTGAAGGCAGGTTTATCCTGGTCAGATAGTATGCATAATACTGATCATAAAGTTTTATTAAAACTTTTAGTTTTAAAAAGATTTCCCCAAAGTTTACAAAGATAAAGTCTTTATGCAGAAAAAAGATAGTTACTCTTTGTTCCTTTATTAAGCATATTAATCTCACCTTTCATTTGCATTCATTTTTTTCAGTCAGAAATTAAGTTCTCAATTTACCCTTCTGTTTAGGGAGGACTATTATGTGGTTGATAAGGACTTAAAAAGAATTTTAAAGTAAAGCCTTAACTAATCAGAATCCTTTGGGAATGCATTTTTTCATTTCATTTTGATTGTGGAGAACTATGGGTCTGGATTTATAAGACAAAGGCAACTGGAGTTGATGAATAGTGGCAACTGAACCTAAATCATGCAGTTTTCTGTTTTATATTTAGCTAGATTTATGTCTTGAAACTGAAAGTTGCCAGTATTCTGGTTATATGAAAATTTTGAAATTTCCAGTTATAAAGGCTTAGTATTATGATACTAATAATAGTAATAAATAGCATTTGTTGCTGAATGATATAGTAGGCACATGAATTTATCTGTATTTCAACCTCAAACAACCTGTGATTATAAATGTAACTATTATCCTACTTTACAGAAACAAGGGCATGGAAAAGTTACATAGCTTTCAGAAAGTAATGCAGTGAGTAGTGGACCTGCATTTTGAATCTTAGATTATCTAACTCCAGAGCTGACCCTTAAATCATATTATCTACCATATATTCTATATTACACAAAATAGGATAGTCATAAAAGTTGAAATGTATTCTATTCTTTCTTCTTTTCTTCTTTCTTTCTTTCTTCCAATATTGGGAATTAAACCTAGGTTCTCATACATGCTACATAGGTCCTCTACCATGGAGCTACATCCTGAGCCCTTTCAATTTTTTTTTTTTTTTTTTTTTTTTTAAAGATAGGAAGATTGGTCTAGCTAGGTTCTGGAGCCTGGCCTAGAACTTGGGATACTTTTGCCTCCCAAGTATCTGGGATTACAGGTGTGTGCTACCACTTGCTATTTCTTCTTTTTATATATCCATCTAATTCATTTTGGAGGTTCCTAGCAATTACTAGGAATTTCCTAGTAATTACTAGGTGAGGATTTATAGCCTTTAATCCTGAAACTAAAGTGGTAGTCTGTTTAAAGACCTTTCAGGCGTGTCTCTCAAATTTTATTACATATTTAGGTAGTTTTTCTGTAAAGTCAGTTGCTTTGGGCAAAAATTATGACAAGCTCCTATGCAAAGCTTGTTTTGTTGTTCACTGAATAAACATCTTAGGAAGGCTGGGGGAAGAATGTAAATTCTTTTAATATGCTAGGAACATGTATTAATGGGGAGGGAGCAGATTTTCTGGGGATCAAAATGTAAAGATAGATGTCATTGGAAATACATGATTTATTATGTCACCAATGAAAGATCATGATCAGTCATCAATATTATTAGTTCTGATAGTATTTTTGTTAAATTGTTTGATCTCTGATAATATCAAAAGTAATGACCACTGAGTATCTGTTTTTATTAGCTTGAATTGTTTCTGAACTACTATATATGAGCACTCCAACTTGTCATTAGAATAAGGGTGCACCTTAAGGTTGGGTGTGTAGAGATACTCATTACAAAATACTGATTTTGACCTGGCCATTGACTGGTCATTCCATCATTTGATTGCAGTGCACTCAGGAATCATTGTCTCAGAGTCTTAATTGTGTTCACAGTGGCAGTAGAAAGATGGATAAGAATCTAAGAGTGTGGGTCAAGGTTGAAGTCCGGAAATGGGTTAAGGAATTGGAGAGAGTGCTGAGTACTGGGGGAGCAGGTGTCAGAGAAGAAAGTGTCTACTTAAGGGCAAAAAAGATTAGTGTGACTCCAGGGAACCTTTTGCTTTGATAAAATATAGTGTGATTTACATTAAAATATTTTGAACTGAACTGAAATGGCCACTGTCATTTCTGGAAACAGAGTAATAGAGCAGTTGATTTAGAAGCAAGGAGAAAGCCTGAGTTTTTCTACAGATAGGTTTTTGTCCTGCGTTCACATCCATCTTCCTTCCCTGGGGCTGCAGTGCCATGAAAGGTTTTCTAACAGCACAATGCCATCTCCCTGCCAGGTCCTTTGCTTCCAGCAGAGTCTCTAAATTCCCTTTGAACTCATTTCCTAAGTCAGATTTCCAACTCATTTCTTCCTCCTTAAGAAAGTGATGCCCTTTTAAAAATCTTGCCTTATTTAATCTTTTTGTTTTCTGCAGTAAATGTGCCAATGACAGAAAAAAAAATACCAAAGAGGATAGATGTAAGAAATTATTTAGAAAACTTTAAATATGATGACTGTCAAGACAAAAGATAGTTAACCAACTTTGCAGTTTCTGTGAACCTCAGTGCATTGATAGAAAATTTCTTGTGATCTCTAAATGTACTCAAGATTTCTCTTTTCTCCTTTTCTAGATTTCTCTACAAGGAGCATAATTCCTAACACTCAAATAAATCAAAAAGTGCACAATGTGTTGCAGAAATAATGTTTCTTAATTTGTCTTTTAAGCTGTTTTATGTGTTGAAAAGCACCACAAATAATTGTATGTTTGATATAATATTGTAGATACCTTTCTTAAGAAAAAAATTTTTAAGTTGGTCATTTGTGATAGAATTTAGTTTATGTAAGATGTGGGTGAGGGACTGCATTCTGCTTTTCTTGCTTCAATTTGAAAATAACAAGACCTTTACTTCACATATCCTTTTATGAGACAGATTTTTCTCAAATTCATTGCATATACATGAATAGTACAGAAATGCTTGAAATGTTTCTTTTTTGGCCACAGGAGTACAAAATTAGCTATTAAACTGTCAAAGTTGTCTCATATATATTTATTACAGCAGAAAAGATGAACAGGAGAGTAAGTCTGCTTTTGTTTATCCTGGATATAGAGTTTCCTTATTGATTCTCAAAACTGCATTACCATACAGAATCTTTCTATAAAACAAGAAGAGTAAGTGATTAAGAAGGAAAGAAAAACCAGGCTTTGATGTGCAGTAAATTTTGTGCTACTTTAGTACAGAGCCATCTATACCATTGTATCAGCAATCAGTCTTCTAAAGTAGAGACCTGTCCTTTTTTGAAGTAGTATTTTAGTTTATCATTTTGTAATGGAGACTGCCTTTGAGATGAAATGCAAGCAATAGCCACTGTTGCCAAGTAATCTATACTAAGACTTTTTCTGTCTCATTTTTCCTATTTTAATTTTTTTTTTTAGAACAACTTGGTAGCAGCATTTCTCTTCCAAAATGACTTTCTTATTTACAACTTTACCTTACATTTGAGAAGCATGCATTCTGTCTTGAGTTCTCACTACAGTAGCTTTTCCAAGAGACTCTTGGATAATACTTAGTCACCTAGACAGGAGTTGAGTCACATGGCCTGGGAAGATGATTTTAGAAAGGATTTTTTTTTAAACAGATCTATTTATAGAAGTTGTCACTTAAGCTTCTAATTTTATCATCAAATTTCTAATCCAGGTTTCAAGCATTTTCCTTGGCTCCAGAGAGATGGGGAGGCCTCTATCCAAGTAAAGAAACTCAATGATGTGCATTTTGAGGCTGGCTGGTAGACAAAGTGTCAATCGAAGACCCTCAGTTAGTCCTTGAAGTGTCTCCTGCTGCTATAGTAACAGATTTTTCTTTTAAACAGGTTTATTTAGATATACACATACCATAAACTGACGTGGCTTTTGGTCTCCATTTTCTCAGTTAGGAGAACATAGATTCTTTAACAGAATGTGTACATAAAGTTGTTTAAGTGATCCCAAGTGATGAATGAACCAGTGAGAGGGATGTTTGGCAGATCTGTATGTTTGATTCTGTATTTTTTTTCTTGCTGCATTTTCTGGGAGATTTATGTTAAGGGCTCTCACCACTGGGCGTGAACTCTGAGAGCAGAACCTTTGATGTGGGATAAAAGGGAACTTCAGGAGCAGGTGTTACAGGCTGTGGTGTGCACATCCAGGTACCTCACCTAGGTTCTTTGTCAGGAGAGAAAACTTGAGATGGCAATCTATACACATGGTTTATTTTTACACTAATAAAATCATGTTAACCACTAATGAACAAGTTTTAAAATTGGATGACTTGGAAAAATTTCTTTTCAAGTCCATTTTTTGAAACAGTTTAACCATGACTTAATGCCTGTAGATAAGTTAATAAGAATTATTAACAATTATTAACTATTAGGAACTAGAATTATTTTAAAAATATGTATTTGTCAACATATCTTCTGCATATGAACATTTATTTTTTAGCTGTAGCTAGACTAGCTCTAAAGTTTATTATATTTTAATTCATGAGCCCCTAACTATTGCCATAAAAAGATTTTTTAAAGAACCTTAGCATATAAAGATCCTGCATGAATGAGATATAGGCTCATTCATACATATATACACACACATACATATATATATACATATATACATATACACATACACATATATATACACATGCACTCACACACACACATCACATATATACACACAAAGTAGGTTTAATCTTATGGTAATTTAATATGAGGATGGTAGAGGAATTCAGTTCCAGGATCTTTTTATTTAGAGATGACGCTATAATTGAAAATAGGGCTAGCACAGGAAGTCTTGTCCTTTGTGTCCTGTGGGTTTAAGCTGCTGCTCATTTTTAAATACTTTCATTTAAAATAGTGAATTGTAACATAAGGAGGACTTGGTTTCCTCTGTTACTAGTGCAAGAGCCATGATATTTTCATAGAAGTGTTTTAAATCCTGAACAAAAGTATAATCAGAAAAACCATATTTTATGGTTAGTGTATGAGAGTCCCAGGGAGAGTCATAATTGACACAGAAGGCTGTCCTTTCTTCTGCTATCTATTAACACAGGCTCTGTGACTCTTACCTTACGGGCACATAACTGCTGTTCTGCTGGTGGTTTAACTCTAGTTGCTAGGAAGAGTTAACCTCTTCTTACAAATCCAAACCCATTTTCTTTCTTCAAGGCATATTTTCTCCAGTGAATGAAAGACTTGTCTTAATGGTAATAGAAAGAATGTAATGACTTGCTGTACTTCTGAAATACATCGTTTCTGAAGTTTTGTATTCTTACAAATTGATAAATATTATACCCCACTAGTGCTCATTTTTACTACTAGGTATTTCCCATTTGACACACTCTGGACCTCCTAGAATCACATGATATACTGATGGGATCAATATCAATAACTGGACTGAAGAATAATAAAAGTACTCATTGTAGTTGGAGTAATAACAAACACACATAAGGGGCTTACTATGTTCTGGGCACTAGTCTAAGAGTTTCACTTAAGTTAAATTGCTTGAGCCCCCAGTATACTATTGTTATCCTCATTTTGAAGATGAGGAAACTGAGACACTGAAAGTTGAACAAAGTGACCCAAAGGATTTGAGACCAGGAAGTTGATGCTAGAGTTTGTTCTGTTATCCGCTATAGTCTACCTTTCTATGCAAAAAATTATAATAGCAGAGGAATTAGAATGCCAGTATTTTAACAACAGTACTTATATAAATTGCCATTCGCAATTACATCTTCTTTCACAGTTGTTTTTAGTAAGCCATAAATTGAAGATGTGATTGGTTTAGGTAAGTCTCAGTTATTCCAATATAAAATTTCCATTATTCCGAAGAGGACCAAATGCCTTCTAAAAATGCCATGTTTTTTTCAACCTTTTACTATTGGGTTTATTTTTAGTCCTTTGTTCTCCATGGAAATTGGACTGTGTATTGTGCATTATGGGGGAACCCCATGGCTTTTAAACTATTACTGTTTGAAATATGTTGCTCTCTTGCACATGGCAAACACATGACTCAGTTCTTATGCCTATCTGATGCCTATGTATATACATTTATCTGCATCTGGAGAAAATGTGTAGTTTTATGGGCAAGAGTAACTAAGCCTAAAGATGTAATCATCCTGCCAGAAAACTAAAAGATATTTTGTTGTATCCTTGCCAAGTTGCTTTAAAATGCCCATCCCCCTCCCCCTGCTCTCTTCCATCCCCTCCCTTGTCTTTCTGAACTCTCTCTTCCCCCACACAGGAAGGGAATGCAAGAGCTACACAAATCTAATAAACAAACTGAGAAAATGTTTGTTTCTTCCTCACATGTAGTATTAGTTATTCTAGGATTCTAGGTATGTCTCCTAACTTTACTTTTTGCCCACCACTAGGCATCTGCGAATTTAGTCTCCCTGATGAGCTTGATGGTGTGTGCATTTTCCCCCTGGCAGGCTCAGGCAGACATATGCTCCTCTGCCATCTTGTAATCAGTGTGGTTTCAGGAAGATCTCAGATTTCATTATTTAATTCTTTTTGCATTATAGAGAAAAAAATTCTTTGGGGATTAAATAAATTTTGCTTTCTCTTGGGACTGAAGCAAGGTTGCTCGAGGTCCATCATCATGTATAATGTATCAGCTGCCTTAATGGCATTGTAAAGATTGCAATTGGTCTTAACTCTATAGCCTGCAGAAAATATATTGGCCCATTACCAGTTGATACAGGTCAGGCGTCCTAGTGCTCGGAGTAAGGAAAAATGAGAAGTGACAGCTGCTGTCAGCATGGGTTCTGTTCCTGAGCTCTATAACCTATTGAGTAGAAAGGCCCTTTATTTTCTTTCTGGTATAAGATTTTTATCCCCAATTAACTTTAAAAGTTATTTCATCTGTTAATATTTAATATGTTATCTATAGAATTAAAAGGCATTTTCAGCTATAAATTTTTTAAAAATCGAAGCAGTACTAATGATATTTCTATGTCTAGAACCAATTATTTTTATAATAGAGTATGTTTTCTATTGTAATTCTAATGATAAAATCAGCCTTTTCATTATATAATGTCTACTTCTGCAATTTCTTTTTAAAATCATAGTGAACTGTTAGAGTAATTACAATTGAACAACAAGTTATAGAATATTATTTTTGGTAAGTTTTAACTGGTTTGAAACAAGCAAAAAATCACAACTTATTCCCTTGGTGTTATCCTAAACTACAATTATCTTCTTGTTTATTGATAAAAATTCTTGCCTTCCAGTAAATAAGTGGTACTATAAAAATAAGAGCAGGTAGTAAAGGCCAGAGAATAAGTATCCTTGTTATTGAGTGGCTTGAGTGTTTATAGCCATTTTATGTGTGGAATGGTAATTGATCAGGGCTGCATTTGACATTTTATTATAGCAGTCTTTTCTTTACACCTATGAAGTAGAAAAGGAGTAGATGCAGGTGGACTTGATTATCTCCATAGGAAACTCCTAAAAACTCAGGCATGTGAGTGTAAGTATCTAGAAAGCTGTTATTAGGGATTTGTGGTAGAATAAAAAAAGCCTATATTCTCAGGTACATTATTTGTGCTTTCAACCCTCATTCATTCAGTAAAGTTGAGTTGAATGCTTGTTATGGGTCAGGCATAGGGATACAGGTACTAAGAATAGATGATGCAAATTTTGCTTTCATGAAACTTGTCTATTAGAAGTGGCAGACATAGTACAAATAGTTGACAAAAAGTCTTATAAGTTACAGAAATAATTAGTGCCCCAAAGACAAATTTGATGGAAAACCTGACCTATTCTGGTTGGTCAGAGAAGTCACCCCTCTCTCCTGGTGCTGGGAATTGAACTCAGAGCCTTGTGCACACTCAGCACATGCTCTACTGCTGAGCTACATACATCCCCTGTTCCCAAGACATTCTTGATGAAATAATTTTAATTCTGAAGTTTGAAAGGTAAATAATTAGCAGGTGAAATGGGAGTGGAACTGGCGTGTGCAAAGGCCCAGAGGCCTTAATACTGGATCTTGGTGAATGAGAACAACAGAAAGAAACCAGAGAGGTGGAGAGTTAGAAGTGGATCAAGTGGCACAGAGGGGGAAGGATAAAATTGGGAGTGCAGTGGTGCAACCTGAAGGATTAAGACTGATAATGCCTGTGAACTTCACCCATGGACTCTCTTCTTTATTTTCTCTTCTCTCAATAGTCTGGAAATCTGGGAATGTGTCTGTGGCTGTGTGTGGAAGGTAGAGAGCTTGCTTGGTGGTTCTTAGAGTGATCAAGGATGTTCCATATAGCAATTACAGCTTCAGGCTGAGTATGTACCATCTCCTTGAGACTGTGCTACTTTGCTCATTGAGGTAAAATTTAAAAAGGGCTTCTTGAGAAGCATTAACTGATGGGACCCATCACTTCTTTTGTTTCTAAGTCTAGGACAAATCTATAGTATGGAGGCAATAAAGCTTAGATCTAGACCAAGAATATTGTTAGGACTTGATGGACCTAAACTCAGTCCTGGATTTGCGGGTTCATGTTTGTGTGGTCTTAGACAATTTATTTATGCCTCTGGGCTTCAGTTTCCTCTTCTGTTAAGGAAACAAAACAAACACATATCCAGAGCTTGGGTGTGGGAAGTGCTCCATAAATATCAGTTCTGATACTTTAGTGAGGTAAAGTGGCAACTTGCAAAGAATTTCCAGCCAAGTCTTTGCTGGCTTCTGCCAATTTTTACTGCTAATTTCTGAATTTGCTCATGGCATAAGGGATATGTCAGAATCATCAACAGCTGTCCCTCACTCTCCACTTCATAATAGGACAGTCTTGTGTGTCCTTAGATTGCATGTTACTCCAAGAGAAGCTTATACTATATGCATACTCAGTATTTACCATGATGTGTGTACTTAGAAGATAATATGAATCTATTGAATGAAAAAGTAAGTGAATGAATGAATTCAAGCATTAGGAAGTTGGGTAATTTCTCCTGTTCACCCAACAATGTGTCAATGTTAGCAGAAGTCTGGGAGAACATTATTTCTCTTGCTATAAAGATGTGCAATGATTTTAAACAGGAAAAATAAAAACCAGATCATGATCCTTATGCTCACCTGACACTAAATTATCTTCTGTATGGAGATTTCATGTTTATGTTTCTTTCCTTCATAAGGTACTTTAGAGCCACTTTAAAATCCATGTTAATTCGAGTAATTTTAAAGTACCAGCAATTTACCTTTCATAAAAGTTTTTATAATTCTGATATATTTTAAACATATAAAAAGTGTATAAATGTCAAAAAGATATCCATGTGTAGATTTAACATGTTAGCATTTTTCTGTATTTTCTTTCTCTCTCTCTCTTCCTTCCTTCCTTGTTTCCTTCCTTCCTTCCTTCCTTCCTTCCTTCCTTCCTTTCTTTCTTTCTTTCTTTCTTTCTTTCTTTCTTTCTTTTTCTTTTTTTTTCTTTTTTT